>CM031610.1:605022-664540 GCA_018398815.1 Conus ventricosus
GTTGAGATAAAGGCACATTTGGGAACTGAAAATGATTATGGGTGGTCTACACAAAATTTATCCAACCAGTCGGCGGTCATAATTGTCTTTACACCGCGTCGGGCAACTGTTTGGTTGGGAATCATGAATAATTCATTAGAGCCATTACACTGTCCATGCTGCCAATCGGGGACAAGGGAAAAGGCCAGTCACATGCTCTTGAGCATTGCGAGGTGGTAGTAACTGCAAGATTGTCACATCCCTGTATTGTGTATTGATAGCATGTGATCGTCACATCCCTGTATTGTTTGTTGATGCAACTTTTAAAGCGGTATTACAGATCTCCCCCTTTCTGCCCCTTTTTCTTTTTTTTTGAATTAAACATAAGGCAGTGGATCTTAGTTTTTATGTAGGTCGTTTTTATGTAGATTCCCTTCATGGCATTACCGGTTTAAAAAACATTTTTAAATTTAAAACCAAAAAGGGGTTTTTTCTTTCCTTCTGTTTGCTCGTGTTTTAGCCATCTAAAAGAAAGGGTGTACCTCTTTTAATTTTTAAAAAAATTTTTGGGGAAAAATATTTTCCCCTGCAAAATTTTAAGGGGTCCCAAAAAAACATTATTTTTCTTTTATTGGACACTTTCACTGTTAGATGTCATTGTTTTTTTTGGGAAATTGGGACTTGGGGGACAAGATTAAAGGGTTTTCAAGGGGGCGTTCTTTAAGGGCATTGTACAGTTTTAAATTTCTGAACCGTAAGGGGGATGCCCCCCCCCAAACTGTTCTCTTTTGGGAAGCAGTGCCCCATGCATGTTAATAACCCCCCCCCCCCGACAACTTCATGGCCCCGGGGCTTACAAACTTTTCGTTGTTTGGGGTTTGATAGAGTTGAGGGAAAGGGCCATCCCTTTCCCAAAAGTCATTGCCCTTGGTGATGAGATTTTTTGAAAAAAAATTTTTACTTTGTTTTTCCCCCTTTGCATGTTTTTTTTTGTGATTTTTGAAAAAAAATATTACTTTTTTTTAACCCTTTTTTTTATTTTTTATAAAAAACTTTTTTTTTTCATTGCATGTTTTTTTTTCCCTGCATATTTTGGTGTGTGGTGTGTGTGTGGGTGTTGTGTGTGGGGTTTTGGGGTTTTGTGTGTGTGTTTTGGGGTTTTAGTTTTGAAGGCCAGTTTTTGTAAATCACTTCCTTTTAAAAAATTCTACGGGAATTTCAACCCTGAGATTTAACCTTTTGGGGTTTTCTGCTAAAAATTGTTTGTTATTTAAATTTAGGGGGGACATTTTGAACCCTTCGAAATAAACTGTCAAAAAACCCTTTGGGGAAAAATGGAGGGAGGCTATAGTCTGTTTAAAACTAAAACATCTTTTAGATAAAAACGCTGTGTCACGAGTTTGTACGGGGGGGGGGGGGGGCCCCAAATTTTGATTGGCCTTTAGGGTAGTAAAATTTATTGTTTTTTTATTGCGTTGGGGGTTGTGGGTACCCCGTCCCTTTTAAGTGGCTTGTGGTGTGTTTGCCTTTTTTGTGCCCCCAGTCGGGTTTTGGTTTACTTTCTCCCCTTCTCTCTTTAAATTTCCCTCCCCGTGAAATTTCATCCTGAGGTTCAGGGGTTTGGCTGGTCCCTTTCGCTTAAAAAATGGCTGTCTCTATGGGCCCTCTCCCCTTTGTCTTTTTACTGCCCCCGTGATCTTTCCCCTTTAGGTTGAGGTATTTTTCCAAACTGTGACGAAAGGGTTTGGAAATTTTGGCTGCCATCGTTTAGGCGGGTTTTTCCCCTTCACTCGAGCGGAAAAATGTCTTGGGTGCCCCTTTGCTCCGGTTTGGTTCTTCACCATTTCGGCAAAGGGTTTTTGGTCGGTACGGGGTTTTCATTCCTACAGTCGGCCCTGTGGGGGGGACATCACGTCTTCTTTTTCCCGCTTTCTGCTCTGCTGTCCTCTCAAATGGACAGAGGGTTTGAGAGTCCCCGGGGAAACCCGCCAGGGGGGTCAACAACGGGTAGCGGGGTAGCTTCGTTTGGGTTTTGGTTTGTTGTTTTTTTTTTTTTGTTACCCGGCCCTAATAATTCTTTTTTGCGAAATTTTCTTTTTGGTTTTAAAAATTTTTATAAAAAAAATTTTGTTTGGACCACTTTTCCTGGTTAAATTCAACCTTTTTTAACCTGGCAGTAAAAAATTATACCCAAAATTTCCCTTTATTTTTTTTTATGCATTGGTGATGCGGTAGTCGGTGGGGATGGGGGAGAACTGGTGTTTCCCGGGTTTGGGGAATTTTCCCTTGGTCTCGTGCCCGCCCCTTTGTCACAATTGGGTCTCGGGGTTCTTGGGCCCGTTGTTTGTGGTGAAAAGGGGAAGAGTTTTTTTGCGGGGTTTGCTCTTCGCAGGGATTAGCGTTTGGTTTTGCGTGGTTGGGGGAATTGGTTTTTGAAATGTTGCTATAAAGGGGGGGAAAATTGGGGCCATTGAATTATTTGCAAAATTGGTGGCATTTTTAAAAAGCAAGGGTTTGCTGTATTAGTTAAAGTTCCAAAGAAAGGAAAGGAAATTTGTTAAAAGGGGATTTGAGGGGAAGGATAAAAAATTTATTTGATATTGTGTGTTTACCCTTTTAAAAATTTTTTTGTAATCTTTTAAACCTGCTTGTGTGAGGAGCCTTTTTAGGGGAACGTTCCTCAGTTGGTTTTTTTTCTGTTTTATGCCCCGGTCTGTGTTGGCTGGTGTTGAAAATCCCCTCCCCCTTAATGCGAGGGGGCTGTTGGATTTGACAGCTATGCAGATTTGTACTGACTGCGGGGTTTTTCCCATTTCCCTTTCTTTTTTCCCTTTCCCCAGCCCCTTTCCCTTTTCCCTTTCCCCCGGGGGGGATTCACCCAAAGTTGCGCTTTTGGGGCCCGCGCCCGGGTTTTGAGAACCCGGGGTGGCTTTGCGGGGGGGGACCCTGGCCCCGGGCCGGGACCTTCAGCGACAAGCCTCGCCCCACGGGACGCGTCTCCCGGTCCTCGGACTTCTACACCCCTTTGGTCCCCAGTGTGGTTCGATCTGTGTCTTTGAAAAGTTGTTTTTGTTTTGTGTCAAGGTTTTGGAAATTAAAAAGAAAACTTGTTCAAGAACCAAACCCGGTTTTGGGGGGGCCCCTTGATGCGATCGGTGCTCACAGTGGACTTTGGAAAAGGGCCAGGGGTGTGGGGGAAACCAAAAGAAGAGGAAAGGAATGTGTGGGGGGGAAAATTTTTTCCTTTTTTGGATTAGGGTTTAAATTTAATGTGCGTTGAAATGTTTGTTTGTGTTTTATGGGTTTGTCGTGTGTTTTAAAAATTGCTTAATTGTGTGTATGTTGGGGGTTTTATGCTTGTTTTGGTTTGGTGCATGTTTGGTGTTTTGGGAAAAGGCTTATTGGGAAATATGTGTGTGTTGGTGTGAAATAAAGGGGGTGTTGTATCGAAAATCTTTTTGTGGGGTCTTTGCGGGGCTTTTTTGTGAGTTCAGTCACTCCCTTCCCCCCCAAATCTAGCCCGACCCTGTCAGGGCAGCCTCCGGGGTCGGTTTTTGTCATTTGGGGGGGGCCCGCCCGGGAGGTGAAGGGCTCTGACTTTTTCCCCTCGTTTCGCGGTGAAAACCTGTCCGTTCTGTCTGTTTTTTTTTCTTTTAAAGTCAGTTTGTTGTTTTTTTGTGGGTGGTTGGCTGGGTGACTCTAGCGTTTTGGGAAGGTCTTGGGGGCCTGAAGGAACATCGGGTTTGTGATGGGGGGGTCGGTCGGAAAAGGGGGAAACCCCGCCCGCGTCCAGACCCCCTTTTCCCGCCGGGGGTCCCTCCCCGCAGGTAGGGCCCGTAAGACTTTCCTTTCTGTTGCCATCATTTGGGCCCTTTCCTGTTTTGTATTTAAAACCAGTTTTTTTCCGGGGTTGGTTATTGAGTACAGGGGGTGTATCGGACGTTTTTTGTAAATTTTTCCTTATCCGGATTCCCTTTCTGTTTTTTTTTTTTTTTTTTTTGTCGGTGAGCCCTCCGAAATGTTGCTCGTGTGTGGGGGGGGCGGGGGTTGCCGGGTGGGGAAGCCTGGACTTATTTTTTTTTTTTTATTTTTTTTTTGTCGGTGGCCCCCCCCCGCATTTGTTGCTGTGCTGTGGAGCGCGGTGTTCCGGGAGTGGGGGCAGCCTGGACTTTGTACGTTGACTTTTTTTTTTTTTTTTTGCTGTTTCTATTTCAGTCCCAAAGAGACGTAAACATACCCCGGGGTTTTTTTGTTTTTTTTCAAGGGGAAAAATTGTCTTTCCATTTTTTGAAAACCCGTAGGAATATTTGGGGCATGGAAACGTGGGGTTCCCTTGGTGGTTTGGGGGCCCGTGCGTAAAAGAAGAAGGGTTTTCAAAATTGTATTTCCCTACTATTAGTACCAGCCTTGGGTTACAGTGCTTTTTACTTATTCTGGTTCTGAAGCGATAGTCCAGCGGGGTTCCTTTAAATTTATTTTTGGGGGCTAGGGGTTTTTTCCCTTTGTTTGAGCCCCCGCGGAAATTTCCCCTGGGAAAAGCGTCAGAGTTTTAGTGAAGAAACTGTGGGCTTTTTTTGAGTCGCAGAAACCAAAACCCTCTCTTTTCCATGTTTTCCCCTGGGAAGGGAAAGCAGGGCCCCGGGAAAATTTCCTCAGGGGAAAAGTCGGGGGGCCCCAAAGGGGCGGGCCCAAACCGGGTCTCCTCCCGTGTCGGGGGTTGGGAATCCGGCCCAGGTTTATCCCCTCTGTCCTGATTTTTTTGGAAAGGAAAACAGGGGGGGGGCCGGGAATGCTGTCAGAAAGGAAGCCTCCGTGGGGAAAAGAGTTACCCCCTGCTTTAAGGAAGAGGCTGTCGGCAGGAAGCCCTGCGTGGGAAGAGGCTGTCAGGCGGGGACCCCGGGTTTAGGGAAGAGCAGATAGGAGGAAGCTCTGGAGGGAGGAGGTTGTTTGGCGAAAGAGAAGGATTCCCCGGCAGGAAGATCGGGCGGGGGAGGTTCCCAAAAGGGAAAGTTGGGGTTGGGAGGAGATGGAAAAACTTCTTTCGCGGTCTCCCGCATCTGTAAATCGGGGGGGGGTTGATCGTCAGGAAAGTGAAGGGGTTTAGGGGCCCCAAATTTTAAAGTTTCCCCGATTTTGGGGACCAAAGGGGGGACTTTGGGATATGTTTTTATGGAAATTTTTGACAAGGTAGCTAGTTATACCTTTTTTTTTGAGGAACAAAAGGCCTTAAACCTTTTTCTGGATTATCAGGTGCTGCAAGGGGAGTGTGGTCACTCAAATGAAGGGCGTCTTTTGCAGCCCAGGCAGGGGGGGCTCTGGTAAGGTTTCCCCCTTAAATCCAGAGACGTACAGGGGGAAAAATTCGGCCCATGAAAAAAGAAAAAACGATGAGTCCTTTTCCCGTTTGGAGAAAAGGCCCGCGAAAAACCCGTAGGGTACTGGCTCATTTGGGCTAAGCTGGAGTTTGGGATCTGTTCTCATGAAAGCTGACCAACCCCGGGGGTCCCCAGTTTTTGAGGTTCCGTATAGGGAGACCAGAAACCCACGGGGTTTTTCGCGGCTTCGATTCATAACGCTGAGGTGTTTGCTAAAACCCCGTGGGGTTTTTATGGGAAAATCGCCCGGGTTAAGGCCCGGAAGACCCCCCCCGGTTTTGGTGGCTTTAAGGCGCCCGCGCTTTTTAGGGGTCGAGAAAAGACAGGCGTTCATCGGGGGACCTCAGAACCCCGCGGTGTTTTTCTTTGTGGTCGTTGGGGGCCACATTAGGAAAGACTCCCCTTTAAAGCCCCCGGGTTTGTCATGGGGCTAGTCCTTTAAAGGCGTCCTCGTCCCTCGGTTTAACGTGGGGGGCCAAACCCCGCTTCTGGTGGTTCAGAGTGCCCCAAATATTTCTTTCTGTTGTTGGTTCTTCCTTGGTCCAAACGGGATTCGGGGGCATCACGACTTTGTGGATAAGGATTTGGTTTCCCCGAGGTCCGCGGGGCGCCGTTATGATTGTTGAGGGTTGGAGGCTGGTTTTACCTCACCCGTCCCTTTTGGACTCTTTTCCTTTTCTCCACCCCCTTCTTCTGTTTGGGGGAAAATTTGGGGGCCCTCGGGTTGGAGCGGCCTCTGTATTCCCTTTTTCATAGGGGTTTACTTTTTACCTTTGCCCGACGGGGCAGTCAGTTTTGTGTCTACGGATCTGGGCCGCACAAAGGGGTTTTGTGGGGGTTTCCACGCGCAACCCAAAACCAAAAAATTGGGGGCAGGAATTTGGGCCCGTTCTTTTAGCCCATCTCTTTACGAGGTTTTTTTGCAAGGGCTGATTGCGGGCCAAAGGTTCGTCTCCTGGGGCCGGGGGCTTGGATGTCCAAAGCCTGCGCAATGGTGGGGCGTCCGCCTCAGTCGGCCCGGGAAAGCCAAGGTTTAGCTTTTTAAGCTCCAAAGGGGTTCCCCTTTTTTTTTCCCCCCTTTAGGCCCCCCTTGGGTGGCCAAGAGCTAGTTGTTCCCAAAGCTTTAGAGAATCTGTTTTTCCCCCCGGCCCCCGGGCCCCATGATTCCCCCCCATGGCAGGTCATTTTGGGCTCCAAAAGGGGCTCTCGAGCGAGTTAGGGCAGGATTTTTCTGGCCGGGGGAAAGAAATTTCGGTTTTTGGCGTTCGCCGTGGTTTTGGGTGTTGCCCAAAGGACAAAAGCCCCAAGGGGCGCCCTTGAGCGTTTTTCCCTGGGATCAGTTTCCACTGGGGTTTGGGGAGCCATTCAGCAAAGGGTTTGGGGGCGACCTGGGGGGACCCCAAAATTTAAACCACCAACCGATCGCGGCACCCCTACATTTTTGGGAGTGGTGGGGGAAAGCGCTCCCCCATTTCCCGAGGCTTTTTCCCGCTTAGGAATACGATGCCCCCCGTTGCTGAAGCTCCCCTTTGGGGTTTGGAAAGCGCAATGGGTGCCAAGAAAATCCTTTCGGACCCGGGAAACCCCGTTTTGTCCCAAACCCTGCCCGGAAAATGAAAAACTCTGTCAATGTTTTCCAAAAGGGGACAACGTACCCTAACTTTCGCAGGCAAAAAGGGGCCCTTTTCGAGCGTTTAATGGGGCATTTTAAGCGGGTGTTGCGTCGCCTGGTGCAGAAACAAAACCCCTTTTTAGTGGGAGGTTTTTATCCCCGCCCTGCTGTTGCCTACAGGGGGGGTTTACAGGAAAACATGCGCTTTTCCCGTTCGAAACCTGTATGGAAAAACAGAAAGAGGACCCCCCAACGTTTTTTGAAGCAGATGGGGAATCACGAGATATGGAAAATGCTGTCAAGGAGGGAGTTTGGTTTTGTGGTCCCTCTGCGGGAACCGTCGGACACTTGCCAAGCTTGATCAGCAAAAAAATTTGCGTCGGGGAAAAACCAAAACAAGGGGTTTGTTCCCCAAAAGGCGCCGGAAATGTTGAACGGTGGTTTGGCAGGGGGATGAGGTGTTGCTTTCCCTTTAAAAAAAAAAAGAACAAGTTGGGAGGGTTTTCTTGGAAAGGCCCTTTGTAGTCTGCGTCGGGTGGGTGAAAAAGGGGGTTTAGGATTCACGTGGAGGCAAGGAAAGCCTGTATCATGCCCAACCCCCCCCGAAGGCCTTTGTTTCGGCGGAACTCAGTGCCAGGCGGATTCACCCCTGTCGTTTTTGGTGAGTGGCGAAAGGCCGCCCTGTCGGTGGGCAAGGGGGCATCCCCACTTTTTCCTCTTCGAGGGGGTTGGGGCCCCGGATGTTTGTTTGGTTTTAAAACCCCTCCTCGCCCCTTAAAATCAACTGCGAAAGGGTTTTCCCGGAGGGTTCCAGGACGTGCTCAAGTTTGGCCCCCGCACAGTTCCCCTTTTGGGGGTGTTAATGGAATTTACCACCGGACCCCAATTTGGGGCAAAAAAGTACCCTCCGCCTCACTCCCAGGCGTTGTCTTCCCAAAAGGAGGTGGGCATGGGTTTAAAGGGTTTTTGGGGCTTTTAACGTGCGGTTTTCCCTACTCTCCCCCTCCTTCTGGTTTAAAAAAGAAGGAATTTGGGGGGAAAATGAGGTTTTTTTTTGTCAATTTTCGTCGGTTTTAATAAGGTTCTCCGGGTTTTTGCTGAAAACCCTGCCCGGGTTTTTCGAAAAAAATTTTTTTTTTGGGGGGGCTAAGTATTTTTTTCCCAAATTCATCTGCATAAAAGGGGAATGGCAGATAAAACCTGGAAAAGAGGAAAAAACCCAAAAAGGCTTCAGACGCCTTTAGGGGGCAGTTCCAGTGGAACGTGTTTACCCTTTTTGGGCCCCAAAAATGTGGAGCAATTTTCTTTTGCCTTTTTGGGCAACAATTCTCCCCCCCTCTCCAAATTTCGCCAGTTTTGAAAACTTTTTTTTGGATGCCTTTTACTCAGCCTTTAGTAGATTGGAAATCGCACGGCTCGCTACTCCGTCGAAAGTTTTTTCGTCTTCCCCGAAGTTAGATGTCGGCCGTCCTTCCCAAAAGTCGCCCTTTGGGCGGACGAGATTTTCCCCTTTTTGGGGCATCATCTGCAGCGAGGTTTGATTGTCCTGAGGAAAAACAAGGTGGCCAATTGGGGGTGCCAAACCCCCCTTTTACAAAAGGGAATTTTCGGTCTTTTTTTGGGCTTGCGGGGTTTCTTCCGCAAGTTCATCCCTGACTTCGCGAAGATTGCCCAAAAACCCCCACTGACCCTTTACGAAAGGGGGAAAAAAACCCCGAAGTTTTGTTTTGGGAAAGAGCGTTGCCCAAAAGGGTTTTTAAGCCTTGAAGTTTTCCCCGCTAATCGCCCAGTCCTGGGTTTCCCAGAACCCCCGTTTCCTTTTTTTCCCGCGAAATGATGTTCTGCGTGGGGATTGGGGCTGTGCTTCTTTCTGATTTAGGGGAAGGGACTCCAAAACCCCTTTTCCCCTTTTGCGAGCAAAAAAAACTCACGGGTGCCGAGTAGATACCAAAACGATTGAACAAAAAGTGTTAGCGTGTGTTGGGGGGATAAGGGAAATTTTACCCCTATTTTTTCGGCCGGGAAATTTGTATGGGGGGCGAAACAAACATCCTCTCCAGTACCTGGAACCCGGAAAACCCCGGGCCCCTCGTCGTCGACTCATGGGGTTTTTGGGAAATGGGAAATGCAAAAAGTTTATGCGTTCCTTTTCGCCATATCAAGGGGTTCCAGCAATACGGTGCTGACTATCTCGACGAGCTCCCTAGTCAGCACTTTTGGGGAAATCAGTCGAGGGAACTTCCCTTTAACCAGGGTTTTATCCCCCTTTTTTTTCTCTGTATCGGGATTTAGTGGGGTTTTCACTTCGTGATGTTTCGGTAGTGAATCACCACTGGTTCGGATTTGGGTACTTTTTTGTTGGAAGGTTTGTTTTGTTGTTTGATAAATGTTGTATTATGTATCTCCTGTGTTAATTTTTTATCGTGAAACGGTTTTTTTATTGGATTTATCGTACTCTGCGATCACAGTGTGTTTGGGTTTGGTTCCCCTTTTTGTGATTTTTTTCACAGGGGTCAAGGGTTTAAAGGGCAAAGTAAACTAGAGAAAACAGTTGCTTTTAGAAGGGGGGTTTGTCACGAGTTTGTTTACGAGGCCTTTTGAAGATTTTGGCTCATCTAGGGGAGTAGAAAATTTTTCGTTTAATTTTTTGTCGTTGCGTTGTTGTGTATCCGTCCCCTTTAAAGTGGTTGGGGGGGTGTTTGAACCCCTTTTTTTTCGTTACTCAGGTTTTGGTTTACTTTCTCTCTCTCTCCCCTTTTCCCAATTTTCCCCTGCCCCTTTCAATTCATCCTGCTGGTTCAAAAGGGTGGCTGGTACCTTTCCTTGAACTGGCGTCTCTATCGGCCCCCTTTCCTTGGGCTTTTTACCTGCCGCACGTGCAAACATTCCCCTTTTTTTTGAGGTTTTTCTCACTGTGGGCGTAGCGTGGCTGTTGGCGGGCCCTCGGGTTTTGGCAGGTTTTCTCTTTACTTTAAACCCGGGAAAATGTCTCTGGGAGCGCCTGCTCCGGGTTTTTGGGTTTTTAAAACCCCTTCGTCGAAGGGATGGTCGGGGACCTTTATTCCAACCCCCCGTTGGCCTTAGGGGAAGGGACTTCCGTCATCTCTTTTCCCCATCTGCTCTGCGGGCCCCTGAAGGGGCAGGGGTTGAGAGTCGCTTGACCCCCCACTGGGGTCAACCCGGGTAGCTGGGGAACTTTAGGGTTTGGGGTTTGTTTGTTGTTGTTTTTTTTTTTTTTAGCCGGCTTTAAAAAATTCTCTTTGCCCCAATTTCTTTTTTTTCAAAAATTTTAAAAGGGAAAAATTGTTTTTTAAAAAACTTTTCTTTTGGTTTAAATTTAATTTTTTTAACCCCGGCCGTCAAAATTTTTTTCCAAAAAAAACTTTTTCTTTTTAGGGGATCTGGGGATGCGGTAGTCGGTTGGGGGGGGGGGGGAGAACCTTTGGGGATTTTGGGTTGGAACTTGTTGGTTCGTCGTCCGCCCCTGTACAATTGCCGGTTCGTGTTCTTCGGCCACCCTCTGTTTTTTGTGTGCAAGGGGAAAAAAAAGTTTTTTTTTTGTTTGCGGGGCGTGCGTTCGCCCTGGGTTTGTCGTTTTGGGGGTTTCCCTGGTTGGAGAATTTTGTCATTTTGAAATGTTGCTATATAATTTTGGGGTAATGGTGCCATTTTAATTTTTTGCCCCAAAAATTGGGGGGCCAAGGGGGTTTTAAAAACAATGGGTTTCTGTATTTGTTCAGTTCCCAAGAAAAGGGAAAAAGTTTAACGGGTTGAGGGAAGGAAGAAATATATTTGTTTTTCGGTGTTTTGCCCGTGAAAGGGAATCTTTAAAAACCCGCTTCGTGTGGGTGACCTTTAAGGAACCCTTCCTAGTTTGGTTTTTTTACTGTTTATGCTCCCAAATCTGTGTTGAGTTGGTTTCTGTTAATTTATGCAGCAAACCTCCCCCACCCCATCTTTCCCAGGGGCTGTTAGGATTTTTACCGATTTTGCCAGACTGTACTGGGCTTCGGGGGGTTTCCCGTACCCTTTTTCTTTCCTTCCAGTCCCCTTTCCCTTCCCTCTCCTCCCGGGGGGGGATTCCCCCCGAAGCTTGCCCCTTTTTGGGGCCCCCACCTGGTTGAGAAGCACGTGGACTTTGCTGGAGGACCTGGCCCCTGTCCGGGCCTTTAGCGGGCAAGCTTTGTCCCCGGGACGCGTTTTCCGGGTCTCGGACTTCCTTTCAGCCGTTTTCACCAAATGTTTGGGTTTGATCGTGTCGTTTTCAGTTATGTGTGTGTGTGTCAATGGTGTCGGCATTGAAAGAACTTTGGGTTTAAAACCGACCGGGTTTGGGGGGGATTTATGCGGGCTCGGTGCTCACAGTGGACTTTTTGGGGAGGGGGGTGTGGGGGAACCACCGAAAACACGGGAAAAGGAAAAGTGTGCTGGAAAAAACCTTATTTATGATTATGGTTTATTCGTGTGCGTTGAAATGCTTTTTTGTGAAATTTTGGGTTTGGGGTTTTGTGTTGAAAAGCTTAATTGTGTGTATGTCGGAGGGTTGAAAAGCTTGATTTTGATTTTTGCATGGTTTTGGTGTTGGAAAGCTTTTTTTGTTACTTGTGTGTGTTGGTGTGAATAAAGGGGGGGTTGAAACGTAATCTTTTTTGTGTGGTCTCTTGCGGGGCGTGTGAGTTCAGTCACTCCCTTCACTCCATCTAGACGATCCTGTCAGGGCAGACCTCCAGGGGTCGGTCGTGACAGACTGAAATACTTTTTTTTTGGGGGGGGGGGGGGGGGGGGGGGGGGGGGGGGGGGGGGGAACACACACACACACACACACACACACACACACACAATAGAGAAGGGTAGCAGGCAAAGTAATGCTTACTCAGTGTAGTTCAAGGCAGACTGGGATTTTTCACAAATATAATAATAATAATAATAATAATAATAATGAATACTTATATAGCGCCTATTCTCGGCTAGAGGCCAAGCTCTAAGCGCTTTACAATCAACACTCGTTTACACAACGGGCTGCCTACCTGGGTAGTGCCGACTGAAGAGCTGCCAGCTGGCGCTTCATTCAGTCGTTTCCCGTGCCATCCAGTCAGTATCGTTCAATATCGATCACTCATTTTCCTTACTTCCTTCATTCTTTCCATTTCTCACGCAGGGTGCATGCTATGTGTAACGTGTCATCCATATACTGTGTATGCCTTTTTTAGATGTCACAAGATACTTCAAAACAAAAAAAAGGCACGAAACAGTTCTCCTCCAATAGTATTTTTCTGTTGATGACCATCTGGATAGTACTCAATTTGTTTTGTGCCTTTTTTTGTGACCTGTTACTTCTGTTGTCTGCATGTGCATGATGCATAGCCTGTTGCTGTCGATTGTCATTGCTGATGTCCAGAGTGTCATGTGCAAGGTGTGTGGTGTGTTGCTGTTGGTTGTCAGAGGTAATGTCCTCTGTGTCGTGTATGGCGTGTGGTGTGTCTCCGTCAATTGTGAGTGGTGAGGTCCTGCGTGTTGTGTATAGTATGTGGTATGTCACTGTCGGTTGTCGGCGGTGATGTCTCGTGTACCATGTGCATAGTTTTTGCTGTGACATGGTCAAAGTCAGTGGTGATGTCCTATGTGTCATGCGTGGTGTGTCACTGTCAGTTCTCAGTGGTGATGTCCTATGTGTCATGCCTGGTGTGTCACTGTCAGTTCTCAGTGGTGATGTCCTATGTGTCATGCGTGGTGTGTCACTGTCAGTTCTCAGTGGTGATGTCCTTTGTGTCATGGGTAGTGTGTCACTGTCAGTGTGATGTCCTATGTGTCATGCGCAGTGTGTCACTGTCAGTTCTCAGTGGTGATGTCCTATGTGTCATGCGTGGTGTGTCACTGTCAGTTCTCAGTGGTGATGTCCAATGTGTCATGCATGGTGTGTCACTGTCAGTTCTCAGTGGTGATGTCCTATGTGTCATGCACAGTGTGTCACTGTCAGTTCTCAGTGGTGATGTCCTATGTGTCATGCGTGGTGTGTCATTGTCAATTCTCAGTGGTGATGTCCTATGTGTCATGTGCAGTGTGTCACTGTCAGTTCTCAGTGGTGATGTCCTGTGTGTAATGCGCAGTGTGTCACTGTCAGTTCTCAGTGGTGATGTCCTATGTGTCATGCATGGTGTGTCATTGTAAGTTCTCAGTGGTGATGTCCTATGTGTCATGTGCAGTGTGTCACTGTCAGTTCTCAGTGGTGATGTCCTATGTGTCATGTGTGGCGTGTCACTGTCAGTTCTCAGTGGTGATGTCCTATGTGTCATGTGCAGTGTGTCACTGTCAGTTCTCAGTGGTGATGTCCTGTGTGTCATGTGCAGTATGTCGCTGTCAGTTCTCAGTGGTGATGTCCTTTGTGTCATGCGCAGTGTGTCACTGTCAGTTCTCAGTGGTGATGTCCTATGTGTCATGCATGGTGTGTCACTGTCAGTTCTCAGTAGTGATGTCCTATGTGTCATGCATGGTGTGTCACTGTCAGTTCTCAGTGGTGATGTCCTATGTGTCATGCGTGGTGTGTCACTGTCAGTTCTCAGTGGTGATGTCCTATGTGTCATGCATGGTGTGTCACTGTCAGTTCTCAGTTGTCATGTGTCACTGTCAGTTCTCAGTGGTGATGTCCTATGTGTCATGCGCAGTGTGTCACTGTCAGTTCTCAGTGGTGATGTCCTATGTGTCATGCATGGTGTGTCGCTGTCAGTTCTCAGTGGTGATGTCCTGTGTGTCATGCACGGTGTGTCACTGTCAGTTCTCAGTGGTGATGTCCTATGTGTCATGCGCAGTGTGTCACTGTCAGTTCTCAGTGGTGATGTCCCATGTGTCATGTACATTGTGTCACTGTCAGTTCTCGGTGGTGATGTCCTACGTGTCTTGCATGGTATGTGTTGTGTCACTGTCATTTGTCAGTGTTAATTTCTAGAGTGTCATGCATGTGGTATGTGGTGTCACTTAGGTAAATATTGATTTTCAGTGTGTCATGCACATGAAGTGTATTGTCACTGTCAGTTTTCAATGCTGATTCCCAGTGTGTCATACATACATGGTGTGTGTGTGTCACTGTCAGTGGTAAATACTGATTCCCAGTGTGTCATGTGCATGGTGTATGTGTGTCACTGTCAGTGGTAAATACTGATTCCCAGTGTGTCATGTGCATGGTGTGTGGTGTGTCACTGTCAGTGGTAAATACTGATTCCCAGTGTGCCATGTGCATAGTGTGTGTGTCACTGTCAGTGGTAAAAACTGATTCCCAGTGTGTCATGTACATGGTGTATGTGTGTCACAGTGACACTGTCAGTGGTAAATACTGATTTCCGTGTGTCATGGGCATGGTGTGTGGTGTGTCGCTGTCAGTGGTAAATACTGATTCCCAGTGTGTCATGTACATGGTGTGTGGTGTGTCACTGTAAGTGGTAAATACTGATTCCAGTGTGTCATGTCATGTCATGTGTCCTGTCATAAATACTGATTCCCACAATCCTAGTGTGTTATGTGCATGGTTTGTGGTGTGTCACTGCCAGAAGCCCACGGATGCCACCTCATGCTGTCCCCAGACAACAGTCACTGCCACGGTTGGGGAGGTCATCAGTATAGTTCCAGTCCAGTTATCACCGCTGCATCATGGGAGATTCTTTGCCAGCCATTAACGTGGATCAGCTGACCCACTCCGTCAACACCGCCATCCATGG
This sequence comes from Conus ventricosus, assembly GCA_018398815.1. Taxonomy (NCBI): domain Eukaryota; kingdom Metazoa; phylum Mollusca; class Gastropoda; order Neogastropoda; family Conidae; genus Conus; species Conus ventricosus. The sequence goes on from CM031610.1 coordinate 619,698, forward strand.
GAATCTTCCTCTTGTTCTGCCGCCGCCATCTCCCCGGGTGTCGGCACTGGCAGTGTCTGTTCCGCCGCCGCCTGTCCCCGTGTGAGGGCAGTGGCAGGGGGTGCTGGGTGTGAGGCGTCGGTGGCAGGCGGGGGAAAGGTGGGGTCTGAATCCTCAGCGTTGTCCTGTCTGGCCGGCCTCAGCAGTCTGACCTCTGGTTGTGTGGAGACCTCACAGGGCTCAGGTAGGCCCCTTTGTGTGTTGTGTGTGTGTGTGTGTGTGTGTGTGTGTGTGTGTGTGTGTGTGTGTGTGTGTGTGTGTGAGTTAGTGTGTGTGTGTGTGTAAGTGTGTGTGTGTGTGTGAGTTAGTGTGTGTGTAAGTGTGTACGTGTGTGTGTGTGTGTGTGTGTGTGTGTGTGTGTGTGTGTGTGTGTGTGTATTTGAGTTAGTGTGTGTGTGTGTGTGTGTGTGTGTAAATGTATTGTCAGTACAACCATGGGTTAATCTGACAATAAATTGGTTTCAGTCAGTCAGTCTTACTGTGTGTGTTTGTGTGCGCGTACGTGCGTGTGTGTGTGTGGGTTATATCACATCATTGGAACAATGAAAAGAGAATAGATTTTAGCCTCATATGGAAAGTTGACCGTGTCTGGAGTTGTGCTGTCATCACTTATCAGCAGAACAGCAATGAACAAGGTTGCGGGATGCACAAGGTGATTATTTGATTTTAGCATCTTTAGCCAGTGGACTCTGCAGTCAGGAAATACGGGCTGGTGCATCCATGGGGACACTCCCATGGAGTTCTGCTGTGTCACATCCAGTGGCCATTACGCAACGGCATCTGCCAGTGAGCAATTATGTCCCTTGCTGTCTTAATGGAATGCCCTGTGCATGTCTGCACCTAAGTGAACGCAGCGCATCTTTAAAGGGTGGTGCAGGACTGCTCTCAGCTAGTTGGCTGGGCAGTTGAGGACAGCACATCGAGGGTTGCCCGGATAAACCTCGTATCGCAGTTACCGCTAATTTTACAGGAGAGCCATTTGAAAGTTCAACATACACAATGAAATGCTTTTCTGTGTCTTTTGACAAAAAAATTTATGTCTACGGAAATGGGTGTTCTTGTCTCTCCGTGTTTATATATTTTTCATTTTCATAAACAGTGGTTTAATTAACAAAATTGGATAATTTATGCGGTATGTAGTAAATAAAGGATTTTGGCAGTCCCAGACATAGTATACTCTACTACGAATAGAGCCGGATAAACCACGTACAAGTATTTGCACTGTTTATCTGGGCCAAGTGCACAGCAGCACATGGCAAACTGGGACTGCATTACTCTTGTAGTTAGAGATACTGGCAGTAAGGGTGTGCAGATGGTCAACTCTAGGTCCTCATTAAACCCGTAGCTCTAACTACGATGTGTCTGTGATAGCGTTGCTTGAAATCAACAGCCTGCACAAACCAAGTATATGGTTTATGCGGCTTTCACACAGACCATTGCTCACCGTCAACTTCCAAAACGTTCTATTGAAACTGAGTAAAACCAGTAACGGCCTTCCAATAAGCCACAAAAAGTGACCTACCCACCTTTTGACTGAATATAAAAGACGTATGTTGGTTGCTTGATTCGTTTTCACTTATAATGTTATTATGAACTGAGTTTCAACGACAATTTTACATCCTATTCTGATACAGTGAAGTGTTAGTATAGTTTGATCGAACAAAGTCTCTCTATTTTGTATTTGTTTTTAATCTATAATCAATTTACAGTGACCGTCTTTTATATATATTTTTAATCTATAATCAATTTACAATAATTAACATTTATTCATACAGCATGAATGCAATCAAAAATAAGAACATTCGATAAGGGAAAATGTTTAACTGTTTAGTTCTTTAAAATATGATGATGCATGCAGCAAAATACAAAAAGTAGAACTAACAACAAAACAAAGAAAAACAAAGCAAAAAACAAAACAAAACAAAAACAAGCAACCCTTAAAAAAAACTAACCTGTGAAAAAGTGATAGTCCAGACCATTCCGATGTACACTGCACTTTAATCCCAGTCCAAACGAGCAAAGTCAAAGTATTCAAGTTACGGACACATCAATATCACGTCACACTAACCGTTGCAAAATAGCTGATTATCATCACCACAAAAAGGCACTGCAATTGCCCAATTCAGTCTTGTTTCCTGTAGCAGTATGTAAGTATCCCAGTCACAACGTGTCAAAGCATCAAGTTCAAGAACACTTGGATCTTTCACTTAACAATAGCAGCATGTCAATACTGTAAAATACTGTTACAAGGGCAGACTGTTATTCAAAACGATGTTTGTCAGCATCCCAATGTTTAATTCACACAATATCACAACATATCAAGTCACATGAAGTCGCACAACTGAGGGTTTTCTGGCATTATAGCAGTGAATGAGTTCAATGTGAAAGTCTTTTGCAGAAATGAAATGATTAGTCCGAGTCACTGTCCTTCTCGTTGATGTCAGGCTGAGGGAGGCGATCCTTGGCAGCAGAAGAGGCAGGCAGGTTCCTGTAGAAGGTGTGGTGTTCCTCGGGAATGACTCCAGAGGAACAAAGGTACAGAAGGTCAGCTTTCTTCGCTTCAGAGATGGGAAGTTTTTGGCTGTAGAGATGAGGCACGGTCTTGTAGTATGGGACAGTACGGCCCCTCTTGCTGCCTCCAACTACCTTGATGGTCTTGTAGCTGGGCTGATCAAAGGATGTTTTGAATAAAATTTCATCTTCTCTGCCCTTCTCGAAGCGCAATGCTTTAAGTTGCAGCCAGTTTACTTTTTGGCCCGTGATGTCCGTTTTTGTGTTTCTGAAAGCTGATGCAGCCAGTGCCTTAAAGTCCAAAACGTCTGTAAATTTCATTGGAATGACCACATAGGGCCGTGTTCTTCTGGCCATGCGCAGGATGATGTCCCAGCTGCTTGGGGTGTAGATGGGCGTGCTTTTCTTTGCGAACGTGATAGCCGCGTGCATGGAGTCGCACTCCATCTGCGTATGGCCACTCTCCAGGTACTTGTGGGTGATGGTCTGAATGTGTCCGATGTTCTGGACTGCATGGGCAAGAGCTGCTGCCAGGTACTGGTTTCGGTTTTGCCCAGAGCAACAGTCTGAATAGATGACAACTTCCTCCACAAAGTCTGGAAGTGAGCTCAGGTAAAAGTAGATGCACGTTGCGATCTCACATGCACCTCTCTTACCCTCAGTCTCATCCCATGTGTAGCACTTGGCCTCCCCATCGGCCAGTGAGTAAATGGTGAAGTTATACACAGACAACTTTCGTCTATAATATAACTGACTCACTAAGCCGCAGGGGGACTGGAGGACTGCCTGCAGATCCACGGTGACCACATGCTTTCGGCGATCTTCCTTGGCCTCTGCCTTGTCCCGCTCTTTCTCAAGGCGTGCCCTCTTCTTTCTTTCCTGGTGTTCTTCATAGGCTTTGATGTCATCTTCTGTGGCCAAGTCTGAAGTCTTTTTCACGGGCGAAAGCAGCACACACAGAACACTGATCTTTTTTTGGCACATGGAATGCCAGATTGTACTCGCTATTGAATACCTGCCGGTACCTTTTAGTGGAAACTGGCTGCAGTCCTTGCTCTTTGCACTGCTGCACATAGAAATCGTGCATCTTCTTCACTGTCAGCCAGGCTCCAAATATTTTCGCTGCGTTGTCCTTCCGTGTGTAGTGAGACTCTACGGCGGGGAAAGACTCTATGTGTCTTCTGACGCCCTCAATAGCGGCTTCGCTAGTTTTGTTGTGTGGCTGGCACTTTCCTCGACGTTCTTGGCCAGTAAAGGTCTGATTCGTGCTGTTCTTTAGAGCGTGATCAACGTAGGCTTCGCCTTTTGCCAGTGTCGCCAAAAAGAACTTTTTGCACACGCGTTGTTCCTGGCCGTCCACAACAAAGGAAAAGGTCCGGCACGTTGACGCTTCTTGGGCACTGGCATATTGTCCGCCCCCAGAATACTGACAGTCTCTCTGTCTCTTACATGAGCACAAATAAAGTCTTTCTGTCGGTTGTAAGTGTCCAAGGCATAGAATGTCTGAAAGATCTGCTGCCGATTTTCTTTGGGACGCGATCATTGCACTTGAATCTGCACTTGCTACAGTCAATCTGCTGGACACATTTGGCTTGCACAATTTTGCCAGTCTGAGATACATACTCTTTCCCTTGCAAATTTAAGGATTTTCTCACGTTTTGTTTCCAAGCTCCCGGGTTTGCCGTTTTCTTTCTTGAAAGATGTTTCTTGGGCGGGGTTTGGAAGGATCCTTGTTTTCTTGGAGTGATGTTTACGCTGGCATTGGACTGTTCTTTTGTTGGTGTGGTTTTCAAACTCTCGTCCTGGGTGGGACTACTTGGTTACTCCCCGAGCTGTCCCCATCAGTCTGGTTCTGATCTTTGGTTGGTGTCGACTGATGTGTGGGTTGGAAGTCTTGCTCATCCCCATCATCAGAATGGAGACTGACTTCATGCTGAATCCCTGAAGACTGTTGTCTGTCTGACCTGTGGCAAGCATCGTAGTGAGACGGCTCGTGGACAGTGAAAGCCAGTGTGATGCGTTCTGCGTGCTGCCAAGTCGTGCCGCCGGTGTGCTGCTAGTGGATGGCAAGAAGTCTAAGAGGATTTGAATAAGTCACTCGTGTAAACACGGACTGGTCTCTCGGACCAGTCGGCCAATACTCGTGGCAGAAGGTCTGCGGCATCATTGCTCCATTTGCCTGGCTGTTGCAATTCAGAGACATTCATATGGAACCTCATAAAGATGTCATTGTCATCTTCCCCAGGTTTTGGGACCATGAAGGGACCGTATGCTCCATTAATTGTCTTCAAGGTGGTCACACAAACAGCGGCGGAGTTCCTGTCCTGTTATGTCTTCCAGATGAAAGGCGGAGGCTTCAAAAAACAGTTTCGTCTGGATTCACTTCTGTTCAGATCAATCTATTAGCTGATAACAGGTTGTCCAGACGAACGTGGTGTATTGCGACATTGTCCTCTCTTTCCTTTGTTAGTGCTAGACTGGCAGCTTGTGCCCTGATCAGATCACTCTGACGTTTGGTCTTCCGACGTCGTTTTCTGGTTTGGACTGCGGGGAAGCTACTGTCAAAGGTGTCGGACTCTTGGTCATGTGGTGATGTCTCCGATTCTTCTGATGGTACAAATGTCGGGTCTGCAGAATCATCAGCAACTTCAGGACCAACTTTCATGATGAGGGGTTCTTCATCTGAAGAGTTGAAGTCTGACTGTGGAGCTACCAGTTTTTTAATCAGAGGTTCATCATCAGACGTATTGAAAGCGCTGACTCGTTTTCGAACAAGGGGTTCATCATCAGACTCATCAAATGCATCCATCTCTTTCTCCTGGCCCTGCTGCTGGCTGTTGGTTGCGTGGAATGAGCCGCTGATTCGTCCGCCGCTGAGACGAAAGAAGTCGCCAGATTGAGATACACGCTGTCCTCCATCCTGTCTGGGTCCATGCTGTTCACACTGGATACCAACCTGCAACAGGGAAACATGTTTCAAACATCAAGCTTGATGAAACAATGTAGAGTTAGCCATGCTCATTAGGAAACATATCAACATGTATGTATGTATACATGATGCATGCATGTGTGCAAGTATGTATGTAATTGTGTGTGTGTGTGTGTGTGTGTGTGTGTGTGTGTGTGTGTGTGTGTGTGTGTGTGTGTGTGGTGCATGCCTGCATGCATGCGTGCATGTAAATGTTTTAGATAAAATAAGAGAGAGAGAGAGAGAGAGAGAGAGGAGAGGAGAGAGAGAGAGAAAGAGAGAGAGAGAGAATTTATGAAATCCTACAATAAAAAAACATGCCATACTAACAATGTAAAACTGGATTCATACATAAAAGAAAAGACCAAACAGGGTGAGGGGAGGGGGGGGAGAGAGAGAGAGAGAGAGAGAGAGGAGAGAGAGGAGAGAGAGAGGAGGAGGGAGGGGGAGAGAGAGGAGAGGAGAGAGAAGAGAGAGAGAGAGAGAGGAGAGAGAGAGAGAGAGAGAGAGAGATTATGGTTTATAAAAGAAATAATGGATACTTACCTCAAGAAGTCAGAAGAATTTGTTGAATCTTGGCAATCAGCAATGATACAAGGTTCAGCAAATAGAAAGTAGTCTTTCTGTGTGAAGAAAAGTCATCAAATGGGGTAGGAGTATGGTAAACTTGAGCTATGGTTCCTATGTGACCGCCCAGGTCCGTTAGGAATGCAACACTCCATTGTTCTTGACTTGCACTGATAAAACATGCCAGGCTAGCTGTTGATGCACGAATGGGATGGGGAGAAAGACCTGGAGGGCAAGGGTTTTGACATCAATTTGTGAATGTATACTGTCTGTCACGTGTCTTTGAACCAAATTATAAAACACAATGACAGACAGTGATGACTTCAGACAAAGTGTCTGCACAGCCACAGATAACTAGTGCGTATGGATCTATTCTATGACGTATCATTTTCTGTAAAAGAGATATAGTGCATGCAAAATGGGGGTTGATTATATTTTGTTGTGCTTGGTTTAAAGGCTCCAAGGGCAGCAGCCTCACCTTATTTTTGCCAGTATAAACAAAGCACTTGATAATACCGCTTTTACACCGGCTCTCTGCTAGGACAGTGGCAGATACTGGCCGATATAAAGCCAGTAGTGCAAGATACGAGGTTTATACAGACACGACTATGAAGAGCAGAGAGGAGAATCGGACTAAATGAAGCCAACTTTTCAAGATACGAGGTTCATACTGCCATCTTTTCAGGGATTTTGCTTCGGTTGACTAACGTATATGTAATTACGGTTTTCATGTGGTCACTGAAATCTTTGAAATTTCATACTTTGTTTAATTATTCATTTATAACTCAACAATTTAAATCAAAATTCAGTTTCTGATATGACAAACACAAATGGAACCTAAACCAAATCGAATGATGTAAAAAAGTGATTTTCGAAAAAATAGTGAAATACGAGGTTTATCCGGGCAACCCTCGACATTTCTGGGGCTCATTCATATCTTCAGGTGTTTCTTTTCTTAGAAGTTATTATGTTATGTCATTAATACAATGGAAAGAGACTAAATGATGTTAGCATAAGTAAATTGGAATTGGTTTTCTTTCTCTGTGGACATTAGAATGAAAAAGAAAACCTGCCAGCTGACTGCTGCTTTCAGTATGTGGTGCTGAGAAATGTTTCAGATTTCAAACTTCTTTCATTACTATCAACTACTTCTGTTGTTGTGGTCGTTGATGAAGTGTTTATGAAGCTTTTAGTTAACAAAATGATTATGGGTCAGAGTACTGCATTTTTTCTCCAAGTAACTTGTAAAGCTGCCAGATGATTTTTAGGGTGACAAGGGAGCATTGAAAACAGGATCAGTAGTCAGAATGATGTCAATTAAACTGATGTTTTTTTTCTGACAAGACAGTCTTGAGTAGCTATTTCTTTGAACGGACTTTCAGTTTAGGTTTGTTTGTTGAATCCTTGATACAGGTCTGTTTAGAAGTCTAGAACTGTGTTCTACTCACAGCGGTCAGTGAAGTTGTTCTGTGCCTGTTATTTCAGGCACTACCATCATCCCCACAGTGACTGCCTCCTCCACCATCACCCCGGTCCACCTTAATCCTGCTGTACCCAAGACGGCCATTACCAGTGTTTTGCCTCACCCTGTCTCCACCGTCACCATTCCCTCCACCACCACGTCCACTGCCCTCACCACCACCACCACGTCATGCCCTCTGGTGGCTGTGACCCACTCTGTGGTGAACCCTCACTTCAGTGGCGCAGTGCCGACGCTGGCACTGTCTCAGCCGTCTGCAGTCTGTGTGACAATGTGCAGCAGTGTTTTTCCACAACTGCCAAGGCCAGTGACTGTGCCAGTCAGTGTGACACTAGGCAGCAGTCTGGTGACGCTGTCAACAAACACTCCGTCTTTGCCAATTTGTGTGGGTGCCAAAGGTGGTGCCATAGGTCCACCGACGACGCTGTGTCATCCACTTGCAGTCAGCATGGTCAGTCAGGGTGGTGCGGTGCGGCGGTCAGTGTCATCACTTCCCCCACAGGTGTCCCTGCCAGCCGCTAGCCCCATGGTCATCATGTTCTCTGTCAGGCTGCCTTCACAGGAAACTACTGTTGAACAGGGTAATTTGTGTGTGTGTGTGTGTGTGAGAGACATTTTTTTTTCTTTGTTATGTATGTGTGTTGGCAGGGGAGGGGTCCAAGTTGAAGCACTCAATTGTTGTTTGTCTGATTTCTGTTAAACTAAAAGAGATCTTTGTGAAGGAGATGATGTTCATTGGCAAGTACATCAAAATCTTGTCGTGAGCTTTTGTTTTTCTTTTTATTTGAAGAAGACCCACTGCAGTTACATTTTATCAACACAAGAACGATCGCCTTCACTCCGACTTTGTAGGTCTGGAAGATTGGAAGAACGGTGCAAATTCAAAGACGTATCACTGTCTGAGCAAGTGTAGATCAGTTCCTTGATGATTGTCATTGTAATTTTCATAGTTGATTTTGTTACGGTTCAGGAGAGCAGTAACATTGCAATCCTTGAGGAATCTGCCACTGATGTGATCGTTGTCATCACTGTCACAGGAAACATCTGAATCATGAATAAGAACCAACAGTATGCATTTCATACACATATGATGAAATGATCAGCCATCAAATGGGTTTCGGTATTAGTATTTTGCTGAGCTGATTTCAATTTGGGAGTCTCACTGGGCTGCGTTCAAAATATCAGTGTATGACTCAGACTTGCATAGATGTCCAGTTTTAAATCTGTGGCTACCAGACCCACAGTTGTAGGTGATTGGGAACACTGAAACATCCAGTGGTGATCACACATTCATAGTATTACTAAATGGTGTTGACACTTTTTTCATTCTAGTAATTCTGGTCAGCTTACTAATGTGTGTAATAATGTGGGTGACCTTGACATTTCCAGGCAGCAGGGCTGAGGTACTGATGTCATCATCAGCACCTGGACCTGGACCTGGTATCCAGCTCCCTCCTCTTCCACCTCTCCCCCTTCTTCTACCACTTCTTCCCCCGCCCCAAGACACTCGTCTCCCCCTGCTGCTGTAGTCTCCTTTCCCAGTCATTCTGCCAGTGGTCTGCCCTTGTCCTCCCTTCCCCTTCCCCTCCCCCTCCCCCATGCTCACTTCAGCTTCCATCCTCTCTTCCAGTGCTGCCCTTCAATCACCAGGATGCCATTTCTGCTCAGAGTGATCAGCCCTTGCCTGTGGTGCCAAGGCCACCGGCGGCATGTGTATCTCTTACAGCTTTGCTACCATCCATCTCCAGCTGTGTGGCTCCGTTTCCTGGTGGTCCACCCCCTCCCTGTCTCTCCCCATGCACTTCAGTGGGGCAGGATACCTCTTCAGGTCTGCCTCTAGCTACTGTTGTTCAAGCACCTGATGTTCCACTGACGACGTTGCGGATAAATAATCTATCCTTGCCTCAGGTTCAGCCTCATCGTCCCTCAACTGCGGTGTGCAGCCAGAGTACAGCTTTGCCGTTACTCCATAGTGGTCTGCCTTCCACATTGGTCACGGTCAGTAATCTTCCTGTACCAGTTGCTCAGAGTTGTCTTCCATTGACGTCTGTGTCAAGAAGTACTGTGCTGTTATCAACAGTTCTTTCACGCCCCCCACTGTCGGCCTGTGAAGAGGCTCGGTCTCAGAGTTCTGAGGCGGCAGTGACTGTGGTTCCTTCACAGCTGGCGTCACTGCCTGCTGGAGGTTGTTCTCAAGGAGCCTCTCAGGTGGGAGTGCCGATGGCCATAGGGAATTGTCCCTCCCCTGCATTTCCCCCTGCAGGGTTCCCTGCGTTCCCTCCCCTGCTGTCGTCTCCATCCACGGGCCACCGCTTTCTTCTCCTGCCCCCACTACCTGTGCCCCCTCCACCTCCCCTGCTGTGATATCGGAGGTTGGATTCTTACCTCCTCTACCTGTGCAGGCAGGTTCTGTGACCACGGTCAGTTGCTCGCCGCTTGTCCCTGCCCCCCGCAGTCCTCGGGGACGAGGGAGGGGGGTGCCCCAGTGATACTGTCGTCGGCTGTGCCCTCCAGTCTCTGTGTGTCGTCCGTGGCTGCTCCTGGCACCTCCACGACCTCTCTTCTCTGTAGAGTGGGACAACCAGCCCCTGTGCCCTCCCTTCCGCCAACCCCAGTACCCCCCTCCTGCCTCATTCCTTCTCTCCTGCTCTGGCTCATTCCACGGTGATGTCCGTTGCCTTGCCCTCCGCTGTAGAGTCAGCTGGGTGCCTGCATGGGTCGAGGAGTGAGGGTAGGGTGGTGCCATGTGTGGGGGAGGGTGAAGAAAGGTCAGGTGTGGAGGAGGCATCAGACGCCAATGCTGAAGACGAGGGGAGGCTTGCCAAAGCCCAGGATTCCCCTGGAGAGGGGCAAGGTCAAGGTCAGGGAGAAGCGACCTTTGTCACTGACATGGACGTGGGGGTGCCTGGGAAGAAAGACGGTGGTGGCGAATCTTGCTCATCGTGCAGTTTGTCCTGTGAGGATGACCGTGTCAGGGTTGGCTCATTGCGTCATGCCATTCCTGTCACAGTGGCTCAGGTGGGTACTGTGATAGGTCATGTGTCACAGTCAATGGCAAGTGTTAGCGCTCAGTTGTGTCATGTGTCACAATCACCACCAGTTGTCGGCACCCAGTTGTGTCATGTGTCACAATCACCACCAGCTGTCAGCACCCAGTTGTGTCATGTATCACAATCACCACCAGCTGTCAGCATGGGTTTGTGCCGTGTGTCACAATCACCACCAGCTGTCAGCATGGGTTTGTGCCGTGTGTCACAATCACCACCAGCTGTCAGCATGGGTTTGTGCCGTGTGTCACAATCACCACCAGCTGTCAGCATGGGGTTGTGCCATGTGTCACAATCACCACCAGCTGTCAGCATGGGGTTGTGCCATGTGTCACAATCACCACCAGCTGTCAGCATGGGGTTGTGCCGTGTGTCACAATCACCACCAGCTGTCAGCATGGGGTTGTGCCATGTGTCACAATCACCACCAGCTGTCAGCATGGGGTTGTGCCATGTGTCGCAGTCACCGACCACTGTCAGCTCTCAGTTGTGTCATGTGTCACTGTCACCACCAGCTGTCAGCATGGAGTTGTGTCATGTGTCACAGTCACCTGCAGCTGTCAGCACCCAGTTGTGTCATGTGTCACATGTATCCAGTCTTGTCAGCAGCACCACTGCCCACTGCTCTGTCCATTCCCTGCCCGTGCCACCCCTCCCCATGGCTGTCCCACTCCCCTCCCTTCCCTCAGGTCAGCTAACTTCCCACACATGGGACCACATGAGCAGGGCTGTCGCTGCCACCACTTTCAGTTCGGAGACATCTGTGACTGTAGCATCAACACCGCTCTACGCTCAGCTGCAGGGAAAGGTCTATGAGTTGTCGTTGAACCCCTCCTGTGATGGACCTGACATGAACACCGCTGAGCAGTCATCCATAGCGGGGAGATCAGATTCTCTGCAGTCCAGACCCTGTCTGAAAGAAGTTGATGTGCCACCTGCCGTCTTATCCACCTCAAGTTACAGTGACAAGTCAGGATGTGCATCAAGGCAGCTGTGATTCTCAGTTCAGCAGGAACGCCCTGCCAGGTTCATCAGCCCTGTGCGAAGGGCAAGGCCAGAATGTTACCGAGGAAGCTGTTTTCCCTTACTTAAAATCCATCCCCAGAGCATCAGCATGCACCTTCTCCATTCTCCCCCAGAATATCCCTCAGTATGTCGGGCATTGAGTTTGGAGCTACCTGTCCTTGATCCTGGAAACTCTGAAGGCCGTGCTTGTCTTCCTCAGTGTCTGCCGTCTTGCGCTTTGGAGGGGCAGAAGGCACTCCCTCCCCATCAGCCCGTTGTCCAGGACACATCAGTTCTTCACGAGGCCTCAGTCGCAAGTGATGCTGCCCACAAGGGCTTCCCCTCAGAGCCCAGACCCTTCAAGACCCCTCGGCATCACACTCCTCTCTCTCAGGTCAGATTGAGTGCAGATCAGGTGGTCAAGGTCTTGCCTCAGTCCTCTGTGCTGAAAGCCGAGACATGTCCAGTGAACTGTGGACATCCTGACCCTGCCTCCCTGCAGAGACTGGACGCCTGTCACTTCCCCACAGGAGGCCCACAACACTCATTGGAACTTCCTCCAACATCCTCTGCTCTTGGAGGTCCTCCCTGTCAGCTGACCACAATGGATGCAAATCACGGGGCAGAAGTACCTTCAGAGCTGCTCCACCACAAGATAGACGCTTGTCAGTTCCCCAGCAGAGAGACAGACCTGAGCAAGATTCCGTCCATGCCCTCAGCCCCGCCTTCAGACTCTGTCAGTTCAGTATGTGCAGATGGACGACCAGCAGATCAGGCTTGTCCCTGTGTCTGCCCACAGAGCAGATTGCCAGTTCACCCGCCGCACATCCCAGCCAGCTGCCCCACCTTGCCCCAGCGCCCCCCATCATCACGTGTCCCAGCCTGGTCCCTTTCCTGCAGGCCTGAGTCACTTCTCTTGACCTCCACCTCCTCATGCCCCACCAGCAGGCCTGCCAGGACCCTGCCCCTGATGGCCCCCACCTCGGCCCTCTGCGTGGACCCCCCCAGCCAGACCCTGCTGCCCAGTGTGGGCTACTCGCCGCCGGGCCTGTCCAACCAGGGCCTGTCTCCCCATCTCTTCAGCCCCTGGCGCTGGGCTCTCTGGAGCAGCCGCTGCCCGCTGCCTCCACCAGCAACAGGACAGGTGTGCATGGAGACAGCTGTCCCAGTGGGGCTGTCGGGGCACTGCAAGTCTGGGGCCGTCGGCTTTACCCACTTCAGGTGAACCATGGAAATGTTGAAATCAGATTGTTTGGATTGTGACATGGTGTATTTTTCTTTTGTTTGCTTTGCTTGGCTTTGCTTTTTTTCTTTTAATTTTTTCTTTTTCTTTTCTTTTCTTTTTTCCTTTACTGCAATTTGTTCTTTTATATGAGCATGTGATTTGTGGGGAAAGTAAATAGTCATTTTTATCCTTTTTTTTCTTCATAAGGTCACTTCTTTCCAGCTCTGGCGTAAGTGTCGGTAGAATTCGGTCTCATTACCACCTTGTCTTTCTGACTTGCTGTGGTGGGCTCACCAACTTTCCCCACCCTGTGCCACACACCAGCTTGTCTTGAATTATACTACTGGGTTTCCTTGTCCCTCCCTCATTCCACCTCCACCCAACCCGTACCCACCCCCCATAAAGGGTTGTCTTGAATTACGCTTCTCTGTCCTCCTCCTCCCTCCCACTTCTACACTTCTTTGCTCTCTCCCACTCCTTCACACTCCCTGTACAAGATTGTCTGCTTTTTAAATCCACTTTTTTTGCTCCCCCGCCCCCTCCTCCTCCCACCCAACCTATACAGTCATACAGGCTTGTATTCTTGTAAGCCCATTTCTCTGCTCTCCCCACTCCTTCCTGTCACCCTCTGCTTCAGAGTTCTGTTATGTACACTTCTCTGCTCTCCCCACTTCCCCTCACTCCCCCTAGGACCCCACAGTCGTAGCGCAGTGTGCTGTATAGTGCTGATCATTCCCTTTGGAGTCCCTCACACTCAGACCTTCATATTCCCTATACTGCCTGTGATTGTCTGACAAGTTCTTCACCAGTCTTTAGATTCTGATCATGAATTCTTTCTTTCTGCGTACACAGGCTGATACTCCTGCGGACACTGCCTGTATAGACAGGCAGTGGAGTTTTGTGTGTATGACCGTTTTTTTATCCCGCCATTAAGACAGCCATACTCCATGTTCGGGGAGGTGCATGCTATTGCTATGTAACATGTCATCCATACCAGCGGCCAAAAACTGGCCTTCTCTTCCGAAAGTTGGTGATGGGATTTTACGTGTGTGCAAGATGTGCGTGCGTTCACACACGGAACCTCCGTGTATAGTCTCATTCAAAGGACTGTGTGGGGAATGGAGTCAGAACTAATGTTTAACTCTGAGGGAAAAATCCCCCAGTACCGAAATTCAAACCTGCAACCCCAGGATCATGAGTCTGGCACTCTACCAACTGAGCTATTCTGCCCCCCCCCCCCCCCCCCCCCCCCCCCCCTTATCATGAATAAAACTTTTCATGGTATAAAAAAAATTTCCTTTTTTCACACAGAACTGTAATAAATTAACCATCACATGAGTTGTAACTGCAATAATTTTAAACAGAATATTCCATCATTTTGTTATGTATGACCTCACTTGTTTGTTAGTTTTGTGTTCAAGCATTTTGGACATGCAACATGCCGTTAACTCAGTTGAATAGGTTTTGTTTATTGTTCTGCATGCTGTTGTAGTTGTATGACAAAATATCTTGTTTGTGAAGGCAGTGTAAGTTGTTTTTTCTTGGATCTGTGAAATTAAGCTTTGTGTATATATGACAGTTCTGCCTTCACCCATGTAATACAGTAATTGTAGAAATAGGGAAGGTTTTTGATTGGATCAGGATAACTGCCAAATCATGGTACAAGTACAAGGCAAGTCATTTGACTTTGAGTTCAGTGTTTAATCATTCAGTTTTGGTAAAGGCCGAGTGAAGGAAAGATATGTTGGGCACTATATACCAACATGACAGAACTCATGCTGTGTTGGCAGTGCTGGACATGCTCCTGTTAAAAACGGACATCACCGCTACCCACAAAGAGCCAAGGGACATCACTGCAGTCACTGCTCCGACCATCAGCAAGGATATCACCGAGGGTGCAGCCAGCAAGGCAGACTGTGACCCAGTTCCCAGGCACACGGGATCTGCAGAGGGCGTGGCGTGGAGGTCAGGTGCTGCGAGAAACGGCGCAGAAGTAGGGGAAGTGTGCGTTGGCGACGTTGTTCCCACCTGTGTGGCGGGGTTCCCTGATGGCGCATCTGGTGTGTCGGCTTCCAGTCAGGCTCACATTCCTCTCTTCACTGGACGCTGTAGGTGTTCTGTGTGGGATATGTTGTTCACTGCCTTAATGTATGTGTGTTTGTGTGTGTGTGTGTATGTATGTGTTTGTGTGTGTGTGTGTGCATGTATGTGTTCGTGTGTGTGTGTGCTTGCATGTGTGTGTGGGTCTGTGTGTGTACTTCAAGCTGTTTTGCTGTGTCAGTATGTGTGACAATGAGCTATTGCGCACACATAAGAGAGAGAGAGAGCGAGTGTGTGTGTGTGTAACTATAGACAGGGATGGCAAAATAGCATATAACATAGCAGCCCTGATGTGGCCCTTCGCGGTCAGCTGAATATTGTAATGTTAGTATAGTTTATTTTATTTTACTTTTTCTTTCGCATTTGAATTATGTGGGATGAGAAAAGAGCTAGGTATGTTTCATAAAAAAAAGAGAGATGTTTTATTTTTATACTCCAAACTTCAGGAAACGCCCAACAACATTTTGTTTCCTTCAGGAAAGATGGAAGGCCTTCATTGATTGGCTGATGACTGAACAGGCACAAAAACCAAATCAAACAAACAGAAAAAGAAGGCATTGAAAAAGAAATATTCTGTTGATTATGTGGGCAGGACATGAAGGGCATGATGTTAGATAATATCCTTCCATTTCATGACAGCCATTGAGGTTTGATGTCCAATCATTTGAAATCCTGTGTTTTATGATGGCCGGTGATGTTGAGGTGGACCCTGCTGTGCTGTGATGCGGTGATGCAGACCTGTTTAGTCTACACATTTGGCGTAGAATTCTACGCATTTTGACCCCAAATACGCAAATACGCATTTAGGAACCTCGCTACGCATTTCAGAATTTCGCCGGTACGCATTTTCGAAACTGAAGCTATTTTGCGTGTTGCCGTCTTTTGACAAACTTGACGCGCCATACAAGCAGCCTGACATGCTGCTGCGTTCAGCTGGACTGCCCGCCCGCCTCTGTTAGTTACTTATTTCCCTTTACTGCCCAATAACTTTAGGGGGCAGGTTAGAACGGCTCGCTGAACGCGTTACGGTCGGGTTTTCATTTTCGATCAAGATGGCTGACAATAATTCGTCGAAGCGCCAAGCTGATTCTTCCGACTTTTCTCCCAGCAAAAAGAAGAGAAAAGTTGCCGATCAAACCTTTCTGTCATCATACCATCAACGCTACCCGTGCCTTGTTTCATCCAGAAGAGGGGAGCATTATGCTCATTGCACATTGTGCAGGAAAGATTTCTCGATCAAACATGCCGGCATGTTTGACTGCAAACGGCATATCGAGAACCAGACTCACAAGGACTTTGAGAGTAAAGCAGGAAAGCAGTCATCTCTGGCTAGTTTTTTTGCAAAGCCTTCACCTTCGAGCACTGAATCTAGTCTCAATCAAGATGTTATGAGAGGAGAAGCCATCGTGTGCCATCTCGTGGTACAGAACAACTTGCCGCTGTCTGCTGCTGACAAGATCGTTCGGGCGGTGAAGGCCATTTGTCCGAACTCGCCTATCGCCAAAAGTAGGTCACTTTTCTTCTGAAAAGCACTGTCACAGAACAGTTCTCGCTTTACCAAGCTACCGATGTCAGCAGCTGTCGCAAGGACAGAATCGATGAAACTTGGAAGGCCATTCATTGGGGAAGTGGAATATGGGCAGTTCAAGGAGCTGTCTCTGGTGATGAGGGGCATTGTCACCATCCCTCATAGCAGTGCCCACTGTGAGCGCATCTTCTCCTGTGTGAGGAAGAACCGCACAGACCAGAGAGCCAGCTTGGCAGACAGCACCATGGAGAGCCTGCTGGTCCTCAAGTCAGTGCCCCAGGAGCCTCAAGATGCTGTGAGGAGCATGACTACAGAGGATCTTGCTGCACTGAAGAGTGCCTACAGCAAGAAACTCAACCAGTAAACTGCCATGTGAAATGTGTAAATAGTGTATATATTGTGGTTCTTGACAATTAATCCAAACTGGAATAAGTGACAATATGTATAGAGAGGACATGAACTGGTAGTGTTACATGAATCAGAAGATATTCAACTCAATGCTTGGATATCAAACAGTTAACAGGTGAGCTTATTTTATAATTTCTTTTTGACCCAACGGCGTCACAAACACACACACACACACACACACATGCATACACGCAACACACACACACACACACACACACACACACACACACACTTATTAGCATTTTTATTTAGATTAATGTGCATGTTAATATTTTTTTAATAGTAATACTATCTTGTGCGAAAAAGTAGACTACACATTTGACATGGCTGACTACACATTTTGGTCATCTGACTACACATTGGTCTCGAAGGGGGTAAACAGGTCTGGGTGATGTTGCAGTCTGTCTGGAGTGCAACAAGGTGAGCAGTGAGGTGTGTCTGCACAACCCTGCCAGGTACCAGCAGGTGAGGGACAGGCCGCTGTTGTCCAGGGCCAGGGCCACGCTGCCCGACTGCCTCTACCTGGCCCTTTCCCGCGTCACTGGACATAGCAACACCACAGGTACACTTGTCGCGGTGTGTGTGTGTGTGTGTGGGGTGTGTGTGTGTGTGTGTGTGTGTGTGTGTTGTGTGCATGTGTGTGTATGAGTGTGTGTGTGTGTGTGTGCATGTGTGTGTTTGTGTGTGTGTGTGTGTGTGTGTGCATGTGTCTGTGTGTGTGCATGCCTTTGTTTGTGTGTGTGTGTCTGTGTGTGTGCACGAGTTATTTCTTTCTTTCTTTTCTCTCTCTGTGTCATCGACTGATGTTTTGCCTTTGTTTTATCTCCCTGTGTCATCGACTGATGTTTTGCCTTTGTTTTATCTCCCTGTGTCATTGACTGATGTTTTGCCTTTGTTTTATCTCCCTGTGTCATCGACTGATGTTTTGCCTTTGTTTTATCTCCCTGTGTCATTGACTGATGTTTTGCCTTTGTTTTATCTCACCGTGTCATCGACTGATGTTTTGCCTTTGTTTTATCTCCCTGTGTCATCGACTGATGTTTTGCCTTTGTTTTATCTCCCTGTGTCATCGACTGATGTTTTGCCTTTGTTTTATCTCTCTGTGTCATCGACTGATGTTTTGCCTTTGTTTTATCTCCATGTGTCATTGACTGATGTTTTGCCTTTGTTTTATCTCCCTGTGTCATCGACTGATGTTTTGCCTTTGTTTTATCTCTCTGTGTCATCGACTGATGTTTTCCCTTTGTTTTATCTCCCTGTGTCATCGACTGATGTTTTGCCTTTGTTTTATCTCTCTGTGTCATCGACTGATGTTTTCCCTTTGTTTTATCTCCCTGTGTCATCGACTGATGTTTTCCCTTTGTTTTATCTCCCTGTGTCATCGACTGATGTTTTCCCTTTGTTTTATCTCCTGTATCATCGACTGATGTTTTCCCTTTGTTTTATCTGTCTGTGTCATCGACTGATGTTTTGCCTTTGTTTTATCTCTCTGTGTCATCGACTGATGTTTTGCCTTTGTTTTATCTCTCTGTGTCATCGACTGATGTTTTGCCTTTGTTTTATCTCCCTGTGTCATTGACTGATGTTTTGCCTTTGTTTTATCTCTCTGTGTCATCGACTGATGTTTTGCCTTTGTTTTATCTCTAGGTGTCATCGACTGATGTTTTGCCTTTGTTTTATCTCCCTGTGTCATTGACTGATGTTTTGCCTTTGTTTTATCTCACTGTGTCATCGACTGATGTTTTGCCTTTGTTTTATCTGTCTGTGTCATCGACTGATGTTTTGCCTTTGTTTTATCTCTCTGTGTCATCGACTGATGTTTTGCCTTTGTTTTATCTCCCTGTGTCATCGACTGATGTTTTGCCGTCGTGTCCTCCATGCTCCTCAGTGGCATTGCTCCCTTCATTCCAACACTCCCAGATACAGTCACACCCAAGGCTGTGTCCAGGTGTGTGTGCGTTCATCTCTGTCATGTTTGCTGTCCACGTCTGCATGTGATTTTCAGTCCCTGGTACGTGGGTTGTTGGTATTCAGGTGTGTATGTCAATGTTTGTCATGTGGGGTGTCTGTGTTCAGGTGTCTTTGTCATCCCCTGTCATGTGAGTTGTCTGTGTTGAGGTGTCTTTGTCATCCCCTGTCATGTGAGTTGTCTGTGTTGAGGTGTCTTTGTCATCCCCTGTCATGTGGGGTGTCTGTGTTCAGGTGTCTTTGTCATCCCGTCATGTGAGCTGTCTGTGTTCAGGTGTGTTAGTCAGTCCCCATTCTGTATTGGGCAATGTACGTCCAGGTGTGTTTGCCAGACAAGCGCTGAGCATGAGGACAGAGTTTGGTCCCCTGCAGGGTAAAGTGCTGCCCCCTGCCGACAGCCAGGAGAAGGCCACCTTCAGTCAGTGGAAGGTAAGGACAGACAACTTTGATACTAAAGAGAGGATTCTGGTGAGTTGTGCCCCATGAGTCAGCTATGATTTCAGCCGGACCTGCAATTGACAGGTGACTACAGCAGAGATTTAATATTCTTCAGCTTACCTGTTGTGCCAAAAGACGCATCCAAATGAATTCTGTTTGCTGTTCAGGTTGCTCAAGTGGTGAACTGAAAATTGTCGTGAGGAGTAGAGATTTTATACATTGTGCACAGACTCGGACACACACTGCACAGCATGCGCACACACACACACACACACACACACACACACACACACACACACACACACACATACATAAGAGCACAGATCAGGTTCAGACGCCATCTTTCATCGCCACATGCTGCGCCTGGGCAATAAGTCACATGAGAGATGCTTTAGTTGGGCTTTGTGCAGGCTGATTTTCACAGCCAGACATTAGCGTTTTCTTAGCAACAGGTCAGACAATGTGAAGAAATGTTGACGTACAGTTGATTCCTTGACCAGGCTGCCTGTATCTCAGCGCTGCTGCATGTCATCGCCATTAACGTCGTCACCATCCTCATCATCACCTTTGTTGTCATTATCATCATCATCGTCTCTACCATCCTGTTCGTTATCGTCACCATTAGTCTCCCTCAGTGTCATCATCATCATCATCGTTAACATCATCATATGTCATTTCCATCATCATAGTCATTATCATCATCATAAAAGAGAGAGAAAAAATACAAATATGTTAACACACTGAGAAAAATGCATGATAAGTAAATCAACTAAGTCTGTGTAAGGTTATGGGGCATTTAACCCAATGCCTACCGGATCGACCGAGATCGACCGCGAGATTTCCTCCTTCTGAATACCGGATCGACCGAGATCGACCGCTGAATACTCGGTCAACGACTTTCGCTTTCACCATCGCATATCCCAGAATGCAATTGCGACAGAAGAGTCTTCCGGTACTTCCGTTTCTGGACGCCATTTTGGTTTTTGTTGCATGAGTTTTGGTGGAGTAGTTTCGCTGCTGTGAATTTTCAAACTTCGGCTTTTTTTTCGCGAAGATTTTCTGGGAAAATGGCGGATCAAGTAACTATGCAACTTGCAGAATTCATTTTCTGAAGTGATATTGATGAAGAGAGCGTATTTGCGGGCTACACTCTTAAAGAAGATTTGAAGCAAGACGATTCGGACGTCAATCTTGACCTAGTTATGAATAAAGATCGACTGCTGACTGATTTTGAGGCCGGAATCAATAATGATTCAGGCGATGATAATGACGATGTCGAATAGCCCATTGCTGCTGGGCCCAGACCCCCCAAAAAAGAAAATTCGAAAAACAAAACTTGCTAGAGATACTTTAATTCTTGACTGGAGTGGTTGGCTACAAGAAGTGAAGCCCCCCAAAAGTTTCCCTTGTTTTGATAGCCAGGAAACCGGGTCAGTCAGGGGGTGTGTCCCACGATTTGCCTGTAGGAGCATCACCTTTAGCTTTTTGATTTCAGAAGAATTTTGGTAGACTTTTAACGAGAAACAAATTTATTTGCTGCACAAAAGCAAGCAGAAAAGGATGAACATAAACTCTGGCCTGAAATAAAAACTGCCTGTTTATCAAAAGCAAAGAGGAGCCGGACAAGAGGTACATCATCACCACAGGGGTGTGTGTGGGGGGGGGGGGGGGGGGGGGGTTTGCTCAGTGCACTTGTGCAAAAGCACATTTTTGTTGAATTCCATCACAATCTAAAGCCCAGTATTCAGTAATCTGTTCTTGTTATTTTTTCCCCTCAGTAGTTAGAAGACAAATCTTCTTGTATGTGATGCCTTCAGTTTAACAAAATTGTTGAAGTTTGGGTTGTTTTTTGCTTCACAATAAAAGTTGATTATTTAGTGTGCATACCATACAGAATGACTTTATTTTGTTCCTGAAGGTTTCAGTACTTTGTTTAGACTTGGAAAATCACTCTGTGCTCCTAATCCATGATGTTCTGTGGGTACAGTGAATTTAGGGAAAATTGTTTTAGCACTGAGAATACCAAAGTACAGTTAGTCTGTTCGTTTGTTTTTTTTTTTCCTCGTGTACCAGTTCACTATATGTGGGGGGAAATGGCTGTTTTGGATGGAGTGATGTCTTTGAATTTTTTTCATTATTTTTACAGAATAGATAAGTTAAAAACAAATTTTCTATTGAGGTTTCTTTATGGCAAGTGTGTATGTGTTGCGGAGTTACCTCTCTTGGCATGGTATTCCTCATAGTCATATAGCACAAAGTCATGCGGTAGGCAGAGGGTTAAGCAAACAATCACAAACTGATTTGAGCAAATCCGAAACTCACGTGCTGAGCAAAACGGAAAAAACTCAGTCAGGGATTCTTTGTTTCAACGATGATTTCCAACCTGAACTTCACCTGAACTTACCAGTGGGGCACAGCACAAAGGCAGGAACCCCTCACTGTCCGCTGGCATGAGTTGTCTTGCTTTGACTGTTAGAGTTTGAATGCTGTCATAGTATGAGAGACAGTAGTTGGGAAATATTTCATTCAGCACAGGGTAGAGTGTGCTGTATGTGTGCTGCAGAGAACCAAGCAGTGTACAGACACTCAACACAGGGTAGAGTGTGCTGTATGTGTGCTGCAGAGAACCAAGCAGTGTACAGGGCACTCAACACAGGGCAGAGTGTGCTGTATGTGTGCTGCAGAGAACCAAGCAGTGTACAGACACTCAACACAGGGCAGAGTGTGCTGTATGTGTGCTGCAGAGAACCAAGCAGTGTACAGACACTCAACACAGGGCAGAGTGTGCTGTATGTGTGCTGCAGAGAACCAAGCAGTGTACAGACACTCAACACAGGGCAGAGTGTGCTGTATGTGTGCTGCATAGAACCAAGCAGTGTACAGACAACACAGGGCAGAGTGTGCTGTATGTGTGCTGCAGAGAACCAAACAGTGTACAGACACTCAACACAGGGCAGAGTGTGCTGTATGTGTGCTGCAGAGAACCAAGCAGTGTACAGACACTCAACACAGGGTAGAGTGTGCTGCAGAGAACCAAGCAGTGTACAGACACTCAACACAGGGTAGAGTGTGCTGTATGTGTGCTGCAGAGAACCAAGCAGTGTACAGACACTCAACACAGGGCAGAGTGTGCTGTATGTGTGCTGCAGAGAACCAAGCAGTTGTACAGACAACACAGGGTAGAGTGTGCTGTATGTGTGCTGCAGAGAACCAAGCAGTGTGCAGACACTCAACACAGGGCGGAGTGTGCTGCAGAGAACCAAGCAGTGTACAGACACTCAACACAGGGTTGAGTGTGCTGCAGAGAACCAAACAGTTGTACAGACACTCAACACAGGGCAGAGTGTGCTGTATGTGTGCTGCAGAGAACCAAGCAGTGTACAGACACTCAACACAGGGTAGAGTGTGCTGTATGTGTGCTGCAGAGAACCAAGCAGTGTACAGACACTCAACACAGGGCAGAGTGTGCTGTATGTGTTGCTGCAGAGAACCAAGCAGTGTACAGACAACACAGGGTAGAGTGTGCTGTATGTGTAAATGCAGAGAACCAAGCAGTGTGCAGACACTCAACACAGGGCGGAGTGTGCTGCAGAGAACCAAGCAGTGTACAGACACTCAACACAGGGTAGAGTGTGCCGCAGAGAACCAAGCAGTGTACAGACACTCAACACAGGGTAGAGTGTGCTGTATGTGTGCTGCAGAGAACCAAGGGAGTGTACAGACACTCAACACAGGGTAGAGTGTGCTGTATGTGTGCTGCAGAGAACCAAGCAGTGTACAGACAACACAGGGTAGAGTGTGCTGTATGTGTGCTGCAGAGAACCAAGCAGTGTACAGACACTCAACACAGGGTAGAGTGTGCTGTATGTGTGCTGCAGAGAACCAAGCAGTGTACAGACACTCAACACAGGGCGGAGTGTGCTGCAGAGAACCAAGCAGTGTACAGACACTCAAACAGGGCAGAGTGTGCTGTATGTGTGCTGCAGAGAACCAAGCAGTGTACACACACTCAACACAACACTTAGGTCCAGTGTGCAATGTAGGGGGAAAAAATTCAGCAGTGTTTATGTTTGAAAAAATTCTGGTTTGTTGCATTTTTGTTATTTCATTTAATTATTTCTTGATTTATTTATCTTTTCATTTATTTACTTGTTTATTTTTTGTTTGTTTTTATCAACTTGTTTAAGCAGTTGACTTTGACAAGAAGACAGCCCCTGATACAGCCCCTCATGGTCAGCTTGGCTACATACAACAGGAATTGAATTCCGAGTCTAATTAAACTGTTGCTGAACTCTGTTGTTCGTCATAGTGTCATGTGTCCTTGTGAATTTGTCCAATGCAGATGATGAGAAAAAGGACTGTGTCACCACGCTGGACATCATTGATGTGTTGTTGGACAGGTGTTCTATCAGGACTGTGTCACTGGACGTCAGTGATGTGTTGTGTGTGGACAGGTGTTGTATCAGGACTGTGTCACCACACTGGACATCGGTGATGTGTTGTGTGTGGACAGGTGTTCTATCAGGACTGTGTCACCACACTGGACGTCAGTGATGTGTTGTGTGTGGACAGGTGTTGTATCAGGACTGTGTCACCACACTGGACATCAGTGATGTGTTGTGTGTGGACAGGTGTTGTATCAGGACTGTGTCCACCACACTGGACGTCAGTGATGTGTTGTGTGTGGACAGGTGTTCTATCAGGACTGTGTCACTGGACATCAGTGATGTGTTGTGTGTGGACAGGTGTTGTATCAGGACTGTCACTGGATGTCAGTGATGTGTTGTTGGACAGGTGTTCTATCAGGACTGTGTTACCACACTGGACATCGGTGATGAGCATGCCAGCAACTGGCTGATGTTCGTCAAGCCGGCACGCTGTGCTTTGGATCGCAACCTTTTGGCCTTCCAGCGAGGTCATGACCTGATGTTTGTCACCACCAAGGAGGTGTCACCTGATCAGGAACTGTGTTTCTGGTTTGCCACGGACTACGGCAAGATGATGTGTAAGATGTGTGTCATGTGTAAAAATGTGTGATGTGTAAGATGTGTGTCATGTGTGAAATATGTATGATGTGTAAGGTGTGTGTCATGTGTAAAATATGCATAATGTGTAAGATGTGTGTCATGTGTAAAATATGTATGATGTGTAAGATGTGTGTCATGTGTAAAATATGCATGATGTGAAAGATTGTGTGTCATGTGTAAGATATGTTGATGTGTGTCATGTGTAAATATGTATGATGTGTAAGATGTGTGTCATGTGTAAAATATGTGTGATGTGTTAAGATGTGTGTCATGTGTAAAATATGTATGATGTGTAAGAGTGTGTGATGTGTGAATCTGGAAGAGCTGGAAAGATAGGTCAAAAATGACCAGAGAGCATGCAGGATCGAAATGTGTTTTCCAATGTAGAGGTGAAAAGAAATCATTTATTGGTCACTTCAAATTATGGAAGTTGTTAGAGCAGAATTGTTGTTTGTATTGCATGTTGTAAAAACGCCTTTATGATGAACATTTTTTCCATAAGGGCAAAATAAATGGTTATGTCACACGTGAAATGCTGTGCTTGTAAGGAACATTAATGTCCGTTATTGAGAGTGGAGTCAGGCCAGCTATGTATAATAATGAATACGACATACAGTACAATCTGTACAAAATTCTGACATAAAGATCTGTACTTGACATAAAAAAATCTGTATTTGGTATGTATAAAGTGTTGCAAAATTCAGAGGATTCGAAGGGAAAATTGACATTGACGAAGTTCTGAATGGGTTTTTGGAAAGAAAAACAGAACAGTTGTAAGATTTACAGAGTTATGGTTAGTGGCCTGATGGTCATAGGGGTGGCAAACTGTGTGAGATTCACTGTGTCCAGGGCATGGCATGACGGAAGCAGTACCCATCCTGCTCTTTCCGTTTTTTGAGATTTCCTGAACAACAGGTCTCCATTCACTGTGGGTTGACAGAGGGTTTTCGACGTGTGAATGTCTGACAAGTGACTTCTAACTCACGTCTGTAAGATCCAGGGCTGAACGTCATACCCTGTAGATGACTGCAGGCCCCCCTTGCACCCTTGAAAGCCATGTACTGACTGGCTCTTGCCCCCTGTCCCCCCTTCCCCCTTGCACACTGTGAAAGCCATGTACTGACTGGCTCTTGCCCCCTGTCCCCCTTCCCCTTGCACACTGTGAAAGCCATGTACTGACTGGCTCTTACCCCCTGTCCCCCTTCCCCTTGCACACTGTGAAAGCCATGTACTGACTGGCTCTTGCCCCCTGTCCCCTTCCCCTTGCACACTGTGAAAGCCATGTACTGACTGGCTCTTGCCCCTTTTCCCCCTTCCCCTTGCACACTGTGAAAGCCATGTGCTGACTGGCTCTTGCCCCCTGTCCCCCTTCCCCTTGCACACTGTGAAAGCCTTTACGTGACTTTGAGCCCTCCGCTTCTTACGCGCTTGTCCTGGGTTTTCATTTTCAGACAGGAGTGTCACTGCTTGTTGACTAGTCCATGGACGCTACACCAGATCCACTAACTTTTGAGACCATACTGCATATGATTGAAAGCTGATGGATAAATGAATTAATGACGAAGATGAGAGAATGTGAAAGAAGAGGATCTCATGGCTACGATTTAGCAGATTTTGGACCTAGGCATAGCTCCCTAGCATCACCATCAGACTCATTCAGACTGATCAGCATGTTAAGAAAAAGTATTGCTGAATCATTGCTGGTTCCAGTGATGAAGTTCACTAAATTGTGTGACGAGTACACAGATTGTGCTTCTTATTTCAATAATGAGACCCTTGTATTACGCTGACTTGTGGTTCCTGAATGATGGTGTGTGTGTGTGTGTGTGTGTGTGTGTGTGTGTGTGTGTGTTGTGTGGAGATGCTGGCATGTTTTCTGGTCCCTAAGTTAGGCTATGTATGGGCATGTTTCCCAGTTGGTAAGAGTAGGAATTTGTTCTTTCTAATTAATGCAAGGTTATTTGTTTACATTTATCAGCAAATGTCCTATTAAAAAAAAATCACTATTTCACATACAAAAAAAAAATCATTCTCTTACATAGAACATGAAACTGTTTTAGGGCAGTGTTACCTGACTAGCAAGTTTTAACTTTCTAGTGATGGTGTTGCTTTTATTTTGTTTGAATAGTCATGGTTTTCCTGTAATTTCATTATTTCTGACTGTGATCATATTCAGTACATTCAGTTCAATTCACACAGATAGCCCTGCTGACCAACTCAGCATTTTGTTTATAGCCATTCATTAAAGAGCAAATCATTGGGGGGAAAAAATGAACGACTGGACCTGGAACTGGGAAAGACCCAGACCAGGGGCCTGAAAAACCTGCAGGGCTGTCCGCCAGAGACTGGACTCAAAACAAATTTCACTCCTGCTGGAAATGGGTGAAAATAACTTAGAAAGCCAAGGACTTGAAAACTGATGGAAATAAGTCTGGACACCTGTTCAGTGCAGCATGCACGGTGATTCCAGCAATGTGACCTACCTGTTGGTGGACCATGTCAGGGATGTGATGATGATGTCTGGACACCTGTTCAGTGCAGCATGCACGGTAGAGAATGTAAATATACGGGTTCACGACCACCCATGTGATTCTGCCCGAAAACCCCCATTTTCACATACAAATCACGTCCATCACATATCAGTTTTGGCCAAATTAACACCTGTTTTACAAAAAAAATTAACATGCCAAAACCTCTAAAAATCGACGTAATCAGTACATTGAAACGGGGGTTTCCGTGCAGAATAACATGGGCGATCGTGAACAAACATATTTACATTCTCTTACAGGGACATGAAAAATCTAATGGTTTACAGCGTTAGTAACGCCCGCGGGAATGAGTCCTTCTTACTATTCTAACATGTTCTTCTACTTCCAGCACCATTAATAAATCAGAACAAACAACTGGCTTTCCGTCTTGATTAACTATTTTTACATCCAATGAATTTAAAGAGCCCTCAATTAATTCTTTAAATTCAATGTCTCCACCAAAGCTATGTAACTGATAATCGCAAAACCCTACATTAGTTGGTGGCAATGCTTGTAGAACAGTAGATGGATAGCCATTAAACAAATTAGTATCTGTTTTAACTGTTGTAAATGGACATACAAAATTGGGTTTACGAGAAAATCAGATGGTCTACTGCTACATACTCATAAGACCTCCTTTTTAAGTACATATGTGTTTTAATATGATATGTTTCACCACTATCATAAAAGCCTAAATTCGAGCAAGGCTTCTAGGAAAAACGTACTCCCTTTCTTCAAATTTCTGGAAATTCATAGTAACTATAAGATTTGCCTCATTAATTTTTAACTTAATGTTAAAATTGCTAAATACTTGTAGTAACCATCGGGTATTTTTAAATGTTTAATAGATTGCCTTGTCCATCCTTAATATCCACCCAGTTATTCTTATCTTTTTCAGATATGTTAATCCATTTTATTTTAAACCCAATTTTTCTAAGGGCAAACCCTACAATCGCCGCGCCTATTTCAATTGGATGTGTTAAAAACACACGCTCGTTTTGCTTGGTTATATAGATGTACATTTTTTTATAACTATTTAAAAAACTATTTAAAAAAACTAATTTAAAAATGGTAGCTTTTCAATATATTGAACATGTTACTTACAATGTAGGAGCGTTTTATAACCCCAAATCTTTGGACTTCAGCTTACTAACCATTGCAGTAGACGAAATCATACGGCTTCCAAGTTAGACTTGTAAACCCGCTAATAGATATTTAAATCCGCCAATAAAGAATGATAGAGTGCCATCAGCATGGTCATCCCACCCTATGGCTTTTTTTCCAGAATCAGTTAAAATTTTGCCATTTACTGCATAATACTGGCTGTGGTGTTTCATATGCAAACCATTTTAAACCATCCTAATCTTTTAGTAAGGTCAGTATATAACTTTCATGTTTATTACCAGTACAAGACGATACTAACTGAACTAAAAGTGCCCCTCCCTAACGACAACGGTTTTATCCATTTAACAGCCCAATGGACAATAATGCATATGAAAGAATTTGCAACGAATTTAACATTAAACTTTAACTGATTTTAGACAAAAGTTAGACCGCAATCATGGGTTAGGCACATTGTATTTGTGGGGCACAAAAGAGAATATATTATGACTACTGGCCGGCCACACCTCTTTTCAACCAAACACACAAGTTCGATTGGGGTCCATAGAACAAAAACACCCTAAGCCTGGACAACATTTATCTTAGATAAAAGTAAAGGCCTAAACAATGCAGGAGTGCAAAGACTTAATGACTCCATACGGACATACGTTTGGTGTCTTTTAGGAGCACAAGCACAGACCAAGTCTAGCATGTAGATCAATCTACAGGCTTTGATGCTAGAAAACAATTTCTAGCTAATTTAGAAGATGCTATTAACTCTGCTGTTAATTTACCTGCCAGCATACAAAGGTATCAAGTGTTCTTGCACATGCTAGGTCAAAGGTTGACTTTGTTGTGGGTTGTGGATTATACATGCTGCCCTCTGACCTTAGACTACAGATTGGCATAATACAGAATTATAACAATGAAATCCTCATAGCTGGAGACGACCAAGACTTAGGACACAATAAATACTTAAACACAAGGCCTGCTCCATCCATTTTAAAAAAGTGCCTACCCTGAAGAAAGCGATCCAGTTATAAACACCCCAGAAAGCGATCCGCCACCAGTTATAAGCGCCACACAGCCAGAAAGCAGCCCAGAAAGCACGCCACCTGGTTGATCTACCTTACACTGACAGTCACACTAGCGAAAAGACAGCCCTTGTTGTGTTTTTAACTTTTACTGGATTAGCTGTACTTTATTTCACTAAAAATTAATCCAGCAGCTAGCACTCCTAACGTCCACAGATGGTCAGCCATATAACCAGCAACTTTGCCTATAGTAGACAAAACCCAACAAACAACACTGCCATTATGCAGCAGAGCATCAAGCGCTTTGGCGGCTAACTTCTTTAATAAGTTTGCTAGATGATGTAATTGTTTTCTAATCCAACTTTTACCAGGCTGAGGTGTTGGAGGCGTTACTGGCCCTGTTGGTGCACTGCCGGTTAAGCATAAACGAGTGTAGAGATAGCAAACCAACAGCTGTTAATATACTAACTATTGTAATCCCTGCTCCTGAACAGAGTCCTTATTCTTTCTGCTAGCGTAGTATTTTCATAAAGTATTCTGTTTATAGTTTCTCTTACTCTGCTTGTTTGTGATGCTAGCTGCGCTCTGTTAGTAGACAGCACTTCTAACCTAGCTGACCTTTGTAGCATTAAATCCTGTATTTTCTGCTGTATTCTAGCCTTTTCTTCTTGCCCTAAATTGTTATCATCTGCATCAGCCAGTTTTTTTTTTCTTCTTCAATTTCTCTATCCAGCTCACCAAGTTTGCCAATTGTTTGTTAGTTCGCCCCTTATTGTTCGTAAAGCCTCATTAAGCCCCAGGATTTCACGCATAGGCAATGGAGAATCGTCAATTGTTTTTAACTGCGTTTCCTCATTAAAACTTGTTTCAATTTCTGCTATTAGTTCTTCTGCTCTTTTAATTGATTCATCTGCTTTTTGAGTTAAATCTTGAAGAGGAATGTTTTGTATTTTAGATTGTGTTGGCAACTCTTGCCCAAAGCTCTGTAAAAGACTAACGACTTCGGCTCTAAGCTCTAAAAGGTTTAAGTGTTCTGCCTTAGCAATAGGGAGTTTTCACCTAATTGTGCTTAGTTTTAAAAACTTGTTTGGGTTTGCGTTGAAGTGATTTTTACGCGGTTTCCTGCATCGGTTCTTATATACAAATGCCCACCATCTTCCTCAAAATCGTTAGGGTCAACTACTTCTGGTAGCTCTCGCCTATGCTTTTATAGAATGATTGAATTCTTTCTCGCAATAGTTCTTTACAGGCTTTAGGGAGTGAAGAACCTACTCCTTCTAGTTCTTGACGAGCTTTAAGGAGTGAAGAACCTTCTCCTTTAGGCCTTTTACTCAATGGGCCTGCTGCGGCCCTTCAAGTTCTTCTTGCATGAGGGGCTAGTTCTGTTTCATCTTCTTTCAACAGGATCAATTGCGTCAAAGTCTTCATCCATTTTTATTTATATTCTTTTTGTTTATAAAAATGAACATACGGTTGTGACCTCATCTACAAAAGGAGGGGCCTATGGAGAAAGTATAAGGAGACTGTAATTTGTAAATGAATAGAAACTACAGTACAATCTGAACAAAATTCTGACATAAAAAGATCTGTACTTAACATAAAAAAATCTGTTTTGGTATGTATAAAGTGTGCAATTCAGAGGTTTCGAAGGGAATTGACATTGACGAAGTTCTGAATGGGTTTGGAAAGAAAACAGAAACAGTTGTAGATTTACAGAGTTATGGTTAGTGGCCCTGAAGGTCATTGGGGTGGTAACTGTGTGAGATTCACTGTGTCAGGGCATGCCATGACGGAGCAGTACCATCTGCTCTTTCGTTTTTTGAGATTTCTGAACAAAGGTTTTCACTGTGGGGTGAAGAGGGTTTTCGACGTGTGAATGTCTGACAAGTGATTCTAACTCAGTCTGTAAGAAATCCAGGACTGAACGTCATACCTGTAGATGACTGCAGGCCCCCTTGGCACTCCTTTGAAAGCATGTACTGACTGCTCTTGCCCCTGTCCCCTTCCTTGATCACTGTGAAAGCCTGTACTGAGGGCTTCCTTGCCCCCGGTCCCCTTCCCTTGGCACATGTGAAGCTTGTACTGACTGGCTCTTACCCCTGTCCCTTCCCCTTGCACACTGTGAAAGCCATGTATGACTGGCTTTGCACCCTGTCCCCTTCCCCTTGCAACTGTGAAGCATGTATAGCGACTGGCTTTGCCCTGTCCCCTTCCCTTGACACGTGAAAGCCATGTGCTGATGGTCTTGCCCTGTCCCCTTCCCTTGCACACTTGAAAGCCTTTCGTTGACTTGATGCCCTCCGCTCTTACGCGCTTGTCTGGGTTTTCAATTTCAGACAGGAGTGTCATGTTGTGATAGTCCATGGACGCTACACCTGATCACTAAACTTTTGAGCCCATAGCTGAATATGATTGAATGTGATGGATGATGAATTTAAGACGAAGATGAGAGAATGTGAAGAAGAGGATCTCAGGCTACGATTTTAGCAGACTTTTGGACCTAGGCATAGCTCCTAGCAATCACCATCAGACTCTTCAGGATGTTCAGCATGTTAAGAAATAAGTATTGCTGAATCATTGCTGGTTCAGTGATGGAAGTTCACTAAATGGTGACGAGTGACACAGCTTGTGATTCTATTTTCAATAATGAGACCCTTGTATTACGTGATTGTGGTTCCTGAAATGGATGGTGTGTGTTGTGTTGTGTGTGTGTGGGATTTTCTGTGTGTGTGTGTGTGTGTGTTGTGTGGAGATGCTGGATGTTTCTGGTCCTAAGTTAGGCTATGTATGGGCATGTTTCCCAGTTGTTAGAGTAGGAATTTGTTCTTTTTAATTAATTGCAAGGTTTATTGTTTACATGTATCAGCAAATGTCTATTAAAATAAATCACTATTTCACATACAAAAAAAAAATCATTTCTCTAACATAGAACATGAAACTGTTTTCGGGCGTGTTACCTTGATAGCAAGTTTTAACTTTTAGTGTTGGGTGTTGCTTATATTTTGTTTGAATAGTATGGTTTTCCTGTAATTCATTATTCTGACTGGGATCATATTCAGTACATTCAGTTCATTCACACAGATTGCTGCTGACAAATCAGCATTTTGTTATAGCCTTCATTAAAGAGCAAATCATTGGGGGAAAAAATGAACGACTGGACTGGAACTTGGGAAAAGACAGACAGGGGCTGAAAAACTGCAGGGCTGTACGCCCGAGATGGACTCAAAAACAAATTTCACTCTGCTGGAATGGGTGAAATAAATTAGAAAGCCAAGACTTGAAAATGATGGAAATACGTCTGGACACTGTTCAGTGCAGCATGCACGGTGATTCCAGCATGTGATATGTTGGTGGACCATGTCAGGGATGTGGATGATGATGTCTGGACACCAGTTCTGTGCAGCATGCACGGTTAGAGAATGTAAGAGAATGTAAATTAGGGTTCACGACCTCCATGTGACTTCTGCCTGAAAAACCCCATTTGTTCACATACAATCACGTCCATCAATATCAGTTTTGGCCAAATTTAAACCTGTTTTACAAAAAACATTAACATGCAAAACCTCTAAAAATCGACGTAATCAGTAAATTGAGTACGGGGGTTTCGTGCAGAATAACATGGGCGATCGTGAAACTAAATATTTAACATTCTCTAACAGGGTCATGCAAATCTAATGGTTTACAGCGTTTGTAACGCCGGGGAATTGAGTCCTTTTACTATTTAACATTTTCTTTACTTCCCGCACATTAATAAATAGAAAAACAACTGGTTTTCGTCTTGATTAACTATTTTTACAACAATGAATTTAAAGAAGCTCAATTAATTATTAAATTCAATGTCTCCACCAAAGCTAAGTAAATGATAATCGCAAAAAAACCCTACATTAGTTGGTGGCTATGTTGTAGAACAGTAGATGATAGCCATTAAACACAAATAGTATCTGTTTTTAACTGTTGTAAATGGCTACAAAATTGGGTTTACGCGAAAATCAGATGGGGGGTCTACTTCATACATATCATAAAGACCTCCTTTTAAAGTACATATGTGTTTTAATATGATATGTTTCACCATATCATATAAGCTAAATATTCGAGCAAGGTTCTAGAAAAAAGTCCTCCTTTCGTCAATTTCTGGAAAAATTCATAGTACTATTAAGCTTTGCCTCATTAATTTTTAACTTAATGTTAAATTGGCCTATTTACTTGTCGTAACCATCGGGTATTTTTAAATGTTTTAATAGATTTCTTGTCCATCTAATATCCACCAGTTATTTTATCTTTTTCGATTGTTAATCCATTTATTTTATACAATTTTTCTAGGGAATACTACAAGCGCGCGCTATTTTCTCAATTGGATGTGGTTAAAAAACCGCTCGTTTTGCTTGGTTTATAGATGTCATTTTTTTATAATTATTTAAAAACTATTTAAAAATACTAATTTAAATATGGGTTTAGTTTTCAATATTATTGAACTGTTATTACAATGTAGGAGCGTTTTATAACCAATCTTTGCGACTTCTGTTACTAACCATTGCAGTAGACGAATCATACGGCTTCAGTTCGACTTGTAACGCTAATCTAGATATTTAAATCCGCCAATAAAGAATGATAGAGTGCATCAGCATGGTCATCTCCTATGGATTTTTTCAGAATCAGTTTAATTTTGCCATTTTACTGATAACTTCTGGCTGTGGTTGTTTATATGCAAACATTGAAACTTCCTAATCTTTTAGTAAGGTCAGTATATAATTATGTTTATACCAGTACAGGACGAATACTAACTGAACTAAAGTGCCTCCTAACGACAACGCGTTTAATCCATTTAACAGCCAATGGACAATAATGCATATGAAGAATTTGCAGAATTTAACATTAAACCTTTAATGATTTTAGACAAGTTAGACCGCAATATGGGTTTATCGCACATTGTATTTGTGGGGCACAAAAAGAGAATATAATTTGTAATACTGCCCGGCCACACTCTTTCAACAAAAAAACAATGTTCGATTGGGGTCCATAGAACAAAAACACCCTAATGCTGGACAACTTTATTTAGATAAAGTAAAAGGCTAACAATGCCAGGAGTGCAAAGATTAATGACTCCATAGGACATTACGTTTGGTGTTTTTAGGAGCAAAGCAAGACCAAGTCTAGCATTAGTAG
This sequence comes from Conus ventricosus, assembly GCA_018398815.1. Taxonomy (NCBI): domain Eukaryota; kingdom Metazoa; phylum Mollusca; class Gastropoda; order Neogastropoda; family Conidae; genus Conus; species Conus ventricosus. The sequence goes on from CM031610.1 coordinate 653,835, forward strand.
ATCAATCTACGGCTTTGATGTAGAAAACAATTTCTAGCAAATTTAGAAGATGCTATTAACTTGTGTTACATTATGAGATACCAAAAGGTATCAAGACGTTCTTTGCACATGCTAGTGTCAAAGGTTGTACTTTGTTGTGTGGTTGTGGATTATACATGTGCTCTGACCTTTAGACTCAGATTGGCATAATACAGAATTATAACAATGAAATCTCATGCTGGAAGACGACCAAGACTTAGGACCACAATAAATACTAAACACAAGGGCCTGTCCATCCATAAACCCTAAAGTGCTACCCCTGAAGAAAGCGATCAGTTTAAACACCCAGAAAGGACCGCCACCAGTTATAAGGCCCCACAGCAGAAAGCAGCAGAAAGCACGCCCACTGTTGATTCTACCTTTACATGAAGTTACACTAGCGAAAAGACAGCCCTTGTTTGTGTTTTTAAACTTTTATGGATTAGCTTGTCTTTATTTCTCTAAAATTATCCAGCAGTAGCACTCTAACGTCCACAGATGGTCAGACATATAACAGCAACTTTGCCTTAGTAGGACAAACCCAACAAACAACACTGCCATTATGCTGGCAGAAGCATCAAGCGCTTTGGCGCTTACTCTTAATAAGTTTGCTAGTTGATGTAAGTGTTTTCTAATCCAACTTTTACAGGCTGAGGTGTTGGAAGGCGTTACTGGCCCTGTTGGTGCACTGCGGTGTTAAAGCATAAACGATGTGTAGAGATAGCAAACCAACAGCTGTTAATAGATAACTATTGTAATCCTGCTCCTGACAGAGTCCTTATTCTTTTCTGCGAGCCGTAGTATTTTCATAAAGTATTCTGTTTATAGTTTTCTTTATCTGTTGTTTGTGATTGCTATGTGCGCTCTGTAGTAGACAGACTTTAACCTAGTCTGATTTGTAGCATTAAATCCTGTATTTTTGCTGTTATTAGCTTTTCTTTCGTGCCCTAAATTGTTATCATTGCATCGCCAGTTTATTTTTTTCTTTTCAATTTCGCTATCAGCTCACAAGTTTTGCCAAATTGTTTGTTTAGTTAGCTTATGTTGTAAGCCTCATTAAGCCCAGGATTTCCCGATAGGCAATGGAGAATCGTTCAATTGTTTTTAACTGCGTTTCTCATTAAAACTTGTTTCAATTTTGCTATTAGTTTCTCGCTCTTTTATTTGTGCATCTGCTTTTTGAGTTAAATCTTGAAGGGAATGTTTTGTATTATAGATTGTGTTGGAACTCTTGGCCCAAAGCTCTGTAAAAGACTAACGATTTCGGCTCTAAGCTCTAAAAGTTTAAGTGTTTGCCTTAGAATAGGGAGTTTTCACTAATTGTGCTTAGTTTTAAAAAACTTTGTTTGGGTTTTGCGTTGAAGTGATTTTTACGCGGTTTTCTGATCGGTTCTATATATACAAATGCCACCATCTTCCTCAAAATGTTAGGTCAAACTACTTTGGTAGCTCTCGCCTATGCTTTTATGAATGATTGGATTTCTTTTCTAGCCAATAGTTCTTTACAGGCTTTAGGGAGCTGAAGAACCTACTCTTTAGTTCTTGACGAGCTTTAAGGATGAAGAACCTTTCTTTAGGCCTTTTAATCAATGGGCTGCTGCGGCCCTTCAAGTTCTTCTTGCAATGAGGGGCTAGTTCTGTTTCATGTTCTTCTTCAAAGGATCAATTGCGTCAAAGTCTTCATCCATATTTTTTATTTTTTTCTTTTTTGTTTTATAAAAAATGAATATTACGGTTGTGACCTCGAACCATACAGAAAGAGAAGGAGCTATGGGAGTAAAGGTATAAGGCAGACTGTTAATTAGTGTATTACCCCTCAACAGTTGAACCTTGAACAACTTTATCAGTCAAGTTCCCCGATTGGGCTGGACGATGTTATAATGCCAGGCCACTGGCTAAACTTATCTTCAAAATAGTATTAAATCGACTGATCTAATGCTACTGTAGTTGCTAATTTAGGCAGGGCTATCGTTATTTTAAACATATAACATTAAAATGGAAGCAGAAACGTTCTTTGTACTAAAGAGGCAGGACATTTTTGCCCTCTATTCTGATTATTGGTGCCTAAAAGAAAGAAAAGCGGAAAGTTTATATCAGGGAAGACAAGACTCCTAACGGTCTCACGCACAGGCTTAAAGCGGAGGATGCAAAGAATGATGTTAAAGATGAGGCAGTAGCAGAGCATTTGGAAACAGATTCTGCATCTCTAGATTTTGAGTGTCTTTTAAAGACGCATTGCCTTATACGAGGCCGCACTAAAGAAAAACTTAGTTATGATCTGACATTTATTCTAGCGATTTTATTGTTTGTCTGAAGATCCTTTGCTAAATACACAGTTAGCGACATTTCTCTTGAGTTTGATGTTGTTATAACCGGACTGTCTAGAACAATCTTAAACCAGTTTATCAAAGTTAAAACGGTTATTTATTATGAAACGTTATGCAGATTAAGAAAATAAAAACAAGCGAGGCACTTCTGGAACATCACATCTAAATCAGTCTCTGAAGTCTTTAAAAGGAATTGTTGTTCTTTGTAGACATGAAGGACAATCCTTTTCGAGAGAATCGAAGCTGTTTTATAATAAAAAAATTGAGAAGGTTGAACTGTGTTAACATTAAACGGCAAGTCTGATAAGTTGTATTCGGGTCGGGATTTTACCTCACCAGCATTGAGGTTATAAGAAGTTGTTTGTGTGGAGGTAGGCAAAGGGATCTGCAGTTGATCGCGTATGTAAAAATTCGCCTTTATGATGTAGTTCGAAGGACTACTTAATAACCAATATGGGCTGTGGCTGGATTTTTAGATCCACATTTGACAAACAGACTGTTTGGAAGTGGAGAAAGGATAGGGCAAGATGGCATAAAAATAAATATTACAAAGAAAGCAGCGGAAACGGTCCAATAAAAATGCACAATTTTTATGGTTTGTGATGCGCTCAGTTAAACATTGAGAAAACAGCTAAAAGGCGGCTTTTTAAAATGCAGAGAAATTCTAATAAAAACAGATGGATAGATTAAAGTTTCTTCCTAAGATCCGACTGTTTCTTATCTGGGTTTACTGGGTGTGGGAAAATGTCTTCGTATTGATTTGTTAAAACAATATCAGGGTTCATTACGAGACATTGTTATATTCTGCACAACATTAAGACAACAAGTCTTACAAAGAAAGAAAGTTATTTGGACAGACGAGAATATATGTTTAGTTGATCCTAGCGACAACTGAGGATTGTTTAGAACATTATATAGACTATTTGAGGGAACTGAAACGCTGGTTATTATTGAGGGACTGTTCAGCTGACGAGATATTGTAAAAAAGAAAAGCTCTTTCAAGTCTAGCCTTTAGTGGGCGCCACGCCCTAGTTTCTGTGTGGCTCTTAACTCAAAAAATACAATGTGTTTAAAAGACTTTCGATTGCAGTTAAAATCGGTTGTATTATTTTACACTAAGGACAAAGAGAGTTTTGAAGATATGTTTAAGTGAAAAATTATATAATAAGGAGACAAAGATGATCTCAAAAAAATAAAAGTGAGTTTGAAAAAATCTAAGCACGCTAAGCTATGTTAAGGATGACCCCCAGATCAATACGTTTGTTTATTGTAGATTGTTTTATTATGATTGCTTATAACAATTTGTTTATTATAATTTTAATATATAAAAAGAATTCTCGAGGGCAGAATCAAAGTGGAGCTAGTCCTAAATGCAGCAGTAGAAGCTAAAAAGACCTAGCAGACACAACTGCGTTTGATCTAATCGGAGTTGCCGGAAATGTTTTGGATTGATATACAGGTGGACGGGGTTTACAAACGACAGAAATTGAAGACAAAAAATACGCTGCTGCATTCCCTAGAAGAGATAAGCAATTTACGAGGCAACGATTTTGGCAAAACGATGAATACAAAATTCATAAAAGAGAGAATGCTTGGGCGTTGCTTCCTGTAATTGATGGAATTTAAGTTTGCATTACGAAGCCCAATGTATACTATGATTAAGTACAAATTTAGAAAAGCTTAAATGAAGGGCCATTCTTGTTAGCCTTGTTCCAGGAACACACTGAAAAAGAGATTGATATAACTAGCGAGGTCTGAATATGTGCTACAGATGAAGAAGTCCTTAGCTGAATGTGGGGGTGACACCGTAGGGCTTGAATTTTACCAAAATTAGAATCATGCCTAGGCCAATGACGATGATTTTTCGCTTATTTATTTACTCGGGAGAGGGCGTACTAGTTTGCAGAACTTGCGTTTAGTAGAGGATAAAATAAAGGCTGAAAATTGGATGCCCTTTTAAGTCGTTATTGTTGATTACTAAAAAGGAGATTGAAATAAAACACCCTTGCATCAATCGACAGGTTAAAGTTACTATATTGGTTGACAAAGACAAACTAACAGTACCCTCCGGGGGTTGCGACCTTGTCGTGGTCGAGAGGGGTTGCGTGGTCCAGTGATCCTTAGGCATTGCTGGCGGGGCATCAATACTTGGAGAATAGGGCTGTTTTTTACATGCTTCTAGGCCTGGAGGTGCAGATGATGTTTGGCAATAAGCGAACGTGGTAGGGGGGGAGTATGATGCCCTGGTAGGGCTTCCCTGGTAAGATAGGCTAAGGGTGAGGATCCTGCCTAAGAGTAACCGTTTCTTTTCTTGTTTTTGCCTCCTTATTAGGACTTCTTTTCTATCGTGTCTCCCTTCAAGTCTTCTTTTACACACTCCTTTTCTCTCTGTGGTTCCTTAAGATGCGCGTTTGCGTGCGGTGGACTGTGTCGGAGGGGAATGAGATCCCCTGGGTGATTGAGAGGGGTCAGCGCTCTCAACACATCAGTTTGGTCGGACCTCTCTAGTCAGGGAAGTACACTTTGGCCGGGTGTACTAATCGGCTCCCCTTTCTTGGGGTGGGTCAGAGGGCAGTTCCAGTTGGCCAAACGTAAACCTGCAGTGCTAGCTCTCTGTTCCGGGGTTGAGCATGATCAGGGGGGATAGGGTTGGTTGCTTCTGCTTGTGTATGTCTCTCCGAAGCCTGAAGGGGTTCAAGACATATGGTTCTTGCCCTGGCCCCTTAGTTGGACTCAAGGTGGGTGGGTAAGGGAGGGATGAAAACAAATTTCACTCAATATGGTTTTTCTAAAAAAATCCCCAAAAAAGAGGAAGGCAGCAATCCCCTTTTCAGGGGATTCGTTTGACAGCGATTCGGATATGGAGGTACGACAGGAAGGACAGGTTTTTTTGGCTTTTCCTGGCTCGTTATGGAGAAGGTGGAGCAAGAACGACCCTTTCAGCTTTGAGCCTTTTGCTATCAAAAGGGCTTTCAAGTCTAGAGGTGACCCTCGGTCATCAAGGTTGAGGAATGGTTCCTTTTATTCAATGGTATAAGTCACAAAAGCAATCTGACGTGTGAAGGCAACGAAACTTGTGGACCGGGAGATCAGGGTAAAGTCCCCCTTAAATCAATCAAAAGGAGTGATTCGCTTGCAGGGAATTATCGGTGTTTTGAGCGGATCAAAAGGAGTGGCATCCTGGGTGTGACGGAGGTACGCAGGGGACTGTAAAGAAGGGTGCCAGAAAGAGTGGACAAACACCTCTTTCTGACATTTCGCAACCCTGTGACTGCTCCGGTCATCAATGTCGGCTTTGATTGTCGGGTTCTGTTGTACGTTTCCGTCCCCGTTGAGGTGCTTCCGATGCCAGAAGTTTGGGCCATGTCAGAGGACCGTTGTTCTGGGCAGGAGGTGTGTGGTATTTGCTGCAAGGAACCATGATGGGGTGTAAAGATCCGGCACATTGTGGAAATGGCGGTGGCGACCATCCCTTCCTCTCAGGAATTGTTTCCTCTTTGGATTCAGGTATCTGCAATACAAAGGATTAAGACAGAAAAGAAGATCTATTTTTTGAAGCCCGCAAGCAGGTTGTGGGCAAGTCAGTCGCCGACAGCTTTTCGTATGGCTTCAGCCGTAGAAAGTTCAAACAGTTACTCGGTCCAGTCTGCTGTCAGATGATTAACTTTACGTTTTCGAAGACATTGCAAGGAAAAAACTGTCAGCCTTTGGTGGAGCAGGTCCTACCACCTTCATCCAAAGTGAGTTGCCCTGGTGGAGGCCAAAATCGCCACCCCTCAGACTGCCCGCAGTCTACAAACATCTGCTGCTGGGCTGATTAAAAAACCAGCACCCGACCTCGATCTCCTTGTCCAGTGCCCCATGCGGGCAAGGGAGTATCAACCCAGTGTGGAGATGGTGGAGAAGGAAGAAACCCTCACCGTTCTCCCAAGCAAGACTACGTCACTGTTGGCAAGTTCTGCAGCAGGTTGAGATAGTCCAGTGAAATTAAGCAACAAATTTACAGGCTTTAGCAGAGATGTTGAGGAGGAGATGACCTGATCTCTCTCCTTTTCGCCCCTTGCACATGGATATTCAATATTCAATTGCGTATATCGTGGTCTAATTCCAACTTCGAGGAGCTGCAGCTTCTGTGTCAGTTCTCTAAAACTTGTGTGTGTGTCTTCAAGAAACTCAATTCAAAGCCAGAACCTTTATCTTTCGGCTTTAATATTTCTTTCGAAACTGCCACAACCATCCCGTTGGGACTGTCGGTGCGGTTTGTAGCCCTTCTCCTACACAAAACTTTGTTTGTTATAGTCTGTCACTCTGTTACTCCTTCGGTGTAGATGGAGAGTCACTCTCCACAGATGTGACAATTGTTCTTTTATCTCTCACCTTCTGTCCGGTTTGTCGTTAGTACCTTGTCAGTATGATAGAGGAACTCCCTCGATCTTTTTTGCTGTTGGTGACTTTAACGGTCACAACCCTCTTTTGGGGTAGTAGGTTCGTATCAGAGGTCTGCTGGATTGAGGGATTGTCCTTTGGATTTGGAATTTGTGTTGTCCTGGAACGACGGATCTGCAACTTACCTCCATTCTTCCACAGGTTCACTTTCTGTGTTTTAGATTTGTCGGTTTGTGACCCTCGTGGTCCTGGACTAAGGTGGTTGTCATGCGATTCTTGCACGAAGTGACCATTTCCTGTCCATTACATCTGTAAAAATTGAAACAGTCCTGTTTCAGCGTTTAAATTATAAGGAAAGCAAACTGGGATCTATTTGCAGCCACTTTTCAAGGAGTTCAGGACATGATTTTCTTCAGTGTCCTGACAGTGACTCACTGACTATATATGATTAATGTGCTAAAGCCTGTATTCGTTTCTTCCGGACAAACTTCAATGCAAAAAACCCTGGTTTTGATTCAGAATGCAAAAATTTCCAAAGTTAGGAAACGGGCTCAGCGTCAGGTATACCAACGACCTCGGGTCCAACGCTCGAGCCCATCAGAAAACTCGTGGCTAAATCAAGACACACTTTTAAATAGTAAACGTCGGTACGGGAGAAGTTCTGCTCCAGGCTGACATAAACATTATAAGATAAAGTGTGGAAGTTCATTAAGAAAAACCCCCCCCCCCCCCCCCCCCCCCCAAAGGAGAAACTGTCACATGTGAAATCTCAAGTTTTCGGATTCTTTAATAGGACCAAGAAGAGTTGCTAATCTGCTTGCTTCAACCATTGAAATAGAATTCCTCCTCTTTAATAAATCAGTCACTTTTGTAAAACCCGCCCACTAAAGAAAAATCTCCCTCCAACTTTTCATCCGACAACATGGAAGATACAATCTTCCTTTACATAAACGAGCTGAATTGCATACTCTTTCAGCGATTCCTCTCGGTTAGATGACATACATTATCAACTATTTGAAACAATCTTCCGCAAGAAGGGTCTGAACATCCTGTTACAGGTTTACAACGTGTGGACAAGGTTTTTTCCAATGTGCGGGACAGCCTCATTATTCCATCCCCAAACTGGAAAATGAATCTGTTCAATCCATTAACTTACCGTCCTTTGCTTGACAGCTGTGTCGTAAATTGATGGATAAAAAAAGTGGTCAATGCTAGGTTGTGGAAAATGGAAACGATGCCTTTTGGCGAAAGAACAGTGTGGTGTTCCCAAACATCGTAGTACAGTTGACCATTTTGATTCGTCTGGAATTTAGATTCGGATCGCTTTTTTGAACAGACAGAATGCAGTGGCAATTTTTCGACTTGGAGAAGGCCTACGATACCACTGGAAGTCGGGTTGATACTTCATGATCTCACGATCTGGGTTTCGAGGTCATCTTTCAGTTTATTCAAATTTTTTTGGCAGAACGGACAGTTTCAGGTCCGGGGGGGTGGCACCTTCTTGATGTCCACGAGCAGGAGTTGGGAGTTCCAAGGGGAGCATTGTCTTGCCTCTTTAGTATTAAAAATCAAAAAACATTGTTCAATTCAGTTCAGCAGGGTTAGAGGCTCATTGTTGTGGATGATTTTGTGTCTACGCAACTGGAAGCCTGTACGAGTGTCCAGCGCTGCGCCGCTTTGCGTAGATAAACTCCATCGGTGGGGCGGATGAAAAGGTTCACCTTTCGCTACAAAAACAGTGTATTCATTCCATAATTTCGTAGTTTTTTCCAGAGCCGGAACTTCATGTTAGGGAAATCTCCAATTGAGTGTTTAAGAGGCCAAATTTCGGGGAGTCATTTTTGACAAAAATTAACTTTCTCAGCCATATTAAAAACCCAAAACTTGCTTGCAAAGGCATGAATATTCTGTCGGGTCGTAGCACACACGACTGGGGCGGGATAAGAAAACTTTGTGCACCTCTTAGAGCCTGTCCGTTCAAATTGGACTACGGTTGTGCTGTGTCCGGCTCGCAAGATCATCTTACTCAAAACTCTTGGATATACATCAAGGGCTTCGTCTCTGTCTTGGAGGTTCAGCCACTGTGTACGTGTACGCAGAAGGCAGGTGAACCTTCACTGTCCAAACGAGGTGAAATGTCTTTGAATTATTACATCCGACTGTTCTCAGACGCCAGAATCCTGCTATGACTGTGTTTTTGACCCTCGTTTCAAAGGTAAGTTTGAAACAAACCCGAAATGTATTCGCCGTTTGGTCTTCGTATTTGCAGCCTCACGTGCGGAATGCAGGGTATAGGCCTGGGACAGTAGTTCCGATATTTCAGTTTGGATCAACCTCATGGACCTTTTTAACCAGAGATTCGTTTTGAATCTCGCAGCTTTCGTAAGGAGTTCTCGCTCTTGGCGTACAAGGCATTGTATGCCGAGCTCTGTTCCAAATTCATCTATCAACCGTTTTCATGCGGTTCCAAGTTCTGAGGATGGAGTGGCCTGTGCAGCCTACTGCCTGGGGTCTTCTCAGATAGTGTTGGAGCCTATCTAGCTGTATGTTATTCTGCTGAACTTACTGCTCTAGTACTGGCTTTGAAGATAATTCATTTTCGAGGAGGGCGTTCTGGTTCTGTCGGTTTGCTGTCAGCTTTGGATGGCATAGCTGCGCAACCTTCAGCATCCGAACTTTACTTTTTTTTGAACTTTTTAAGCAAGTTGGGGGGGGGAAGGCGGCGGTTACAACATTACTCTTGCTTGGGTTCCTGGCCATGTTGGCATCGGCGGGACGAATGGTTGATCGTTTAGCAAGAACGCACAAGGAGAAACTGTCTAACTTATATCCCCTGTCAGATGTGAAGCCATTAAGATTATGTGATGAGATTGGCAGGGGATTGGAAACACAGACGATACAACTCTTTCAGATCCGTCAAACCTTAAAGACTTCCTACCATCTCGTCGGGTGGTCGTTAAGAAGAAAGGGATTCTTGTGAGGCTGCACACCGGCCATGCGTTTTTTACCCATTCTTACCTTTTAAAGAGGAAGAAGCTCCGTGGTGCATTCCATGTCATGGCGCCTCTCACAATGAACATGTTCTTTTAGAGTGTTGGGACTTGGCACGATGTGAGACACAAAATTTTTTTTTATTTTTTTTTAATTTTTAATTTTTTTTTTTTTTTTTTTTTTTTTTTTTTTTTTTTTAATGGCGGAGTCCATGACGATCCTGTTCAGGGATGTCCCGCCTGACGTGATCTTGTGTTTTTGAGAGAGATTAACATTTTTTATATGATTTAGATTTTACTGCAGAAAGATTTTTAAAAAAGTTTTGGTTCGTTTTGTAGACGATGTCATTTAACAAGATGTGTGAAGTTTTTTTTTTGTTTTTTGTTTTTTTGTTTTTTTTTAAAGAATGGTGCAGTTGATTTTAACATGGTGACAGCCCTGATATGGCTTTGCGTCGGGTGGGCTATAAGCAACATTATTTACTATCCTAACAACAGTACTTGACTTATTTATTAAGTATGTCTGATTTTATTGCGTTTTACTCTGTTGATGAAGTGCTGCCAGAAAGGATTACTAAAGAAGATATGTATAAGATTTAATTTTAAAAAAATAATTTATTTAAAAAAGGAGGTTCAAAACAGTTTAGGTTCAAGCAAATAATGAATTCAAAGGAAGAGAAAGCGACTTGGATAAGTATAGAGTTATAGAAAGAAAATATGCTAAGTTTTAAATACTCTTTCTTATGTAAATTACTTGTCATCAGCTGAGTAGCGTAAGTGCTGGGTCTGGCATTGCTGTTTTAGTACTTGGGTTGGTTGCGCACGCCTACTTTAGCATTAGGATGGTCTCGGTTAGGGTTAGGGATGTTATGTTTGTAAGTGTGTAACCCCCATTAACTCAAATTACAAAAGCACACTGCATGTTGCCCTCGATCAGCAAAACTTTGCTCATAAGATTAAGAAACCTCCCTATTAAGGATGAAAA
>CM031610.1:664640-682140 GCA_018398815.1 Conus ventricosus
AGAAATCTGCATGCAGGGTATGGGAAAAGTCTGCTCTTAAGCAGCCACCCCCCTCCTCCTCCTCCTCTCCTCTACCTCCATTCGGAAACAGCCACCCTCCACATCCCCCTCCACCTCCTCCTTGGAAAGAAGCCAACCTCCTCCACTTCCTCCTTTGGGAAACAGCCACCCTCCACCTCCTCCTCCTTCACCCATACCTCCATAGGAAAACAGCCACCCTCCACCTCCTCCTCCTTCAAGCATACCTCCATAGGCAAACAGCCACCCTGCACCTCCTCCTCCTTCAAGCATACCTCCATAGGCAAACAGCCACCCTCCACCTCCACCTCCTTCACACATACCTCCATTGGGAAACAGCCACCCTCCACCTCCTCCTCCTTCACCCATACCTCCATTGGGAAACAGCCACCCTCCACCTCCTCCTCCTTCACCTCCTCCCTTGAAAAGGAGCCAACCTCCTCCACTTCCTCTATTGGGAAGCAGCCACCTTCCACCTCTTCCCAATCCTCCTCCTCTTCCTCCTCCTCATCCAGTGGGAAGCAGTCACAGTCCACCTGCTCCTCTACAAGCACTGTTCCTATCGAAAGGAAGACCTTCTTCAGTCAGCTTCAACAGAGAATTCAGCGAGCAGCAAATTTCAAAGAGATTGAAGACATTGCCAGGGAAGTACAGCACACTGTTAGTTCATGGCCTGTAACATGCAAACCTAATCTCACATCATCTGATTATGAGGCAGACTTGAAAGCTCATGAACTCTATCCAGCTGATGGGCCCAATCTTGTGCCAGTCATGATATGTGGAGATGGTAATTGCTTACCACGAGTTGCCTCCTTGTTATGTAGTGGAACAGAGGATCTTCACGTGGAAATGCGGGTCAGAATTGTCTTGGAACTCATGCTGAATGAAGAGACTTATCTGGCAGACAGAGATCATTCAAAAGTCTATGCACAGTATTCAGATCATTACTGTTTGAAAGAACTCACCACAGACACGATAAGCAGTATATTTAGAAAAGAAGTGCGAGCTATTGCTGTCAGTGGGACATACATGGGTATGTGGGATGTGTGTTCTGTTGCCAACATCCTGCAAGTACCTGTCTTCTCTGTATACCCAGAGTATGGAGGACACAGTGTCAGGAAAGACCTGCATCGTCTGATCCAGCCACATCAAGAAGTGCCATCATCACAGCCTGTGTACGGAATTATGTGGACTAGATTAAATGGCAAGGACCTTCCAGGGAGAACTTGGAGACCAAACCATTTTGTAGCATGCCTTCCTTGCATTGAAATTTCATCACAGTCGCAGCAACAACAAAAAAACAATCGGAAAAGGACATTGGTCGATGCTGACATCAGGACCATGTTCGGGAAGACAATGAAAATGGAGTAACAAAATCTATCAAAAAAATATTCAGATTGAACAGAGGTTTTTGTTTTGTTTTGTTTTGTTTTATATTGGACAGCGTTGGAATTTCGGTTTAGGCCAGGACATTCGGGTTTCAGGTCTGAGGATTTCAGAAAATCGAGGTTTCAGGCCTGCGGAATTTCTGGATCCAATTTTCAGGCTTAAGGACTTGAGGATAGTGGCAGCCATGAATATATATTGATCATGATAGTCGCCCATTGTTTCACAGTGTAATTCTGTCCAGACTTTCTGTGCGTATTCATATTCAGCATCAGTTATGTCTTTGCCTCTAAGACTAGAAAAGAAAGCGCCTTTAGGAGGAAGTGAGTCTTCATCAAACCTGTCCCACGAGTTCATGTATTCATAAGGATAGACTCCTTTACGCACTAAAGATGGGTCAAAGTGTTGTTTAGTGATTGGAAAGTCTTGTAGAGATCCCGCTAACTTATCTAAACTGGCCATCAGATGTTGGGCTGAGTCATAAAAGGATAAAGAGTCAAGAGTAAAAGTCATGTACTTTTCTGAAGACTGTGCAATGCAGGTAACCCTCTTATATTCAGAAGTTACTGCTTGCATGATGAAATGAGAATCGTAGCCTCTTAGGTTATGAAAGAAGATAGCAGTTTCCATGTCTTAGGGTCAACCTTAAGTTGAAGATTACAATTGTTTGTGCGCGGCCCCTCTAAACTTCCCAGTAATGTGATCGTGGTCTCTTACTGCGTTGCCTAATAATTCTTTATTGCAAATCCAACAGTGTGTAGATGAGCCATAACGTTCTTGGTCTTCAGGAGTCATAACAATGCCTGAAAGATTTAGTTGGTTGGAGTAGTAATTACGAAGTTGTTTCATCTGCTCTAAAAATCTGCTAGCTGCGTTGGGGCCTCTGTAAATCTCTGGTGTCGTGTGTTGACCGTCTGACCTAACAACAATAAACGCATAAGAACAGATCTGATGGTGAGTTTAATAAGGTTGTTTTTTTGTTCTTGCTGTTGTGGGCCGTAGTACTGCGGTAGGAGCGATTCAAAGTCGGCATAAACCACGTATGGACTCATCTGCATTTTGTGTATATTCTTAAAACTGACTTTAGACCCTGGTTTAGGCGTGAGGAGTTTGGTTTCACAGTCTACAAAACTTTTACAATGTTTCTTATGGCTGGCAGCTGCTTCTATAGTGGGGATTCTAACCAAACATCTTCTACAAAGTCCTTGTTTAGATTTATCCTTTGACGTATAGGCCATAAGTCTGCTTATTGTTCTGATTAATACATAATGACTCTTTAGCCCGTCTGTAAATAGGATTAAGTCTACATGTTTGTTAAGCGGTTCGCCTAAAGTAGGGGCGTTGGGAGAAATCCTTAGAGGGACTAGATTGGCTTCTACAGACCATGTGTATACGTTTACAGTGATTGGTTTGTTTTGCTCTTCAAACTGAGATATGCTTTCTATGCTTACTGGGAAGGTTATGTTATCAAAGTTCAGCTCTTGCTTATATTGTTCATAATTGGAAACTCTGTTTGCATGATTTTTGACAGGATGTAGATGCGCTAAAAACACACCACATAAAACACATGTTGTCAGAATTATGTATGTTTAAGACTGCTCGTTTAACTCTAACTCTTTTGGGAGAGGAAGGTAAGAATTGCCAACTATAGGATAGAACTTTGTTTGTCTTAATTTGATTTCAAGGACCGTCCCTTCAGACCATCCAGAACCCCTTAACTTTGCTTCCTCACTTGCGTGGTTAAACTGTGTAAGCATGTAGTCAGCCCAGTTAGAGTTAAAGTCGTGATAGCTGATTACTTCTTTCTGTTTAGTTGAAACCCAGACTTCCATATTACTATCATCGGGTGTTATATAATCAATCAGAACGGCCAATAGCACTTTTACTGGCGGCTCCATCTGAAGAAACTCTGGGATTTTAGAGATAGCATGTGCTGCACTTTCATGAACGTTTGTAGGGTTAATAATATTCATGTCTACTTCGCCAAACATATTGCTTAATTGTTTTTTTTTCAATATCAAATATTTCTTCCATCGTATATAGTTTTCCGTCCTCGAATTTACTTGTGGCCGTCATTTTTAAAGCCACAATATTTATGTAGATTAAAAAAATAAATGTATATAAAAGTAAATAAAATACGCTTTTTATTCTTCACCTAAGCGTTGCAACACTTCAAGGCATGTTAGCCTTACAATAACACCCGCCAGCATTTTAGCTTTTTCTAAATCACTACAGTCAATGTTCATCACTTTGGTTGCTTCGTTAAATAGTTCACTATGATCTTTTATTATATTGTTTACATCATTCTCAAACCCAGATTCACTAAAATCAATGTTTAACGCTTTCATTGTCTCATTAAATAGTTCATTACAATTCTTTAAATCAGATACACTAAGTTCGGTAGCCATTTTTAATCTAAAATAAATAAAAAATAATTGTAATTCAACTGTTATTATAGTTCACCTTTTCTAATTGTAAAAACTGTTCAGGTTTAAAGGTAACAGTTACTCCTTCAAGATCATCAGACACATGCAAGTCAGCATCTTCAGGGGCAATATTATCAAGTAAAATGGCAAAAAAACTTTATAATTGGTTTAGGACAAGACTCTGAGATTTTACTAATGGCTTCCATTACGCTTTCTCGTATAGTTAAACTTTCAAAAAGTTCTGTTATAAATTCATCAAACACGGTCTTTAACTCTTCTTTATCAACTCCTGCACTAATCGCCCACCCAAAATCATCAAATATTTCTGTAAGCGTTATAACTACGTGGGGGTTCATTTTTTAAAAACCAGATTAAAATCATAAATACAAAATTAAGTAAGTAAGTAAGCCGCTCCTCTTCAGTGAGCATTTGTTGTTGTTAGTCGTAAAAATTGATCTTCATTAAAGCAAATAGTTACTCCTTCGGGGCCAGTAGAAACAGTTAGATTAGCATCTTCAGAAGCTATATAATCAACTAAAATGGCAAATAACTTTATAATTGGTTGGGGCCAAGAATCTGGTATTTTACTTATAGCCCGCTTAACGCTTTCTCGCATATTTATACGTTCAAAAAGATCAGTAATTAATTCTTCAAACCTGTTCTTTAACTGATCTTTATCGCCTCCCCTCTCCCAATCCAACTCGTAAAGTATATTAATAAGCTCTGTAGCTAGTTCGGTCTTCATTTTTAAACCCAAATAAAATCATAAATTAAAAAATTAATTAGTTTCTCTCTCCCTCATTCACTCCCACATCTCTCTCTCCCCTCATTCGCTCCCACATCTCTGTCTGTCTGCCTGTTTACTTCTTTGTCTGTCTGTCTGTCTCCACCTCTCTCCCTCCCTCTCATTCACCCACACACACACACACACACACACACAATAGGCGGGATAGTGCTTGCAGGGGAGTGTGGCGAGGGCTTTTTGTGGGTTGCACTTAATCGACGTAAATTCGAGACAGCCGCCAAAGCGCTTATCAGAGTCCTGAATCAATAATCACAGGATCTCTTTCAAAGGTCTCTCGGCGGCCGTCTCAATAGACAGCCTTTAGAGGTGAGGGGGGTGTTGGCGCAGCTCCAGCAGGCGGGGTAGAGGGGGGCTTTGTAGGTCAATCGGCAGAACTGCCGATTGGCCCAGTTTGTTGGGCGCTTTCTGGCGACCAGGCTAGTAAAACTACCGCTGTGGAAGTGGCTCAATTACTCCTGCCACGCAGGTTCAAGCACGTCATGTGTATCATGCCAGAATGCTTTAACCCTATTTATGGCATGTGTAAATGACCTAATTGGCAGACTAATTTTTAGAATAATGGGTGTGTTCAGAAATGGTGTTTGTTTTCACATAAGCAATGGTCAAAACCTATGAGTGTTATATATTTTCTTGAAGCTTAGTGGAAGAACTATCGGATGTTATATATTACCGGATGGTTTATGCTAATGTGGTGGTCATGTGATCCAAAATGGCCGCCGATTACGAAAAAAAAAATCACAAAGTATGTGGAGACCACCTCATTTCCCGATAGACGAAACTGATTACAGACAAAGTAAATGTGCCTAAACTTAGAATAATATGTCATCTTTCAGAGGGAGAAAATTTGAGTTTGAAATTGCATTGGTTTTGTCATAAATAAAAAAATAAAAGAAATACCCGTGAAATTTTACGTTTCATTCATTAGCTGTATGACTCATTTTCATCCTTTCTATCATACCACACTGCATTACACCACTCATTCTTGCTATACCTGTATTCCACTGATGGACACACGTCTCCCATGTGACTGGTCTTAGTGTGCATCACCTCGATCGTTTGTTGTGACGCTTTGTTCGACCAGTAGCTCGCAAGCTCCTCCTTTCTTATCAGTCCCATATTGAGACTCAGGCCAATGAATTTTTTCATATTGGCCACAGTAACACCATTTTGAGGCCAATGCCTAAATCTGGAATTTGGATGTTGTTCTAGCCACTGAACAAGTTCAGGAGTGGCAAGGAATGAACGTGCATACTCGTTTGTTGCCTAACTAAGTGCAAAAACATTGCCTCGTCAAAAAACAAACAAAAGTAGTCTATGGGGTCTGCGTTCTCTGGGGCATTTCTAGGTCCTGTATTTCGAACTCTAAACTCTGGAACGTCCCTATCTTGGATTTCGGTGGTTCTATAACGTTCCATCCATCAACTACAGGGTTAGCAGGGCCTGCATTGTTCCTATCACGAAAATCATCGTGCTCCTCTCCCTCACCCACCCCCTCCGACACACTGCTATCATCGTCACTTCCCTGACTATTCTCTGAATCCGCTTCAGCTCCCACATCAAAGTCACTATCACTACCTGAGTTTCTTGATCATTTGCATCTACCTCTTCCTGTCTAACAGCAATTTCTTCTTCATTATTAGCTCCAAAAACATCGAACAACCCAGGACGAACACCACCTGCCGCCATCTTTGCCAACGACTCAGTCACCTGAACAAACAATTTTCAGAACGATTTTTTTCATTGGACCCCCAAACTGAAAGTACACAGTGAAAGACTAACCCTCCAACCAATGATAGGCAACGTTTCAAAGAGTAAAGGGAAGTTACTGTGTCAGAACTAACCTCTTACGAATTGGCCGATGAGATCGGCCTTAGCAAGCTGGCTGCAGTAAAAGGGCCGATTTAATCGGCCAATGCCATAATTAGGGTTAAAGTTGGGGTTGGATTGCATGTATTTCAGAATGAGTTTTCGTTTGCTGTATAACTCATTGAAAGAAATCGCGAGTTTGTGAAATTTGGATAAGAATAGAAACAAAATGACACTTCAATTAGTCTTCTTACGCGAGTTGGCTCAACCAGCAAATCTTCTTTCAGATAGGACTCCCAGTTTTTGTTTTTGACCGTTTCAAAATTGTCTTTGCTTTCTGAAGCCAGTGCCCTAAAAAAGAGCTTGGGAAAGAAATTTCTTTTCACTATCTTTCACTGAGTAGCAAGCACTGTGTAAGAAGGGAGTCATTTCTTGAATACTTCCAAAGGTTTTGGTTTTATCAAATGGCTTTGAAGGCAGCTCACAAAGCTTTGTTTTCAAATATTTGTCAAGATCTTCAACTGATAGTTCCGTTTTTTGCTGAGGGAACAAAAACGAAATGCTTCCTTTTGGCTTTAAGGGGGGAGAACAAGGCTCGCCACTCAATTTCTTTTTCAAAAAGTTTGTCATGGCCTCATGATAAACAATGTATTTTTCCACAAGATCGGTCTGTTGATCGGACAGTTTTTCTTGCGAAGATAACCAGGCTGGGGAACTCTCCTCGGATCCGAGGATTTCCGAGATTTTTTAAAATGACTTCCGAGGAAAAAAAGATCGTCCGAGGAAAAAAAAATCCGCTGAGAAAAAAAAAAATCGCGAAGGACTTGATCACTCCCGAGTCCAGTACCGTTCCGTATCCAGTATTTCCAATCCAGGTTTTAGTATAAGGCAGTTCCGCCCGCGGTTGTGAGGGTATTTCCGCGAGCTTTAGGAAGCCATTGCCGAGGCGGGCGCATCAGTCTGCGAACGCAATATTCGCAGTCATTTTCTGCATCTTTCACGAGTCAAAATGTCGTGTGTATCACGCATCGTAAATCGTGGCGAGTCGTTTGATGAAGGATCGATTGCCAACAAATGGAGATGGGACTGGACTGAAAAATCAACGAAAGTGGCGGGTTACGATCAGCGAGTTTCAACTTGCATTCGCAAAGTGAACAAGGCTGGAGTTGCTCGCTGCCTACTGTGTGCAAAGGAGTTGAACTATTCCAATCGTGGACTGACAGCGCTCTTTGAACACATGCATTCCAAAAGGCATGTTGAAGCTTCGAAAGGACTTCATTGCAATCAGAGCAGACTGCCTAGTAGTTGACATGGAATGTGTGTTTCTGTGCAGACAGCCAACTTCGTTTGTGTGTGTGTTTGTGGGTTTTTTTTTTTTTCATTCCATTATTTTTTTATTCCATGCTTTTTCACTCTGGGAAAAAACTGAACATTACTGGGACTCAATTGTAAAGACTGAACTATTGAACTTATGAAGCAAGGCACTACAGCACATCAACAAAATGAAATAAAGTTGTTTTTTTTTTTAAATTTCTTTGCATGCTGCATGTAAATATGTTTTAGTTTGGTTTCTTTGCATGCCACAGGGTAATTTGCTATCACCAGAAGCCACGAAAGGGTCTTCAAAAGTGCTCAAAATCAATTTCGGCCGGGGGGCTTCGCCCCCCTGGACCCCACCGGGGCCTAGGCGGCCCCTGGACCCCGGCCTATTTTTCAGAGATTTTTTTGATCAGCTGTTCCCCAGCCTGATAACAGCAGTTCACACATTTCTTCAGTAATAGTAGCGTCACTTCCAGCACTGGCAGAAGGCATTGAAACATCACTTCCCTGACTCGCCATGTTTTTACCCAACACAAGCTCTCTCTGATTCTGTGAAGAAATGCTAGCACACCAGCATACATCCGAACGGCACGTCTCTCAAATGTAAAATGACGGCAGCCCTACCTTGTTGCTAACAAGCCCACGTATAAATGATGTCATACCTTCCTGCCGATTGTTAACGTGCATCGGCCGATGAATAATAATGTGTCGCACTGCGTCAGTTCGTTGTCGGCAGTAATTGCAATTTATCGATTTTGCCGTGTCGAGTAACAACAACAGCAGTTCGTTGTCGGGCAGTAATTGCAATTTATCGATTTGCGGTGTCAAGTAACAACAGCAGTGCCAGTCTGGAGTAAGACCATCAAACCATATACATTTTTAGTTCATTTTATGTGTCTGGGAGAGAAGGTAAATATGTTTGTTCACGATCACCCATGTTATTCTGCACGGAAACCCCCGTTTCAATTTGCTAATTTCGTCAATTTTTGGCAGTTTTGAGGTGTTAATTTTTTTGTAAAACAGGTGTTAAATTTGGCCAAAACTGACATGTAATGGACGCGATTTGTATGTGAAAAAGGGGGTTTTCGGGCAGAATCACATGGGTGGTCGTAAACCCGTATATTTACATTCTCTACGGTGATCCCAGCAATGTGACCTACCTGTTGGTGGACCATGTCAGGGATGTGATGATGATGTCTGGACACCTGTTCAGTGCAGCACGGTGATCCCAGCAATGTGACCTACCTGTTGGTGGACCATGTCAGGGATGTGATGGTGATGTCTGGACACCTGTTCAGTGCAGCATGCACGGTGATCCCAGCAACGTGACCTACCTGTTGGTGGACCATGTTAGGGATGTGATGGTGATGCCTGGACACCTGTTCAGTGCAGCACAGTGATCCCAGCAACGTGACCTACCTGTTGTGGACCATGTCAGGATGTGATGGTGATGTCTGGACACCTGTTCAGTGCAGCATGCACAGTGATCCCAGCAACGTGACCTACCTGTTGGTGGAGCATGTTAGGGATGTGATGGTGATGTCTGGACACCTGTTCAGTGCAGCATGCACGGTGATCCCAGCAACGTGACCTACCTGTTGGTGGACCATGTTAGGGATGTGATGATGATGTCTGGAGACCTGTTCAGTGCAGCATGCACGGTGATCCCAGCAACGTGACCTACCTGTTGGTGGACCATGTCAGGGATGTGATGATGATGTCTGGAGACCCATGTCAGTTGACAGTGTGCAGCAAGCCTGCTGTCACAGAGTTTGTATCAGTGAGAGGACATCCATTATGGGGTCATACAAACAAGAATTCAATGAAGTAATCAGATCAGAGGGCAGAGGAATGATGAAGAGGTCGCTCTGTTTCAGTGGGCACGCCCAGACCTCCCGTCGTACTGTCCCTCCTGTTTCCAGTGTTCCATTGTGTTCCTGCACCGTTCAGAGCTCCAGGCTCACAATCGCCGCGCCCACGCCCATCAGCCCCGCAAGACCTGGACCTGCCCCACCTGTCGTGCAGAGTTCTCGTCGGCAGGGAGGCTGAAGACCCATGAAACTTCCCAGCACCTGAAGGCCAAGGCCCATGTGTGCCCCACATGTGGCAAGACGTTTGCCGACATCCGCAATCTGAAGGCACATTGCAACGTCCATGCAGGTAAACACTCCTGACACTATCCTCATTGCTACCATCTTACAGGTAGGCAGATTTGACCACATCCGTGTAGCAACCTCTTCTCAGGGGTATGTTTACAACATCCACATAATCCTCTCCACTCAGGAGGTACACTTACTACATCCACATAATCATCTCCACTCAGGAGGTACACTTACCACATCCACATGATTATCTCCACTCAGTGGTACACTTACCACATCCACATAATTATCTCCACTTAGGAGGTACACTTACCACATCCACATGATTATCTCCACTCAGGTGGTACACTTACCACATCCTCATGATTATCTCCACTCAGGAGGTACACTTGCTACATCCACATAATTATCTCCACTCAGGAGGTACACTTACACATCCACATAATTATCTCCACTCAGGAGGTAAGTTTACAACATCCACATAATTATATCCACTCAGGAGGTACATTCACAACATCAACATAATTATCTCCACTCAGGAGTAGGTTTTAGTCCAAGTCTTGTTTCATGTGGTGTAGCCAATATGGACCAGTCCAAGTCTTGTTTGTATCATGTAGCCAATACGGACCAGTCCAAGTCTTGCTTTGTATCATGTAGCCAGTATGGACTAGTTTGCTCACAGCAATGCCGTGATAAAGCTGAAACCAGTGACATGATAAACATATACCCTGTCCAAATGATGGTCAGATGGTCATCATGGACCTGGTCTGTTACTGCTCACTTACTAAACATGCACAGTTTTGTTTTCTGGTCAGGTGATAAAAGTACTTTGTTTTTAAACTTGTCAAGTAAACAGCTGTATTCTTTTTAGAGGGAGTTTGGATAGAAATGTGTACCCAGTTCTTATACTGGTCAATAATAAAACATCTGCCCATTTGCAACACTGGAGATTTATTTCCAGCAACAAATGACTGGATCTTTCTTTTCGTTTGTTCCAGGTCTGAGGCGATTCGGTTGTGATGTCTGTGGCAAGTATTTCATGCAGAAAGCCCACCTGCAATCCCATCAGGCCACGCACACCAAGGTGAAGGCCGTGCCGTGCCGCTATTGCAGCAAGTGCTTCGTGCGGCGGTCAGACATGCGACAGCACGAGCTGACCCACACTCAGGAGCAGGCGATAAACTGTCCGCTGTGCTCCAAGACTTTCCAGCGACCCAAACTGCTGCGGCGCCACATGCGAACCGTGCACCACAACCAGCGCCACTACCTGTGCGACCGCTGCTCCAAAACCTTCCACACCAAGTACAAGTTGACTCGCCACGCCAAGAGCTGCAAAAGTACGCAGGGCGTGTCCATGTCTTGAACCTGTCCCCGAATGGCCAGCCCTGTTGCTTGGAGTGTCACATGACACGTGATTGGAGATGAACTGGACCAGAACTGTTGGCCCTGACTTTGTGGGCGTCACTTGGTTCACTTGACTGAACTTCCTTACAGTATTATGCGCACGTCTGATTCTTCCTTACAGTATTATATACATTTCTGATTGATGACTTTTCTCAGTGAACCAAGGATATCTTGCTGTTCCCAATCATGTCTTTTTTATATGTTAATAAAAAAAATCAAAAACAAAAGAACAAATGTTGTCATGGTGGGACGTGCCATTTCACAGAGATGTGTACACAACTGCCGCTCTTTCAAAAGCGTGTAGCGGCGTTGGTCTAACAACACACAGGCAGATAAGTGCAGGCATACACATACATTCACATGCATATATACATGCATTCACACACATACACACAAACACTTACACTTGTACACACACACACACACACACACACACACACACACACACACACACACACCTCCATGTAGTGGTGATCCTGGTGATGTTAGCGAGGCATTCCATGTGTGACTGATACAGAGGGTTGATGTGCTTGTTCGGCATCTGCTGGGTCCTGTCCATCAACGGCCCTCTCCCCCAGCTTCCTGATCATGTATGCCATTACTTATTGATTGATTTATTCCAAACACAGGATTCTGATCAAAGTCTCTGCGCCATATAAAAGCAGAACAAAACAAGCTCACATCTACAAGACTGAGATGTTTGCCAGTCTAACCAGCAGCTTTAGGGCATCAGCTTCCAGGCCAAAGTCCTTACCATGGAGGCTGGAGAGAGGCCTTGTGAGCCTACAGCTGGGAAGTTTCTGGTAAGAAGGGGACCAGGACCCTGAAGGCAATGGCAAAGGCAGCTGAAAGTTCCAGTTGGATCTGGTCAAGGAGGAACAAAAGTAAATGTCGCCAGCTTAAATTTCCCACCTGCCATTGTATCAAGTTCAAACCCCCAAAAAAGAATATGGAATGCAAGCCTGATTACCTGAACAGCATTTTACAAAATGCAATTAGAGAAGTATGCCATTGAGATGAACACAGCAACCAGCTGCATTCCACAAGATTACAAAATCAAACACAAACACACAGCTTCTCTTGCTGAGCAAAACACTGTCACCTACATGAGAGTCTGTGACTGGACATGGAGTGAAGAGGTTATTTTGTTCAAATGCACCAAACCCATCCACAGCTTTCATTATGGAACACTGACAGCATGAAAAATGGATGATCCTCACAAAACCAGCGCTCAGAAATGTAAATGAAAGCAAAGGAAAACTACCACTGAAATCCATGTGTTTAAACACCAGTTGCAGAATACCACATGAAATGCTACTAAACTGCTGCCTTTTGCTTGAGCACATTTGCTTGTGTACGAACGATCTGTCCACAATGTTACATCAAGTGTCTGTGTTCATGTCATGTGTGTGACTCTGTGCCACACTGTGTGTGTGTGTGTGTGTGGTGGGGGGGGGGGGGGCAACGTATATTTTAGATATTTTTAACATTTGTAAAACTCCCAGTAGCCTGCATCGTAAGGGTGGACACAAAGGGAAGCAACTGCTATAACAGTAAGTTATCTATTATCAATCTTATCTCCCATTGCAAAGCAAAAAAAAAACAACACAAAAAAGGTGAAGGCCGTCATACATATACACAAAAACGTGGCAAAACAGGAACCAAGTATTAGACAAAAATGCTGGGTCTATGTATCAAGCATAGTCCATTTGAGTTAAAGGGACTGAACTGTTCTTTTTGTGTCAGCGAAGGTTTGGTAGCCAGTCATGGCAGTGGTAGAAACACAGTCCGCAAGGAACGCTTGTTGGTCAGACCAGCCGCTGCTCAGCTCTCCTAACTTTATAAATCCAACTCGTCCAGCTCACGTCTGTGTTGGTGTTTGTCGACGTGGACAACACAGACTGACTCAAGGGAAGTGTCTGTGATATTCATGTAGGGGAAGGCAATATCCGGGCAGGGAATTCTGTCAAAGGCACGCTCACCTTATGCTTGCTTCCACTTCGACCAACATGACCAGACGAAGAAAGGGAGGTAAGTTCAAAGCACCATGCGTTTAAGTAACTGGCATAGTATTATGTTGTGTACTGTTTAAAATGAAAGCAGGAAGTCGCCTTTTTACATGCTCGCACACACGCACACTAATGTACACACAAATACATCATTTTTTAACACACACACACACACACACACACACACACATGCGTGCACACACACATACACCAGTGTATTGTTGGTCTCTGTGTATTTTACCCCCTTCATCAACAGACTCTGTGTTTAGTTTGGAACAGCACGACACACAACGGGATGCCACATGTCATGTAACTAACAGCACGACACACAGCAGGATGCTACGTGTCATATAACTAACAGCACGACACACAGCAGGATGCCACGTGTCATATAACTAACAGCACGACACACAGCAGGAGGCCACGTGTCATATAACTAACAGCACGACACACAACGGGATGCCACGTGTCATATAACTAACAGCACGACACACAGCAGGATGCCACGTGTCATATAACTAACAGCACGACACACAACGGGATGCCACACAGCACGACACACAGCAGGATGCCACGTGTCATATAACTAACAGCACGACACACAACGGGATGCCACGTGTCATATAACTAACAGCACGACACATAACGGGATGCCACGTGTCATATAACTAACAGCACGACACACAACGGGATGCCACGTGTCATATAACTAACAGCATGACACACAACGGGATGCCACGTGTCATATAACTAACAGCACGACACACAACGGGATGCCACGTGTCATATAACTAACAGCACGACACACAACAGGATGCCACGTGTCGTATAACTAACAGCACGACACACAACGGGATGCCACGTGTCATATAACTAACAGCACGACACACAACTGGATGCCACATGTCATATAACTAACAGCACGACACACAACGGGATGCCACGTGTCATATAGCTAACAGCACGACACACTGCAGGATGCCACGTGTCATATAACTAACAGCACAACACACAACGGGATGCCACGTGTCATATAACTAACAGCATGACACACAGCAGGATGCCACGTGTCATATAACTAACAGCACGACACACAACAGGATGCCACGTGTCATATAGCTAACAGCACGACACACAGCAGGATGCCACGTGTCATATAACTAACGGCACGACACACAGCAGGATGCCACGTGTCATATAACTAACAGCAGGATGCCACGTGTCATATAACTAACAGCACGACACACAGCAGGATGCCACATGTCATATAGCTAACCAAAAAGAGAGGACATGAAGTAAGATTTCAAGAGATCACATCAAAAACACACATCCCATATCGCATCAAACACACATCCTATATCACATCAAACACATCCCATATCACATCAAACACATCCCATATCACATCGAACACATCCCATGGCACATCAAACACATCTTGTATCACATCAAACACATCTCGTATCACATCAAACACATCCCATATCACATCGAACACATCCCATATCACATCAAACGCATCCCATATCACATCAAACACATCTCATATCACATCGAACGCATCCCATATCACATCAAACACATCCCACATCACATCAAACACATCCCACGTCACACCAAATTCATCCCATATGACATCAAGCACATATCACATCAAAGGCACATCTCGTACAACAGCATGCACGCATCATATCACATCAAACGTATTAGTCATGCCCAAAGGAGCCAGTCGGAAAAGAGAAAACAGGTCGGCTATGGTGACTTCTGGTTGTTGGAATAAAAGCTACCTTTTTATTCAAAAGCACGGAAAAGTTCAGTCAGACAGTTTTTCATCTCCTTGTGGTACAGGTTGATGACTGAAGATTCTGCATGCCTAGAGGTAACAGATTTGCTTGCTGTGAGCACAAGTCTGTGTAAATACGCTCGTTTCTGCCATTATATTTTCACAGGAAATCTATGCATTTGGTTGGAAATGCAACATTATTTGAGGGATTGCTCTTCCTCGACCAGCTCCTACCCAGAGCAGAGTTTGCTAAGGGCTCAACTGGGAACACTAGGACCACACAATCGGGTTTCCTTCACTAAATGGATGCGTTTCTGAGAGCGTTGCTCAGCTTTCCTGACCAACACTGCAGCTGTCTGTAGCTGGCGGGTGTTGCTGATGCTGGGATATATCATGATGACAGTAAGCATTGGGTACAGCCCTGTCATGCAGTCTCAAATCCGATTTCCACTCCACATCTACGCCGCTGGTGAGGTTTTGTCCGGGTCAGGTCCCGGGTAAGTTCATGTAACAAGAACTCCAGATACAACGAAAACTTGTGTGTGTGTGTGTGTGTGTGTGCGCGCGCGCGACGTAATAAGACGAATCATCGATTTTTAAAATCAGTTCTGTATTGTGTAGAAGTGTAAATGTGTTAATATCAATTGTCCCTGAAGCAAGGTGAAAAAGAAAATCTTTTTGCTTACCCGTTACCTTTGGGAATAAAGAATATCAATCAGTCAGTCGACCGATCAATCAATCAATCTCTTGAAGTCACGGACGGGTGGGTTGGAATGTGAATGAAACACGAGGAGAACAAAGCCAACACAAAGTTGCATGACTCTTAAGCCCCCTTAGCCCATCCCCCTCCAAACTATGATTAGTCCTGGCCTAATGCTGACACGATATGCTCGTCCATTATCGCACACACCAACACAGCCAACCTTAATCTCCCCCAGGGGCGGGGAGAGGGGGGGGGACCACCGCCCCTCCACCGCCCCCACCCTTCATAAAAACACAGCCCCCTCTGCAAACACCTCGCGGCCCTCGCAGCTAATACCAATCACACTCGTTCCACACACACACCTTGCCCGCCGCCCTGCACACCAATATTGATGATGGCTTGCACTGCGCGCCAATATTGATCACTTGTTTGATTACAGGGCCGTCCACTGTTGGTACAGCATTTTGCCCGCAAACATGACACTTGTTCCAGCAGTGTATTGCAAACTGACGGCGCTCACTGCTTCTGCTGCCTGTTGGCCTCTGCTAATCCTGTGTGTGTGTGTGTGTGTGTGTGTGTGCGCGCGCGCGTCTGTGTGTGTGTGTTGTGTGGTGTGTGTGGTGTGTGTGTGTGTTGTGCGTCTGTGTGTATGTGTGTGTGGCAACTATGCAAGGACTGACCACTAATGAGTTGACAACTCTGATATGGATCCTCGTGATCGACGGGACTAACAACATGAAATGAATTGCAATGTGTATTCAGATTCAGCATGCTCGGCAGCCGGATACATATATTTCATTGGAGTGCACACATAGCATGTTATCTAAAAACACACAAAAGAGAGAGAGAGAGAGAGAGAGAGAGAGAGGAGAGAGAGACGAGAGAGAGAGAAGAGAGAGAGACTTTATTTCAAGGGTAACAGATACGCAAGAAAATGATTTTTTCCCTGTGGTCCTTGTCACGCTTAGGGACTAAGGATATCAACATAGAACACGATTACACAATATAGAACTAACTGTAACAAGAACGGTGATGATTCATATTAGCATTGAAGACAGAGAGAGAAAGTCGACGTGTGCAACAGAGAACCTTCGTTTATCATGTGAAAGATAGGACATCCATTTATCATCTAAAACACTGGACTTCTATTTATCAAATACAACACAGGGCCTCCACTGATCGTGCAAAACTTTGTCCTCCACTTATACGTAAAACATGCCACCCCCCATTTATCATGTATGATATAGACCTTCATTTTTCACGAAGAATACGGAGCCTCTATTTATCATGAAAAAATGTGGAACACCCAAATATCCGGCTAATAGCTGCGAGCTGCGCGTTCACTCTTAACAAAGTCTTACATACGGAAATCAGGCAAGACGACCTGCAGATTTGGGATGGCACCGTGCTGAATCTCTATGATTCTGCATTTGCTGCCTGCCGCCAGGGGTCCCAGAGGTGCTGCAGGATTTGGGATGGCACCGTGCTTAATCTCTATGGTTGTGGATGTGTTGCCTGCCGTCAGGTGTCCCGTGACAGGTGAAGTGTGGAAGTGTGCATGGGGTGTGTGGGCCATCGCTGACGTCTGTGGACACCAAGTCTTGTCCTCGATTCACCTCAGCTCGTATACTGAAACTGTTGCCATCGCTGACGTCTGTGGACACCAGTCTTGTCCTCGATTCACCTCAGCTCGTATACTGAAACTGTTGCCATCGCTGACGTCTGTGGACACCAAGTC
>CM031610.1:692140-694640 GCA_018398815.1 Conus ventricosus
TACAAATTTCTGATGCAAAAAAAGGGGAAAAAAGAACCCACTTATTTCTTGTTTGGTGGCTCGTTGGCCTTTTTTTCCCTTCTTCTTTTTTCTAAATCGGAGCCCCTCAAGTTCATGCAGCACATTCGTCAGTATGTTGTCATTGCCGGCCTATGTTTAAGAAAGAAAGAAAGGTAAAAAGAAAGAAAGAAGAAAAGGAAAGGAAAGGAAAGAGGGGAAGAAAGACAGAAAGAAAGACAAAAAGAAAGGCATGAAAGAAAGAAAAAAAAAGAAAGACAAAGAAAGACATGACAGAAAGAAAGACAAGAAAGACGAGAAAGAAAGAAAAAAAGAAGACAAGAAAGAAAGACAAGAAAGAAAGAAAGACAAGAAAGACGAGAAAGAAAGACAAGAAAGAAAGACAAGAAAGACGAGAAAGAAAGAAAGACAAGAAAGACGAGAAAGAAAGACAAGAAAGACAAGAAAGACAAGAAAGACGAGAAAGACAGACAAGAAAGAAAGAAAGACAAGAAAGACGAGAAAGACAGACAAGAAAGAAAGAAAGACAAGAAAGACGAGAAAGAAAGACGAGAAAGAAAGACGAGAAAGAAAGAAAAAGAAAGACAAGAAAGACGAGAAAGAAAGACAAGAAAGAAAGACGAGAAAGAAAGAAAAAGAAAGAAAGAAAGACGAGAAAGAAAGAAAAAGAAAAACAAGAAAGAAAGACGAGAAAGAAAGAAAAAGAAAAACAAGAAAGAAAGAAAGAAAGAAAGAAAGACAAGAAAGACGAGAAAGAAAGACGAGAAAAGAAAGACGAGAAAGAAAGACAAGAAAGACGAGAAAGAAAGACAAAAAAGAAAGACGAGAAAAGAAAGACGAGAAAGAAAGACAAGAAAGACGAGAAAGAAAGACAAAAAAGAAAGACGAGAAAAGAAAGACGAGAAAGAAAGACGAGAAAGAAAGACGAGAAAGAAAGACGAGAAAGAAAGACAAAAAAGAAAGACGAGAAAGAAAGACAAGAAAGAAAGACAAGAAAGAAAGATGAGAAAGAAAGAAAGACGAGAAAGAAAGACGAGAAAGAAAGACAAGAACGAAAGACGAGACAGAAAGAAAGACGAGAACGAAAGACGAGAAAGAAAGACGAGACAGAAAGAAAGACGAGAAAGAAAGAAAGACGAGAAAGAAAGACAAAAAAAAAAAGACGAGAAAGAAAGACGAGAAAGAAAAAAAGACGAGACAGAAAGAAAGACAAGAAAGAAAGACAAGAAAGAGAGACAAGAAAGAAAGACAAGAAAGAGAGACAAGAAAGAGAGACAAGAAAGAAAGACAAGAAAGAAAGACAAGAAAGAAAGACAAGAAAGAGAGACAAGAAAGAGAGACAAGAAAGAAAGACGAGAAAGAGAGACAAGAAAGAAAGACAAGAAAGAAAGACAAGAAAGAAAGACGAGAAAGAAAGAAAGACGAGAATAGAAAGGAAAGTAGTCTTTCTTGCAACCCGAACCTTCCAGTCGAGGAAGGAACTTGGGCAGCTGTGAGAACGGCACTGCAGAATGCCTCACACACCTGCTGGTCAGGGGGACAGCTGTGAGAGCGGCACTGCAGAAAGCCTCACACACCCTGCTGGTCAGGGGACGGCGGTAAGAGCGGCACTGATGAAAGCCTCGCACACCTGCTGGTCAGGGGACAGCGGTGAGAGCGGCACTGAAGAATGCCTCGCACACCTGCTGGTCAGGGGGACAGCACGTCAGGAATACAGGAGTGCTGGTCGTGACCTCTGCCCAGTTGGTGAAGAGGAAGCACAAGGCGGTGTTGTCCTCACTCCCCATTAGTGGTTAGTTCGTGGGACAGCCTGTCGCTGTGGTGTCCGGTGAGGTGGCCAGGTCTGTTGAGCAGACCCTTCGTCCCGGCGAACCTGGCTGATCACCTGCGTGCTGTAGCTAACAACACTTTGCTAATCGAGGATTTCTTGTTGAGAGAGAGAGAGAGAGAGAGAGAGAGAGAGAGAGAGAGAGAGAGAGAGAGAGAGAGAGATGATGATGATGATCTTTATTTCCAAGGGTAACAGATAAGCAAACACATGCTTTTTTTTCATCTGGCCCTTGCCCCGTTAAGGGACTAAGTATGACTAGCGACTAAGACTTACAAAACTTTTAACAAACACACATATCTTCATAACATTAAAAAGTTCATCCATTAACGGTTAAGGCGTAGCTGATTTTAAAAGGAAAAAAGAAACGATTTAAACAACAAACAAGAATAAAGAAATTGATTACAAAGAAGAAAAGAATCGGCACACACAGATAGGGAATAAGGATCCTCCTATCGAAGGGGGAGAGGAGAGAGAGAGAGAGAGAGAGAGCGAGAGAGAGAGAGAGAGAGAGAGAGAGAGAGAGAGAGCGAGAGAGAGAGAAGAGAGTTACATTCCTTTTGTAAAAAAAATAGCATACAACAAACTGCTAAGGATGATAATTAGAAAATTACCAATGCATCAATAATATCAACATTTGTACTTTCTTTTACA
>CM031610.1:697140-727106 GCA_018398815.1 Conus ventricosus
TGATAAACGTTCGGGGTCAGCGTTAAGACACTTGCGACTTTCCCATTTACCTCGCATGTTTAGATTGTAGATTGCGCTTCCAACCCAGACTGATTAAATAGATTTTGGTAGGACCAGGTGATGGTGGTTCAGAGCTGGTCATCTCCTCCTCCACCCCCACCCACCTCCTTCAACTTTGCATGCTTTAAGGAAAGTAGAAAACAGGCTGAGGAGGGAAAAAAAAAACTGTGCTGGGATTGAGAAAGCTCCATAAATCAGGTGTCCCCCATCATGATTTATGTGCGAGGCTGGGCGTTTTGGGGAGAGCTGGGTCGTTAGGGGAGAGGGTGAGAATCAGAAAGGGCCTGGTGGCCTGTGATGGAGAGAGTCGTTAAGCAGTGTGGGTAAATTGTTTATCGCCCGCGGGGATCGATCTCGGGGGGTGGGGTCTGTCGCTGGAAATGACGCCTTCAGAATGTATAGTGTGCAATTGGCGTCGATGGTGCAATCTAACCATCACTGTGCCCTCCCCCCCCCCCCCCCACCACCCATCTGCCTTGACTTCCCCCTCCCATTTTAAGTGACACCTTTGGGAAATGAATCACACCCTCCCCTCCGTTTACATCTACTTGCTTTAAGGCCTGAAAATTTTGATCCTAGTCCCTCCCCCCTCTGCCCCCCCCCCCCCCCCCCCCCCCACTCCCCTCCAGGGCCAATGGTTTTTGTGTTGCGCATCACGTGTTCTGGCAGCCCGCTAGATGATCCCTCTGATCACTGCACCGTCACAGCTGTCGTTCTGCACACTTATGTTTGTTTGTTTGTAAATTTGGGATCAAGGAACAGATTTTTAATTATTTTTAACGATGTTTAGGACTATGTGCACTCCCCCCTCCTCCTCTCCCTCAAGGAACAGTTTTGAATTATTTTAACGAGTTTTAGAGGGCTATGTGCACTCCTCTCTCCCCCCTCCTTCTTTGAGGTCACTGGACATATCTCCCGGTGTACCGCCATACAGTGTGATTTGGGGATGCCTGCCTCTCCCACTATAACCCCCCCGTCCCGGTGGGGGTTACCCACCCCTCATGTTGGAGAAACAGAGAAACCTTGGTCTGGCGTGGGTTACCAACTTCCCCTTTCAGGTTGGAGAACAAGGAAAACCTTGGTCTGGCTGGGGGTACCAACTCCCTTCATGTGGAGAACAGAAAACCTTGGGCTGGCTGGGGTTACCCAAATCCCCTTCATGTTGGAGAAACAGGAAAAAAACCTTTTGGGCTGGCTTTGGGGTACCAACTCCCCTTCATGTTGGGAACAGGAAAACCTTGGTCTGGCTGGGTTACCACTCCCCTTCATGTTGGAGAACAGGAAACCCTTGGTGGATGGTTCTGGTGGATGGTTCTGGTGGATGGTTTCTGGTGGGACAGTACCCCGTGCTTTTAGGTCCTCGGTCAGTGTCCAGAATTTCTGTCCAGGGTGTTGTGGGATGGGGTGTCCGGTAGGTCTGCTGACCCTTGGGCTTGTCAGTATGTATGTAATTTTGTATGTATGTAGTATAATGCTGAACAATTAAATAGTCGGGAAAACAAGTGCAGCTTAACAATTCTTCCATCATTTTGACTTGGCAAAGATTCGAGATTTAAAAAGAAAAAATTGAAGATGAAGAAAACGGGAAAACATATATTATAAATATGAACACCCTTCACTAGCTGCACGAGGGAACCATCGTAATCCCTCTCGAAGGCAGATCTATCTGTATTGCCTGCTCCTAGGCCTTTTGTCTGCTGGATCAGACTCATCAGGGAGACACGGCTGATTGTGTCTGTGCTCTTGCGTCAAATAGAGACACACCACGGTCCGTAATTCTGTGGTGTTCTCTGTGTATTGTAATGATATATATATATATAATAAAAATTGTATACAAATCTATCTATCTGTATATCTATCTATCTGTCTGTCTGTCTGCAACTGAGTACGATTTGTATTTGTAAAGGAGTAATCTTTTGAATGTCATGACGTTCTCCATTTCCCATACAGTCCTTCGAATGAGACTATAAACCGAGGTTCCGTGTGTGAACGCACGCACAACATCTTGCACACACGTAAAATCCCATCACCAACTTTCGGAAGAGTAGGCCAGGTAAGCAGCCCGTTGTGTAAACGAGTGTGGATTGTTAAAGCGCTTTGAGCTTGGTCTCAGGCCGAGAATAGGCGCTATATAAGTATTCATTATTATTATTATTATTATTGTGACGGCCCTGAAAGGGTCTCACGTGAACACAACACTGAACACTCCAACTGAAGTCACTCGCACTTCCTTGAACAAGACCATGCTTGCGACGTTTTGACGGAGGCAGACCACCATACCCAGCGTGCACGTGACTCCGTCAGCCAGCGGCCGTTAATGACCCGTTTTCTGCTGCTTCCGTTCGGCTCGTGCAACACAAAGGCGGCGGCCCACCTCACTTCCTGCTGAATGCGTGCCGTCGGCTCCGCAGTGCCAGAGCAGGCTGTGAGTGATGGCGTCCCCGCCCCGCTCACCACAGCAGGCAACAAAGCTTTTTGAAGTGCGGGGCTCCGGAATGGCTTGGCTATTGATGTTTGGGCTGAGCGTTTATTGTGGAGGGGAACTAAGTTAGAAGAAGGTGGCAGGGTGGTGGTGGATGGGGGGGGGGGGGGGGGGGGGGGGGGGGGCAGAGTGAAAATTGGGCCCATACTACTATTGCCCAGTGCGGTGTTCAATCTTGGACGTTCTCTTCCTCCTTCTCTTCCTTCTGAGGTGGACACATCAAGGGTGTTGTTGGTTTTCATCATGAAGAGTGTAGGTCAGGATTTCATTGTATCGATGAGGTTCATCATGAGCCTGCATGCAGGGTTAACGAGAATCATCATTGTAATAGGATTTCAGTTAAGCTACTAATCAGGTTCATCCCAAGTTGTGCAGATCTAAGTTCATGTGATGTCCTGATGATCTTCATCCTGTTTTGTGGATCAGGATGCACAAGACTTGCTACTGTGGATGGACGAAACACTGACGTATTGATTACACGGGAGAAGTAGCAAGGAGTTTGAAGGCATTCAGAAGACCAAGCCCAAGATGTGAGAGAACTGAGTATACAGCAAGAAGGAGTGCTATGGCTTCACTTGGTCTAAGTCTTTCTCACGTGAACGGCATCTCTGGGACTCTGAGAATACCAGCTAATCATCACTTTGAAGCAATATGGGGCATTATGATAAAGCATCACTTTGAAGCAATATGGGGCATTATGATAAAGCATCCCTTTGAAGCAATATGGGGCATTATGATAAAGCATCACTTTGAAGCAATATGGGGCATTATGATAAAGCATCACTTTGAAGCAATATGGGGCATTATGATAAAGCATCACTTTGAAGCAATATGGGGCATTATGATAAAGCATCACTTTGAAGCAATATGGGGCATTATGATAAAGCATCACTTTGAGGTCATCTGGACATATTCTCCCGGTTGTGAACCGCCATACAGTGTGATTTGGGGGATGCCTGTCCTCTCCCACTAACCCCCCATGTCTGGCTGGGGGTTACCAACTCCCCTTCATGTTGGAGAACAGGAAAACCTTGGTCTGGCTGGGGGTTACCAACTCCCCTTCATGTTGGAGAACAGGAAAACCTTGGTCTGGCTGGGGGTTACCAACTCCCCTTCATGTTGGAGAACAGGAAAACCTTGGTCTGGCTGGGGGTTACCAACTCCCCTTCATGTTGGAGAACAGGAAAACTTTGGTCTGGCTGGGGGTTACCAACTCCCCTTCATGTTGGAGAACAGGAAAACCTTGGTCTGGCTGGGGGTTACCAACTCCCCTTCATGTTGGAGAACAGGAAAACCTTGGTGGATGGTTCTGGTGGATGGTTCTGGTGGATGGTTCTGGTGGATGGTTCTGGTGGATGGTTCTGGTGGTACAGTACCCCGTGTCTTTAGGTCCTCGGGTCAGTGTCCAGAATGTCTGTCCAGGGTGTTGTGGGATGGGATGTCCGGTAGGTCTGCTGACCCTTGGGGCTTGTCAGTTGTCAGATAATACAAGGTCGAACTTTAATTAAGGACCACTTATACACAGTCTCACAAAACATAGAAAGAAAAACCGACAAACGACAGAAACTTTATAAATGTTTAATTTCATTTCAGTGAACATTTTGTCACTTTCATCGAAAAAATCATTCTTTCTGATCAGACAGGGGAGCCTGAATGAGACTACCCCCCCCCCCAAAAAAAAAAAAAATGACATTCACAAAAAGAGTTTCTTTACAGTCTGATCAAACCCGAGTGTGCCCCCCTCGTGCTGCCACACAGCGCTGCCTCATGGTGTTGACTGTTCTTGTAATGAGTGCCTGGGGGAGGTTTGCCCACTCCTGCTGCAGGTAGTGCAGCAGCTCCTGTCGATTTGCTGGAACAGGGTGATTTTCTTGAACTCTCCTCCCAAGCTCGCCCCAGATGTTCTCAATAGGGTTCATGTCCGGGCTGTTTTACCGGCCATGGCATCCTGGTGATGCCAGCTTGCACCACAAAAGTGTTCACGGCTCGACAACGATGTGGGGTGGCATCATCGTCCATGAACACAGCCTGAGCCCCAATCTGCTGGAGTGCTGGGACAACCAAAGGCCGTAAAATCTCCTGCAGGTAGCGTTGGCCGTTCAGGTTGCCATCCACATGGTACAGGGGAGTCTTGTGGTGACTGCTGATGCCCCCTCATACCATGACGGAGCCACCACCAAAAGCGACGACCTCCTGGATGACGTCATCTGCCAGCTGCTCCCTGGGACGCCGCCACACCCGAATGCATCCATCTTGTGGCTTCAACTGGAACTTGGACTCATCGGTGATGAAAAAGCACCATCCGCCACTGAGCCCGAGTCCATGTTCGATGAGCTGTGCACCAGGCCAGGCGACGCCCCCGGTGGGCCGCAGTCAGTTTTGGGTTTCCGGACTGGGCGCCTTGCTCGAAGGTTGGCAGCATAGAGGCGCCGCCGTATGGTCATCTCACACATGCTGTGTTAG
The DNA here is from genome assembly GCA_018398815.1 of Conus ventricosus. Lineage (NCBI taxonomy): Eukaryota > Metazoa > Mollusca > Gastropoda > Neogastropoda > Conidae > Conus > Conus ventricosus. The sequence goes on from CM031610.1 coordinate 702,146, forward strand.
TGGCAGCTTGGAGCCGACGCCTGATGGTGTTGGAGTTGGTGGTCTGGTTCGAAGAGCATGTCTGCGGATGAACCTGTCATCTCTTGCAGTGGTCTTCTTTGGCTGGCCTGGACGGGGTCTCTCTTTGACAGTTCCAGTGGCTTGAAAACGTTCTCTCAGCCGAATGATGGACGGAGTGGGGACACTTGTCTTCTGGCCACTTCTCGAACGCCAACTCGATCCTGCAGCCATGCAATCGCCCGGGTTCGGTCAAAGTCAGACAGCTTGCGTTTGGAGGCAAATTTTTTTTGTCATGAAGAATTATGCACGTTGGGCTGCTTTTAGGGGCATTCCAGTCAGTAAAAAAGCTCTGCAATGCATTGGTGTTTGCACGGGCATTTGGAATTTCAGTGCAAAACCGTTTGAAGCAGTGTTCACTCTTGCTTAAAAAAACAAGCAATTTTGACAACAATCTGCAACTTTCAACCCCCCCCCCCCCCCAACCCTCTGCATGCCGCACGTGACAATAAGACAGCTTTCGCAAGCTTTGCGGAATGCTCTGTTAACCCTTAAACCTTTCCCAGTCGAATTCTTCGAAAAAATTTCATTGCTTGTATTTTTGGCCAATTTAAAAAGAAAGGGCCTTTTTTCGGGGTGGTCCTTTAAATTTCAGTTCGACCCTGTATGTTTTGTAATTGTGGCCTAATATCAAACCAGAAATACACTTGAGAGAGAGAGAGAGAGGAGAGAGAGAGAGAGAGGAGATGAGGAGAGAGAGAGAGAGAGAGAGAGAGAGACAGACAGAGACAGAGACAGCTGGGTGGAGATGGGAGGGGAGGGGGGAGGTGCACTCTCATATCATTAGTTAAATGTGGAAAGCTGATAAAGACGCATCGTAATCTTCTGGACCTGTCTTATCTGTTGGGATATTTCGTGGTGCAGGCAGCCACATGTTGAGAGTGACGGACTTTGACCTATGCCCCTCAGGATGCAGGAAGAGAGGGCCCAGGACTGACCACTGCACTGGGCAACTGCGGCCAGGCACAGGGTCCAGTCTTCACTCCCCCCTGACTTACCCTCACCCCACCACCAGCCTCCCGTCATTCCCACTCCATGATACAGGGCCCAGACGTCAATAGGTTGGTGTCAAGTCCACAGAGCGAGTCAGGACGCCATAACTCACAGCCAGCTGTGGCCCGATAAAGCGCACAGCAATGTATTCAGCAGGATGCAGGTGGGGGGGGGGGGGGGGGGGGGGGGGGGGGGGGGGGCCGCTTTGTGTTGCACGAGCCAGACCGGAAGGGGTAGGGAACGGTCAGTAACGGCGGCCTGCACCAGTCTTCGTTGCGGGCGGGGGGTATGCTGCTCATCGCAGTGCTGTCCACAAAAAAAAAAAAAAAAATAAAAATTAGTGAACACTGAATTAGTTAACATATCTTACCCTCCTCCACCCCCAACCCACCCGTTTTGAGGAAATGTGAACGTGAACTTGTCTACATTTCTTTTCGTGCACGTGACTCTGATGATGTTGGAAGGTTGTTATGAATGACGTCGTTATCCACAAAACGGTTTTCCGGGAAAAGAATCAGACTGCAAGGGTGGTGTGTGTGTGTGGGGCTAGTGGCCTCTAAATGACGTACGGCGCTGGGGTGTGTTAGTATCCAGTCAGCAGTGGAATTTTGCACGCAAACGGCTGGATCCTTTTTCTAAAGCGGAGAAAGGGAGGGGTGGGAAGGTGGGGTTTTTTAGAAATGAAAGGCCCCTGTTACACCCGGGGGTGCACCTGATTTTGGGGTAGGCAATAAAAGGCCCACTGTTACATTGGGCCCGTGAACCTGAATACATGCCGTCTGTTCACCCTGGGAACAAGGCCTACATGTCTGTTGCCACTGTCCCCCAACAGCACACAGTCGTTTGTCGGCTGTAGGGCCCGGCAGTGGGGCGTTGCGTCAGTAGACATGTTGGGAAGGCCTGGGGTGGTATACGGTTTTCCAGCCCCGCAAAAACACACCACAGAGCACGCCTCCCCAAAATGTGGCCCCGCTCAATTGTTGGCACTTTGTTACAGCCACGACTCAGTTGTGGCCCGATAAAGCGCACGGACATGATGAGATGAGCGACTTTTTACCGTGAATGAAAATTCATAAAACGGCGCGATTAACGATACCGGCGGCGTTTTCCACCAGTCGCCGGGCTTTAAAATGGAATTCGGCGGATCCGTGCACGAGGTAGTACAAGAAAATGGGGGGGGAAAATCACTGAAGATAAAATTTTAAAACAAGTTTTGAACTCGGCTTTTTCTCTGTGTTTGAGATTCACGTGACTTCGATACAAGTGAGGATAGATGTCCTAGGGGCAAGAGCTTTTAAAAACCTTTTGGGGTAATATGTCAGCCTTTGCACCCAAAAAAAAAAAAAAAAGAAAAACGCCCTGTTTTGGGGGAAAAAGACCGGGGGTATTTTACTCAAACGCCCATCCCCAAACTTTTCTCAGCATTTTAATTCGTTTGCTTCCTTTCCGTATTCTGTGGACTGAACAGACCTTTTTTTCCACTTTTTTTTTCTTTCTCATGAATATCAGCGCTGTTTTGTTTTTTCAATGTATAGGCTGTTTTTTTCTTTCCCTCAATATCAGCGCTGGATTTTTCTTTCCCCTAATATCGCGCTGTATTTTTCTTTCACCTGAATATCAGCGCTGTGTTTTTCTTTCTTTAATATCAGCGCGTATTTTCCTTTTTCACTTCAATGTCAGCGTGTATTTTTTTTTCCCCTAAATATCAGCGCTGTATTTTTTTTTCACCTAAATACAGCGCTGTATTTTTCTTTCACATAATACAGCGCTGTATTTTTCTTTCCCGAATGCAACGCTGTATTTTTTTCCCGTGAATGTCACCCTTTACGAACTTATACAGACCTTTCATTCTGCTGGTTTGTCTTCGGGAAATGTCGTCAAGGGGTTTTACTGCCCTTTCCTTTCCGCTGTCTTACTACTATGTGCTGTCATCGCAGAGTATGTAGACTCCTTTTCTTTTAAGTTCACCAAAGTTTTTTGAAAACAGGGTACCACACAGTTCAATTGTTTTGTATACTGTAGGTTTATGACACAAGTACGCGTAAGTCGGTTTTTTTTGATTTTTTACAACAGAATTCACGCAGCTGTAGAGGGGTAGAGAGTGAGTTCGATCTCTCTCTTTTCACATTGTAGCGACGTTCAGGGGATTTATGGGGTCGGTTCAATCTGCAAAATAAGGAAACAACAGGGGGTGTATAAGTCGTTCAAAAGGGGAGTATAATGTCTTCAATCTGCTATGTAAGGACTATAAAGGGGATGATAAGTCAGTTCCATCGCTATGTAAGGACAACAAAAGGGGTTTAATGTCAGTTTAATTGCTTGTAAGGCTATAACAGGGGGTGTAAAAATGTCAGTTCCACGCTATGTAAAGGGCAACAACAGGGGATGTATAATGTCAGTTCAATTGCTATGTAAGGACAACAACAGGGGGTGTATGATGTCGGTTCAAACTATGTAAGGACAACAACAGGGGATGTATATGTCAGTTCAATCTGCTATTAAGGACAACAAAGGGGATTTATGTGTCAGTTCAAATTGTATGTAAGGACAAAGGGGGTGTATGATGTCAGTTCAATCTCAGTAAGGGCAACAACAGGGGATGTATAAAAGTCAGTTCAAAAAGGGATGTATAATTTCAGTTCAATCTGCTATGTAAGGGGGCATAACAGGGGATGTATATGTAGTTCAATCTCTTGTAAGGAAACAGGGATGTTGATGTCAGTTTAATCTGTTTTTGTAAGGACAACAAAAGGGGATGTATGGTCGTTCAATTGCTATAAAGGAAAAAACAGTAGTTTTTATGTCAGTTCAATTGCTAGTAAGGACAAAAACAGGGGGTGTATAATGTCAGTTCAATCTGCTTGTAAAAGGACAAAGGGGTGTATAATGTCATTCAAACTGCTATGTAAGGACAACAGGGGGTGTATAATGTCAGTTTAATTGCTATGTAAGGACAACGGGGGGTTATGTTCATTCAATCTCTTGTAAGGACAAAAACAGGGGATGATGATGTCAGTTCAACTTTCTTGTAAGTCAAAGGGGGTGATAATGTCAGTTCAATCTGCTATGTAAGGACAACGGGGATGTATATGTTTTAGTTTTAATCTGTATGAAGGACAACAGGGGGGTTTTTAAAGTCAGTTCAATTGCTATGTAAGGGCAAAGGGGATGTATGATGTCAGTTCAATTGCTATGTAAGGACAAAACAGGGGGGTATGAGCAGTTCAATCTGAAGTAAAAGGACAACAACGGGGATGTTATAAAGTCGTTATCTGCAGTAAGGACAACAATGGGGATGTATGATGTCAGTTCAATCTGCTTTTAAGGACAAAAACAGGGGGGTGATAAAGTCAGTTCAATTGCTATGTAAGGCAACGGGGATGTATAATGTCGTTCAATCTGCTTATAAGGACAACTAGGGGGTATAAATGTCAGTTCAATCTGTATGTAAGGACAAAAAACCCGGGGGTGTATAATGTCAGTTCCCTCGCTATGTAAGGACAACAACAGGGGATGTTTAATGTCATTCCATTGCTATCAAGGACAACAGGGGGTGTATAATGTCAGTTCATTGCTATGTAAGGACAAAAAAGGGGGTGTTGTTTTCAGTTCAATTGCTTGTAAGGAAACAAAAGGGGATGTATGTGTCAGTTCAATCTGTTGTAAGGACAAAACAGGGGTGTATAATGTCATTCAAACGCTATGAAAGGACAAAAATGGGGATGTATGATGTCAGTTCAATCTGCATGTAAGGCAACAACAGGGGGTGAAATGTCAGTTTAATCTGTATGTAAGGGGCAACAATAGGGGATTTATAAAGCGTTAACTCTCAAATTTTTTACAGGTTTATGACAGTTTAGGGGGGGGCACAGTGGCTTTTTTTCTGCTCGATTTTCCCTGTTCCAATTCGGGCATTCCCCATAATCAGTTTCGAGGCGGCTAGGGCTCCGTCATCTCTAGTTGCGAGGTTGGCTAGGTCCCGTCTCAGTCTAGTTGCCGAGGTGGCTAGGTTCCGTCATCAGTCAGTTGCCCAGGTTTGGGTAGGTCGCCGTCACAGTTAGTTGGGAAGGTTTGGCTAGGTCTCCGTATCATCTTTTCTCCCAGGTTTTGGGTAGGTCTCCGCACAGTCTAGTTGCCCCAGGTTGGCAGGTCTCCGTCACGTCTAGTTCCGAGGTTGGTAGGTCTCCGTCTCAGTCTAGTTGCCCATTGGCTAGGGCTCCCTCTATCTAGTGCCGGGTTGGCTAGGTCTCCGTCTCGTTAGTTTCCGAGGTTGGGTAGGTCTCCTTCAGTCTATTGCCGAGGTTGGTAGGTCTCCCCTCATCTTAGTTGCCAAGGGGGCTAGGTTTTCCTCATCGTCTAGTTGCCGAGGTTGGGAGGTCTCCTCATCAGTCTGTTTCCGAGGTTTGGCTAGGTCTCCCCTCATCATTGTTTTCCAGGTTTGGGTGGCCTTGTGTCTTTACTGTAGCCCGTCAGTGGTCTGTTGTCGGGTTTTTTCGTGACGTAGAATGTGAGTGATTCTGTTGTCGGTTTGTCAACAGCATCTGTTGTCATTCCGCCAATGGCATCTGCTGCCCATCTGTCGCTGTCATCTGTTGTGCGCCAGTCAGTAGTATCTGCCAAATCGGATGTTTGTACCACCCCACCCTGTCTGTTATTATCAGTCCAAATTTACGCAGACAGCATTGAAACTTGCACATCTTAAAGAGGGCTGGTAAGATCTTGTGAGGAGAATGTTTGACACGTGTTTTGAAGTTACATGTAGTTTGTTCCTTTCAGGGTTAGTTAATTCAGTCTTCAGATGTCAAGGCAAAGACAGTGTGCCGCCAAAGAGTTTTCATTTATTTACTTGCCCTTGAATTGATCTTTTTATTCCTTTATTCACTTATTGATGGAGCATTCAGCATGGATGTATGAGCCGTTCATAATACGAGACTGACACGTTGGGCCTGGTTTGTTGTCGTTGTGGAGTAAATAGAATGGTGCGGGGTTGTTTTTTTTTTAAACGTCAGGTTTGATCAGATTGCTCAGACAGATTTGGCCTTCAATCAAAGTTATTTCCGAGCATTTTTGTCCATGTTCTCCCTGTGCATGAGTGTGAGGTCATTGATCCATGTCAGCGCGGACATGGTGGCGTGACCAGCGGGTGAATGTGGATAGTGCCGAATTTCCCTCTCCCCCTTTCCCCTTTTCCACACCTTCCCCCGGTCCCCCCCCCCCCCCCCCCCCCCCCCCCCCCCCCCCCCCCCTCCTCCCAGTTTTTCTCAGAACAAATCTCAGCACAGCGGTGTCTCGCTGAGACGAGTCATGTTCTATAAAAATAAAAATAAAAATTCAACCGCACGAAGGCAGTGTGCTTGGTTCCTGACGGTTTTTTAATTTTATTTTTTAATTTTTTTTTTTACATGTAAGTAGATGTGAACTGAACTTTAAAAAAAAATGTATGTGTGGTGGGAAGAGAGAGAGAGAGAGAGAGGAGAGAGAGAGAGAGAGAGAGAGAGAGAGAGAGAGAGAGAGAGAGAGAGAGAAAACAATGTACTATTATGAATTGGACATCAGTTCAGAAATATACAAAGGGGGGAATACATGACAATTTCATTCTTACATTTTTTCCTTAAACACAGTGGGAATTTTTTCTTCTTCCCATTTATACCCTACACGAATGGTGGAAGAACAAAATGTTCAAAATATCTTACACCTGATTACTCGTCCTCAAGTCTTCATCACGTGTGTGCAAAGCATGCCACGTTGATCGTGTCTGTTGATTGTCATATAAACCGTCTTTTTATTTTAAGGAGGACAAATGAAAATTTGAGAGGACAAGTAGATTTTTAAAAAATCTGTGTCCCCGGGGCAGCTAAAATGATCTGAGAATCTCTAGCCCTGGCTTGCTGTAAGACGGCGCACGGTGGCTCCGTAGTTTGACAGACGTGAAGTGGCGGCTTTGGCCAGTCTTCATGTGGTGACGGTTCCACAGGGTGACACGGACACTGTCGTCAATTGTGCGTCTATCTCTGGCACCTCTTCGTTGCCATGGAAACTGTCGTCAATTATGCGTCTAACTATGGCACCTCTTCGTTGCCATGGAAACTGTCGTCAATTATGCGTCTAACTGTGGCATCTCTTCGTTGCCATGGAAACTGTCGTCAATTAAGCGTCTATCTATAGCACCTCTTCGGTGACATGGAAACTGTCGTCAATTATGCGTCTATTTATGGCACCTCTTGACATGGAAACTGTCGTCAATTATGCGTCTATTTATGGCACCTCTTGACATGGAAACTGTCGTCAATTATGCGTCTATTTATGGCACCTCTTGACATGGAAACTGTCGTCAATTATGCGTCTATTTATGGCACCTCTTTGTTGACATGGAAACTGTCGTCAATTATGCGTCTATCTATGGCACCTCGTTCAGAGATGTTCCACCTGATGTGATCTTTGAATTTCTGAGAGATTAACATTTTTCATCTGATCTAAGATTTTACAGAAGAAAGATTTTCAACGAAATTCCCGGTGTGTTTTTAGAAGGTGTGTCTTAAAGGGCTGTGTGATTTTATCATTTTTTTGATGACTTGTGAGTTGGTTTCCACGCGGTGACAGCCCTGATGTGGCCCTTTGCGGTCGGCTGGGCTGTAAGCAACATTACCCAACCTTTCCTTTTGTCGAGGCAAGACGGCGGGACCCGTTCGAAGCCACGTTGTTGGCCTTTCTCTGGCTTCCCGGTCACCAAGGCCTGGCGGACAAAGGGGCGGCGGGGTCGAGGGTTTGAGCGCAAGACCGTTAACGACAGGCAGCCGACAGCCTGCCTTCCAGGTCAAGAGGTCAGAGCCTCGCTTTGACAGCGAGGTAAAGGAGGACAACGCTTGCCGGGTCTTTGCACGTCAAAGGTGTTGACAACTGTTATGCTCCTGTTGAATGGGGATTGCTTGGAGGGGGGATAAAGGCAGAAGGCGGGCAGTGTTGTGTCAGGTTCGTCTTCACTGACTTACATTGCCGTGCAGAGACCGAGAGAGAACACAGCGAGGGGGCTGTTCTCCCTCGCCATTCACATAGCAACCCCGACCCCTCCCTCCCTTCTCCAATCTCTCTCTGAGTCTCTGTCTGTTTGTGTCTCCCCCCCCCCCCCCCCACCCCCCCCTCCCTCCCTTCTCCAATCTCTCTCTGAGTCTCTGTTTGTGTCTCCCCCCCCCCCCCTCTCTCTTTCTATCCCTCACTCTCTCAAACACATACACACACACGCATGCACGCACACACGCACGCGCGCTTGCGCACACACACGCACGCACGCACGCACGCACGCACGCGCGCGCGCACACACACACACACACACACACACACACCACACACACACACACAACACACACACACACACACACGCACGCACACACACAAACCGGGCTTTTCCTGTAGAAAGACGATGGAGATAATTTGTGAGAATCGGTGTTCAATTGTTCAACCTCTGTCTGTCTGTCTGTCTGTCTCTCTCTCTCTCTCTCTCTCTCTCTCTCTCTCTCTCTCTCTCTCTCTCTCTCTCTCTCTCTCTCTGAGTCGTTCTTCGCCCCTTTCTCCCTCCCACACTCCCTTCCTCTAAATGTGTATTGTATTAATCATTCTGAACTGTTGTGTTTTCATTGCATGTGCGTTGTTATGCAGTTTTTGCGATGTTTTCTTTCATGTATTTGAAGACATCTTTCCCGCTTTTTAGGGTTGGATGGAAGAAAAAAAAACCCACTGACTTTGTTCTTATCCTTTTCCCTCAAGAAATAACATTTCGTCCGTTCTCTCGTTCCTTTGTTCTCTCTCTCTCTCTCTCTCTCTCTCTCTCTCTCTCTCTCTCTCTCTCTCTCTCTCTCTCTCTCTCTCCCTCTCTCCCTCTCTCTCCCTCTCTCTCCTCTCTCCTCTCCCTCTCCTCTCTCTCCTCTCCTCTCTCTCTCTCTCTCTCTCTTCTCTCTCTCTCCTCTCTCTCTCTCTCTCTCTCTCTCTCTCTCTCTCCAGAGATGCGCTCATGAACACGTAGGTTGTCTTGTGAGGCGCTCGTCAAAGAAGAATTCATTTTCCTGTTCATTATTGACTAGTACTTAAACTGAACGTTATTCATAACCTCATTTTAAGTAGACGACAGTATTCTGCGAGAGGTGATGTATTTTTCTCTTGAAAATTGTCGTCCGATTCCGTGCAGTTTAATGACCAGATCGTTGACTGAATTCCAGCGTCAACATTGATGCAGGATCTGGTGGTGTGTGTAGTGTAGTGTGGTGGTGTTATGTGTTGTCATATTGGACTTCTTCCCTTCAACTGCAATACCAGTAATCGCCATGTGAATGTTTGTTCTCTCAAGACATGACGCTACGGTGCTGCGAGTTGGTTTGTGTGTGGTGTAGAATGCGTTTGTGTGTGTGTGTGTGTGAGTGTGAGTGTGTGTGTGTGTGTGTGTGTGTGTGTGTGTGAGAGAGAGAGAGAGAGAGAGAGAGAGAGAGAGAGAGAGAGAGAGAGAGAGGAGAGAGAGAGAGAGAGATGTCATGGCCAGTTCTTTGTTTGAAGAGAACGAAAAGGATGCGGATAAATGAAAGCTAACCATGGACATGTTCTAGAAATGATTTTACTGTGGCTGTGATGAACTAGCAGTATGAGGTACAGACTCCATGAAAACCTTGTTCAGAGACGCCCCTTCCAATGTGATGTTTGAATTTCTGAAAGAGATCAACATTTTTCATCTGATCTAAAATTTTGACAGAAGAAAGATTGTTAACAGAATTCCTGGTGCGTTTTTAGAAGGTGTATTTTAAAGAGTTGTGAGACTGGTTTTTTTCTTTCAAAGACATGTGAGTTGACTTCAACGCGGTGATAGTCCTGGTGTGACCCTTTCACTGACTTATAGAGAGGGCAAAAGGGCAACGCTGACTTTGGACTATCTGATAGACGGGACGTTTTCGTCACAATAAAGAGCGAAAGTTGAGACGGTTGGAACAGGAGGGGGCCAGTTCAGGGTGACACCGGTAGCGCAGGAAAGGAGGAGGCGTGACCATGGTGCAACACACAGGGCTTACACAGAGGTCAGGGTGCACGCCCTGAGAAGAGAGGATCGGCCCACACAGGAAATAGTGGATCGGGTGAGGGAGGGACCGGCTGTTACTAATGAAACGTTTTCTATTAATATTTCAGGGCAAAATGTCCCTCCTGGTAAATGTCATGACTGTACAGACGCTTATGAAACAGACTGGTTTGCTTATAGAACAAACCGTGTAGATCGAAAAGAGTTGAGAAACTTTTTTGACGACCGAGTTATATTTTCCGTTGTCCGATGTAAATACTAAGGCTTGTAGTGAAGAGCGTTTCAAAGGGGGAAAAATAATAGATAAAAAGGAAGTAATGATAAGGAAAATATGGAAATAGGCCTAATGAAGGCAGTCTGTCGCAGAATAAAGTCTAAGATCTCATTATAGGAGAGAAATGTGTGAATGGCGGTGTAGTACGTAATGAGAACAATTACGTCTCTACAGAATGTGAGGTTTGCTTGTCCTTTATACATTAAGACGCAAATGGACGTCTGTCTAAATTAAACGATTTTGTCTTGTTTCTTAAAATTTGATATTATCAATCTTGGTAAAACTTGTGTAGACAATCAAGATATCACATTTCCAGGTTATACTCTCTTTTTTGAATCGCCCGTTAAGCTTATTCGAAAAGAAATGAATGTCTGGCAGTTTTTCTGGGTTTTTTTTCCCTAAACGAAATTACGTTTTATGTAAAAGGACCATAGACAGATTCTCCAAATGTTCTTTTATTTTTGATCTTCAAGAATATTTTGGTATAACATCGGATATCTATGCAAGTACCTATGTTCTACTTGACGGTTCATCTTATATTTATCTTGACAGTGATAACGGTAAAAATACATTTGAGGAATGTCTGTGTGATTGCATGGCTGAGTATGATGATGAACATACGATTTTATCTGGCAGAACTCCCAGATTTTTCATCCTGATATTTTTCATTACAGTAGTGTTTTCTGTAATATATCTTAAAAACCCTTTCTGTTTTGTATTGAAATGGAACAAAAATCTGCAGATATGCATTCAACAATTATGAACGTTTGGTTAGATGCCTGTACAACGCTTGGTTTGTGCATTCTCAGTGGCGTTTACAACGATGAAAGCAAGGGCAATACTACGTGTGTATTTGAAATAGGAAACGGTGTCATTCTCGATTTCAAGGGAATCGAGGGATAAAATGGCCAGCGATGCTCTTTGCCTTGCTAGAAAAGAATGCAAGAATTGTGAAAGAGAACCACTTCAGTGTTGAAGATTTAAAGAGAATTTATAGTTATTCCGCCGGACGAAAGGGACCAACAAATTACAAGACAAAGCACGACGCGTTTCGACCTCTTCGGTCTTCTTCAGGCAAGAGGAACATTAGTCAGGACGTTGAAAACGAAGAGCGAGCAGTCAACCCATCTTTGCGCCCAATTTGAGGAGATAAGCGATGGCTCGTTCTTCGTTTTCATTGTCCTGAATGTTGTTTATTTTGCCTGAAGAAGACCAGAGGTCGAAACGCGTCGTGTTTTGACTTGTCATTTATTTGCCCCCTTTGTCCGGTGGAATAATTAACAACAATAACAGCAGCAACAACAACAGCAACAACAAACCCACTTGTTTCAACGGTAAAGAGTCGAGAAGGGTTTTGGAAAACAACATAAACTTTCGAAAACAAGTTTATAATACATTTAGCAGCTGATGATTAGTTCTAACATTCAAAAGGTTTACATGCGGAGACGACAGATGTAAACTTTCCAAATCATGATCAAGATCATTCTGAAGGTGAGCAGTGCCTGTGAATGGCTGTCAATGGAGAGAGGCAGCGCCGCTTGCTACAAGAAGATGAAAGAATGGCGAAGGTGCAGGACCAGGTGTCATTAACGGAGAAATGCATAAAATGTGCAAGGAGTCGGCTGGTTGGCTTTTTTTTTTGCAGCATTTCTTTTCATGTTACAAAAATAGTTAGTTGCAGTTGCCTCCCTTTGCAGCTAACTATGTGTGTAGCATTTGTGATGTATTGTTTGAGGCTGTGGGTTTTTTGTTGTTTTTTTTAACAGTAGTTGGGCTTGTTCTTGAAAGACTAGAATTAGAGGCGAAGAGCATCAATGTGTTTGTAGTCGACGTAAAGGCTGTGGTTGGACGTGGCGCAAAAAATGACTGCTTACATTAGCTGTACTTGTTGGGCGAAACAAGACAATTTATGCAACCTTTGTACGAGAAGTTTCCAGAAGAGGCCGACTAACATGGCGCAATTTTTTTTTCTACGGCTAGAACTCTTTGCATTACTACCAGTTGCCGTTACTGGCGGAAACAGTAGTGGAGTAATACTGTGAATTAACAGCAAACAATAATACTGCGTATTGTGAAGCGTCAGCCTTATATTTGAGGGTTTACTTAGATAAGTTTAATGGTGCTGTATTCAGTTAAAGGGGCATTCGTCTACGAACAAAACTTGGATATATCAACGTATAACTATTCTTGTTATGGACACAAATATCAAGGAATCTACTTTTCTCCATGGCTCAGTATAAGTAATGGCGTGCAGTAACCGTTTGAGCAGAGCCAAAAATACTTATTGTGTAACTGAAAAAAACGACAACCCCCCCCCCCCCCCCCCCTGTTTAGGTTTGAAAAAGAAAAACGGCTCTCTGTATATCTGTTAGAAATGGTCTGACTCACAGATGGAGTTAGTATTGTACAGCGTGGTGCCGAGTGATGAGAATTGGATAATGAAGAATCTTACAGCGAAAGTGCCCGTTCTGTTGAGCTGAAAATGTTTAAGTTAGGATTTAAATGACGAAAGATCTAAATTAGGATTTAAATGACGAAGACCTAATAAGCTCATATATAGAGAAACGAAACGATACCCCATTCACATAAATTCGGCCACAAAATGTGTTAGCAAGAATGCAGGTGTAAATCACTACATAAGGTCTATTGTAAGTTTTTGATTTTGATAAACGTGACAAAAGAAAGTGGCCCCAGATGTTCGTTGTGATTTGTATCTGTATGGATTTTGTTTTGTCTTGTTGAGTCAAGGTGTTTCGTACCGGCTGCAGGAATGGAATGTCTAGGTGAAGAACAGAGAACATTATATTTCACAGGTCCTTTTCCACTAAATATGCCCACACTCCTCTGTGTCTGTCTATCTCTGAACTTTTTTTCCCATCGTCAACCCGTACCCCCCCCCCCCCCCCTCTTTTTCCTTCTGTGATCCGCCCTCCTTCTCCCCACCCCTCCTCTCTCTCCCTTTCTTTACGTCATAACGATGTGGGCCTATCGTATGTTTTCTTCGGAGCTATCGCGAGGTTATCCAACACGTTTCTTTGTATCTGTCATGGTGGCGTAATGAAATCTGATGTTTTATCTGTCACGATACCTTCATCAACATTAGTGTTTTATCTGTCACAATACCGTCATGAACATTAGTGTTTTATCTGTCACAATACCGTCATGAACATTAGTGTTTTATCTGTCACGATACCTTCATCAACATTAGTGTTTTATCTGTCACAATACCGTCATGAACATTAGTGTTTTATCTGTCACAATACCGTCATGAACATTAGTGTTTTATCTGTCACAATACCGTCATGAACATTAGTGTTTTATCTGTCACGATACCTTCATCAACATTAGTGTTTTATCTGTCACAATACCATCATCAACATTTATGTTTTCATGTCCACAGGCTCTCCATGGACCCAACAGCAAGGATCGGCCATGACACTTCCGACCAAGGGCGACCACCCCATTGATGCCTTTTCACCGACAGACGTAAGGACTGACGTGGTCGACATGATCATACCCTGACTCGGCCAGAGATTCGAGAACATTGCCCAGTTGTCCATCAAGAGTGGAGGCTTTCAGTGTAATTGGAATGACGAAGAATGCGTTGCCCAGTTGTCCATCATTAAGAGTGTGGAGGCTTTCAGTGTAATTGGAATGACGGAGAACGCGTTGACGTCTATCTGGCTGTGGGCTGATTGTCATCATTGGGTTTGGGGAGGTCTCCATACTGTCGCTACATTGTCGGCTTCGTTCTGACCTTTCTACACAGTGGACGTGTGTTTTCTTCTCACTATGATCGACATCACGGATGTGTGGGTCATTGACGACTCCCAAGGATCTGTTACTGCCTCACCCAAATTGTCTCCACAGGGGGGCCTGCAGGGGCCATAGTTCTACGTGATAACAGATGGCGTGATGAGACGGCGGCGATGAAAGGAAGGATGGCATCGATCAGGTAAAAGGCTGGAACCCCCCGCAGACTGCCGACTGAGATAAGAAACTCATCCTTCACAGCCTGACACAGAGAGCGTCGGTGCCGGCCACGCCATTCCGTGGACTTTTTTTCCAGACTACAGCAGACGTTTTCTTTTCCGGCCACGCCATTCCGTTTCCTTTTCTTTCGTGAGGAAAATATCTACTGATCTCTCAACGCTCATTTTGTGTACGGCCTGTTGGAAAAAAAAAAACGTTGATCACTAGAGCAGAGAGCATAAAGTCAAATAATTGTGGGGGTCCGCTTTCCGTGCTCGGCGGCGGCGTGACATCCCACCCGCTTAACCAGGCGGGACTCACGCTCGGTTGAGCGACTGTTGGCGGGGCCGGGGGAGGGAAAGGGGGGGGGGGGGGGGGAGGTTTGGAGCATGTGGGGACGGAGCCAGGTGTCGCTGATTGGAGAGCGGGGGAGGAAGACTGGTGCCACATGAGGACGGGGCTGGGGTTCTGGCAGCACAGACCGAGCGCCAGACAGAACGCGGCGAGGCGTGTTATCTCCCCCTTCACCCAGCCGACAGCGGTGGGCTAGTGCTAACCCCCTGTGTGAATGGAGATTGACACAGCGGTGGAAAGCGGGGAGGTATCGCTATCTGCCGACGGCACAGCGACGTTTGAACAGGATTTCTGTACCACCTCGGCGGGAGTGAAGACACAAAGCCTGGACGTCATTCCCCGGCTGGCTGGTGGTAAAAAGCCAGGTAAAAAACACTTGGAGGGACAGAGCGGTCCATCGTTAATGCCGAACGGACGCGTGAAAAAGACGGAGGGTGCTGAGAGTTGTGGTTCGTTAGTGTCGAACAATACCCAGAATCCAACGGCACTTCGCGGGGCGAGAGAACACGTGCTGGTTTTTTTTTTGTTGTTGTTGTTCTTCCCTCTGAAGATGAAACGGCCGATGACGGAGTCGAAGTATGCAAGACACGTTCTGCTGAAAATCATGACAGAATGGCAAAGCAACGAATGGAACCATTTCGTGTTGTTAAAGTAATCCGTACAGTCTGTGAATGAAGCAAACAAACCATGTAGTTTTGAAGGGAGTACCATTTCGTCACCTTCACGTTTGCTTGCACATGTAGCCACCTTCGGGCGGGGAGAATTTCGGCAACGATTCCAGAGAACACTTAGGGCCCTTACCGGTCTTGGAGAGTTGAGGTCGTCTGCTGCAAGAGAACTGTTTCGCCATCTTCATCATCGCTGCCAACTGGCGTCATCTCTGTTGTGTGAACGAGGTCCCGATGGTTCAGCGGCGTTGCTGACGTCATTGCACGACAGCGGTGACATCAGAGGGGAGGAAGATGCGGAAGGTGCGGAGCGAGGGGGAGGGGGAGGGGGAGTGTGAGCGAGGAAGAAGGTGGGGCACTATGTGTTGGGGCCCTGTCTGGGGGAGGGCTCTTTTGCCAAGGTCCGCGTGGGCACCCACCTCCTCTCCCGGGAGAAGGTGAAGTCACGTCTGGCATCGCTTGCCCAGACTGGCCTCTGTCCGTCTGTCTTTCTGATTGGCCTCTGTCTGTCTTTCTGATTGAGCCTCTGTCTGTCTTCCTGATTGGGCCTCTGTCCGTCTGTCTTCCTGATTGGGCCTCTGTCCGTCTGTCTTCCT
The DNA here is from genome assembly GCA_018398815.1 of Conus ventricosus. Classification (NCBI taxonomy): domain Eukaryota; kingdom Metazoa; phylum Mollusca; class Gastropoda; order Neogastropoda; family Conidae; genus Conus; species Conus ventricosus. Next base: position 718,112 of record CM031610.1, read on the forward strand.
GTGGGCCTCTGTCGTCTGTTTTCCTGTGAGCCTCTGTCCGTCTGTCTTCTTGTGGCCTCTGTTCGTCTGTCTTCCTGTGAGCCTCTGTCTGTCTTTCTGATTGGGCCTCTGTCCGTCTGTCTTCCTGTGGGCCTCTGTCTATCTTTCTGATTGGGCCTCTGTCCGTCTGTCTTCTTGTGGGCCTCTGTCCGTCTGTCTTCCTGTGGCCTCTGTCTTTCTGATGGGCCTCTGTCCGTCTGTCTTCCTGTGGGCCTCTGTGTCTTTCTGATTGGGCCTCTGTCCGTCTGTCTTCCTGTGGGCCTCTGTGTCTTTCTGATTGGGCCTCTGTCCGTCTGTCTTCCTGTGGGCCTCTGTCTGTCTTTCTGATTGTGCCTCTGTCCGTCTGTCTTCCTGTGGGCCTCTGTCTGTCTTCCTGATTGGGCCTCTGTCCGTTCTGTCTTCTGTGGGGCCTCTGTCTGTCTGTCTTTCTGATTGGGCCTCTGTCCGTCTGTCTTCCTGTGGGCCTCTGTCTGTCTTTCTGATTGGGCCTCTGTCCGTCTGTCTTCCTGTGGGCCTCTGTCTGTCTTTCTGATTGGGCCTCTGTCCGTCTGTCTTCCTGTGGGCCTCTGTCTATCTGATTGGGCCTCTGTCCGTCTTTCTGATTGGGCCTCTGTCCGTCTGTCTTCCTGATTGGGCCCCTGTCTTTCTGATGGGCCTCTGTCTGTCTGTCTTCCTGTGGGCCTCTGTCCGCCTGTCTTTCTGATTGGGCCTTTGTCCGTCTGTCTTCCTGTGGGCCTCTGTCTGTCTGTCTTCCTGATTGGGCCTCTGTCTGTCTGTTTTCCTGATTGGGTCTCTGACCGTCTGTCTTCCAGATAGGGCCTCTGTCTGTCTTCCTGATTGGGCCTCTGTCTGTCTTTCTGATTGGGCCTCTGTCTGTCAGTCTTCCTGATTGGGCCTCTGTCCGTCTGACTTTCTGTGGGCCTCTGTCTTCCTGATTGGGCTCTGTCCGTCTGTCTTCCTGATTGGGTCTCTGTCTGCCTGTCTTTCTGATTGGGCCTCTGTCCGTCTGTCTTCCTGTGGGCCTCTGTCTGTCTTCCTGATTGGGCCTATGTCCGTCTGTTTTCCTGATTGGGCCTCTGTCTGTCTGTCTTCCTGATTGGGCCTCTGTCCGTCTGTCTTCCAGATTGGGCCTCTGTCTGTCTTCCTGATTGGGGCCTCTGTCTGTCTGTCTTCCTGATTGGGTCTCTGTCTATCTGTCTTTCTGATTGGCCTCTGTCCGTCTGTCTTCCAGATTGGGCCTCTGTCCGTCTATCTTTCTGTGGGTCTCTGTCTGTCTGTCTTCCTGATTGGGTCTCTGTCTGTCTTCCTGATTGGGCCTCTGTCCGCTGTCTTTCTGTGGGTGTCTGTCTGTCTTCCTGATTGGGCCTCTGTCCGTCTGTCTTTCTGTGGGTGTCTGTCTGTCTTCCTGATTGGGCCTCTGTCCGTCTGTCTTCCAGATTGGGCCTCTGTCTTCCTGATGGCCCTCTTTCCGTCTGTCTTTCTGTGGGTGTCTGTCCTCCAGATTGAGCCTCTGTCCGTCTGTCTTCCAGTGGGTCTCTGTCTGTCTTCCTGTGGGCCTCTGTCTGTCTTCCTGATTGGGCCTCTGTCCGTCCTACGCGGTCGTCTTCAGATGGCACTCGTCGTCACGCTGTTGCTTCTGTTGGCGGTCCCTGTGGGATATCTGTCCATCCTGAGGGCGCTGTGTCTTTTGTACGCTTTCCCGCGTGGGCCTCTTCTTTGTTATTTTACGTCTCTGTTGTTTTTCTATTTCTGTCTGGCGGTCTCACTGTGGGTCAAAGCTGTCTTCGTCTTTCTCTGTGGTCTTAAGTTCTGTCTTCTCCTGTGGGGCTTTGTCTGTCCTGCGCCTGGTGGCCTGTCTGTCGCATTCCTGATGGTCGCTCGTCTTCTGTGGTCTCTGTCCGTCGGCTTCTCTGTTGGTGCGTTGTCTGCTTTCTGTAAGGGGCGTCTCTGTCTCCTGTTGGGTTACTGTCATTTTCTTCCTGTGGTCTCTTCTGCTTCTTTGTGGTCTCCTGCTGCTTCATGATTGGGCACCTATTGTCTGTCTCTGATTGGGTCTCTGTCTCTGCTTACCTGATTAGGTACTGTCGTGGCTTCCTTGATTCTTTTCTTCTTCCTAGTGGCCTCTGTCTGTGTCTTCCTGAATGGGCCTCTGTCGTCTGTCTCCTGATTGGCCTCTGTCCGTCCTTCTTCCTGATTGGGGGCACTTCTGTCCGTCTTCTTCCGTTGATATGGCTCTGTCCGTCTGTGCTGTCTGTATTGGGTTTTAGCTGTATCTGATGCGGCTTTGTCCGTTCTGTCTTTCATTTGGGCCTCTGTCTTGTCTTCCTGAGTGGGCCTCTGTCCGTCTGTCTTTCCTGATTGGGTTCTCGGAAGTCTGTCTTCCTGATTGGTCTGACCTCTGTCCTTCCTGATTGGGCCGTCACGTCAGTCTTCCATGGGTCTCGTCTGTCTTCACTATTGGTCCACTGTCGCTTCCTGATGGGCCTCTGCCGTCTGTCAAGCCTGATTTGTCTCTGTCGTCTAAGTCTCCTGATGGTCCTGACCGTCTGTCTTCCTGGATTGGCCTCTTCCGCTTCTTCCTAGGGTCGTACTGTCCTGTCGTCCTGTGGGCTCTGCGTGTTCGGGGGTCGTGTCGTTCCTGATTTGGTGGTCTCTGTCCGTCGTGTGTGTTGGTTGTTGGTGGTGTGTGATCCGCCGCCTTGCTGATGGGGGGGTGTGTGTGTGATGTTGTTGGTGGGGTGATCTGTCTCTGTCTCCTATGCTCCGTCGTCTTCAATCGCTCTCTCTCTCTCTCATCTCCTCTCATCTCTCTCTCTCTCTCTCTCTCTCTCTCTCTCTCTTCCTCCCCCCCCTCTCTCTCTGTCTCTCTCCTCTCCTCTCTCTCTCTTCCCCACTAAGTTGTATAGCTATGACATTAACATGTTCAGGTGTTCAGTTGTTTCAGTGTTTCTCTCTCTCTCTATATCGTTCTCTTAGTCTCATCACTCTCTCTTTCTTTCTCTCTCTCTGTGTCACTCTTCTCTTTTCCCTCTCTGCTCTCTGCCCCTCTCTGTCTCTCTGTACCTCTTTTCCGTCTGCTCAGTCTCTCTCTTCCTGTTCCTCTGGCTGGCTGGGCTTGCTGTCTCTCTTTCTTTCTTCCTCCTTCCCTCCCTCATTCTTCACTCATCTGTCTCTGTCTGTCTCTATCTGTCTATCTGTCTGTCTGTGTCTTTGTCTGTCTGTCTGTCTGTCTGTCTGTCTGTCTGTCTCTCTCTCTCTCTCTCTCTCTCTCTCTCTCTCTCTCTCCTTTTCCCCCTTTTATCCTCTCGGTCTCTCTGTTTCTCTCCCTGTCTGTCTCTCCCTGTGTCTCTGTCTGTCTGTCTGTCTGTCTGTCTGTCTGTCTGTCTGTCTGTCTGTCTCTCTCTCTCTCTCTCTCTCTCTCTCTCTCTCTCTCTCTCTCTTCATGTGTGTGTTTGTGCAAGCAAGCAAGCGCCCGTGTGTGTGTGTGTGTGTGGGGGGGGGGGTGGGGGGGGGAGGGTGTGTGTGTGTGTGCGCGCGCGCGCGCGCGTGTGTGTATGTGTGTATGTGCATGCGTGGGTGTGTTAGTATTAGTGATACTGTAATGATGTTTCCCATGACTTCGCCGCTGTAATCAAATCATCTGTGTACCCCCTGTCACAAGGGCTTAGTGGCTAATGACAGTAAACCATCAAAGTGTCCGAGTGTCTCTCTCTCCACCCTTCCACAATCCGTCACTTCATACACTTACCATGAATGATTACACCCCCTCCAAAGGCAGTCACTCAAACCAAATCCGCTCTCATTAATCACACATGCACAAATAACGCATCTGCAGTGTCAGGTGCTACAGTGACTTGTTCTGGCATTAGTGACCATTGTCCAGTCCTCAGCACGTGATCCTCCAGGCTTCCAGAGCCAGAACCCGAAGGCCGCATGACCATGCGATGCTGCTCTGTCAGAAAGTTCAGCGACACAGCACATGCCTTGGACCGTTTCCCCAGTCCACTTGATTGATGATTGTACAGGCATCAATGAAGTATTAACGTTCTGATACCACACATTGTTTACCGTCCTAATTAAAACACGCACCCTCACATCATAAGAGAGTCACGCCTCCCAAGATAAACTCCTAGCTAACAGCAGAATTAGTGCAAGAAACTATTCTTCGTGACCAGAATTAGTGCAAGAAACTATTCTTTGTGACCAGAATAAGTGCAAGAAACTGTTCTTCGTGACCAGAATTAGTGCAAGAAACTATTCTTCGTGACCAGATTCAGTGTAAGAAACTATTCTTCGTGACCAGAAGTAGTGCAAGAAACTATTCTTCGTGACCAGAATTAGTGCAAGAAACTATTCTTCGTGACCAGATTCAGTGTAAAAAACTATTCTTCGTGACCAGAATTAGTGCAAGAAACTATTCTTCGTGACCAGAATTAGTGCAAGAAACTATTCTTTGTTACCAGAATTAGTGCAAGAAACTATTCTTCGTGACTAGAATTAGTGCAAGAAACTATTCTTCGTGACCAGAATTAGTGCAAGAAACTATTTTTCGTGACCAGAATTAGTGCAAGAAACTATTCTTTGTGACCAGATTCATTGCAAGAAACTGTTCTTCGTGACCAGAATTAGTGCAAGAAACTATTCTTCGTGACCAGAATTAGTGCAAGAAACTATTCTTTGTTACCAGAATTAGTGCAAGAAACTATTCTTCGTGACTAGAATTAGTGCAAGAAACTATTCTTCGTGACCAGAATTAGTGCAAGAAACTATTCTTCGTGACCAGAATTAGTGCAAGAAACTATTCTCTGTGACCAGATTCATTGCAAGAAACTGTTCTTCGTGACAAGAATTAGTGCACGAAACTATTCTTCGTGACCAGAATTAGTGCAAGAAACTATTCTTTGTTACCAGAATTAGTGCAAGAAACTATTCTTCGTGACTAGAATTAGTGCAAGAAACTATTCTTCGTGACCAGAATTAGTGCAAGAAACTATTCTTCGTGACCAGAATTAGTGCAAGAAACTATTCTTCGTGACCAGAATTAGTGCAAGAAACTATTCTTCGTGACCAGAATTAGTGCAAGAAACTATTCTTCGTGAGCAGATTCAGTGTAAAAAAACTATTCTTCGTGACCAGAATTAGTGCAAGAAGCTTTTCTTCGTGACGAGAATAAGTGCAAGAAACTATTCTTAGTGACCAGAATTAGTGCAAGAAAACTATTCTTCGTGACTAGAATTAGTGCAAGAAACTATTCTTCGTGACCAGAATTAGTGCAAGAAACTATTCCTCGTGACCAAATTAGTGCAAGAAACTATTCTTCGTGACCAGAATTGCAAGAACATTTTCGTGAGCATCATGTAAAAAACTATTCTTCGTGACAGTTGCAAAATTCTCTGACAGATTAGTGCAAGAAACTATTCTTCGTGACCAGAATTAGTGCAAGAAACTATTCTTCGTGACTCAGAATTAGTGCAAGAAACTATTCTTCGTGACCAGAATTAGTGCAAGAAACTATTCTTCGTGACAGAATTAGTGCAAGAAACTATTCTTCGTGACTAGAATTAGTGCAAGAAGCTATTCTTCGTGACCAGAATTAGTGCAAGAAACTATTTTTTGTGACCAGAATTAGTGCAAGAAACTATTCTTCGTGACCAGAATTAGTAAAAGAAACTATTCTTCGTGACCAAATCAGTGTAAGAAACTATTCTTCGTGACCAGAATTATGCAAGAAACTATTCTTCGTACCAGATTTCAGTGTAAGAAACTGTTGTTCGTGACCAGAATTAGTGCAAGAAACTATTCTTCGTGACCAGAATTAGTGCAAGAAACTATTCTTCGTGACCAGAATTAGTGCAAGAAACTGTTCTTGGTGACCAGAATCAGTGCGAGAAACTATTCTTCGTGACCAATGCAAGGAAACGGTTTTTAGTTGACGACAAAAGACAGAAGCGTTTTGTATTACATGAAAGTGTTAAAACCCAAACAAAGTGCTGCTGTGAAATGATGAAAGACCAACAAGCACAGTGCCCGTCTGGAAAGCGACAAACACTATTGTGTACAAACAGCGTACAGGTTCACAAAAGTCAACAACGAACATCAATTCTGACACATCTAACACAATTTTTGTGATCAACAGACATTGTTACTCACACTTCACAGACTGTAAGAGAACCCATTGAATATCCACGCCACGCTTCATTTGATCTCAGCAAGCAAATACTTGGGAATCAGTGACTCGCTCCAAGTTCCTCCTCTATCTGTACATACATTACAAACGCTCACAACACAGTTACAGAATGAAATTTCAAAGGTTCGAAAAGTGTACCCCATGTCTACTCGAACTCGCTGTGACTGTATTGTTGAGTCTCGTACAGACACATACCATTTATCCATTCAAACTCATGTCTTCTCTCAAGCGTTCAAAAATGTCAAGGTGGTCCCCTTTCCAAAGCCGAAGGATTCGTCGGATCCAAGTTATTTTAGACCTACGTCCTTAATGTTAGCTCTGTCTGAATCCCTCGAAAGACACCCACGCCCATCCACCCACCCATGCACACGCACGCGCGCGCGCGCGCCCCACACACACGCACACACGCACGCACGCACGCACACTCGCACGCACGCACGCACGCACACTCGCACGCACGCACGCACGCACGCACGCACACATACATATCCACACTTACCCCTGCACTTATGCACGCACGAACACACACACACACACACACACACACACACACACACACACACACACACACACACACACACACACACACACCACTCACGTACGCGCACACACACACCGCGCACACACACCAATCGCACGCGCACACACACACACACACACACACACACACACACACAAAACACACACACACACACACACAAAACACACACACGTATCTCAGCTCATAGATAAGAATAAACTCTATCACCCATTCCAATCTGGATTCCGATGTAATCTTTCTGGCAACACACAGCATACTCAGGAGTGTGTGACTCGTGGCTGTCAAGTCTGAGCCAATCACTTGACTCGTGGCTGTCAAGTCTGAGCCAATCACCAATGACATAAGTTGTGTCTCTTGTTGATCATTGCGTTCGCTTTAAGAAATTGTCGTCTGAACCTTTCCTCAGCAGTCTCATTTTCCCGAACAAACCTAAACGACAAAACTCAGGATGGGTTGTTTATGGCAAATTTGCTGTGCAGACTTGCAGAAAATGATCCGACAAGGTTCCCAGCTAGATCCCATACTCTTCTGTATCTTCAATGATTTACCATCAAATCCATGTCGATGGGAAGTCACAATGGATTCATTTGCCGACACCTCATGACACTTAACAAGTGGGAATGATCTACTAAGAATTGAACCATCTGTCCTAGATGCCCAAGAAAAAATGGTATTGAGATGTCAGACTGGTGTCATTCAGATTCAAAGGCAATGCACCCAGCCCAAACCACAGCTGTAATTATAACCACAACACCAAAGAACAATCGGTCCCGTTTCGCTTAACGCTTCATTTGAATGGCGTTCTGTTGAAAAGATAAACTGATCATCGTACTTAAATGTAGTGATAGATTAAAAAAAGAAAAAGAAAATGGTGATCTCATCTCAGTAATTCATGCAAGATCATTGCAAAGATTGTTTTTCTTTCACCTGAACTAAAGCGTCGTGTCACCATTACAGCACTGGACTTTCCTACAAGTGCACACGTGATGTCGATCGGTTGTACTCTAACAATATGGATGCGAGTAGTGATTTGGAAAAAAAAGTTCTCTCCTTAGACGTGCGACAAAGCTACTTCTTTCAGCCGTACCTTTAATAGTAGATAAAAAATCTCAAGATTTAAATAACATCTCCGTAAGTGAGCGGCTTGTGGTCAGCAAGCCATCACTTGTGTTCAACATTTCGGTACATGCCATGCCATGTTCCATAACGCCATTTTCACAAGACTCGCTCTGCCATTAGAATATCAGGTAATACATTCACAGTATTGTTATATCGATTCGTCACCAGGAACGATACGCTTTGAGGTGATTTGTGCGTGACAAGTACAGATTGTGTGACTTAAGATCCGCCTAAATCTTCACCCAACGCCACCACCACCACCACCCCTCAACAAAAACAAAAAAAACAAAAACAAAACAAAACAAAAAAAATCCCACCAAATACAACAGTTACGCTATAATGCTGTTTAAACAATCTGATTCTCGATCATCTTTGTACAGGAAGCTTAAGATGGACAACTCATACCCCAACTCACCCCCACACCCCCACCCCCCGCCACCGCCTTCATCTACTGGCACCCGACCCATGCTCCTTTTGACGCCATCTTTGACTGGGAGGAGTGTTTAATGCCATCTTTGACTGGGAGGAGTGTTTAATGCCATCTTTGACTGGGGAGGGGTGTTTAGTGCCATCTTTGACTGGGAGGAGTGTTTTAGTGCCATCTTGACTGGGAGGAGTGTTCAGTGCCATCTTTGGGAGGAGTATTTAGTGCCATCTTTTACTGGGGAGAGTGTTTAGTGTCATCTTTGGGGAGAGTGTTTAGTGCCATCTTTGACTGGGCAGGAGTGTTTAATGCCATCTTTGACTGGGGTGTATGTATAGTACCCAGTTCTCTGAAGAAGCCACGTTTGTCTGAATTTCCCGTCTCGCTTGCGTTGCTCATGACATACGTCGCTTCGCGCGCACCTTGCTTTGTCAGGGGTTGTTTCCCTTTGGCTCCCCCATTCACCCTACCGTGGCCCAAAGTTGGCCTAATCCTGACCACAAAGCCCGCTTCCGCTGCCGACAAACCGCTCTTTTTGTGCTTGGGAAAAAGACACCAAGGTTGCGTGGGATCAGATATACAGGTTTTTTTTTTGGTGGTGTTGTTGTTTATTTTGTATAACGAAAGACTTCGTGGAGACCGGTCGTGCCTTTGTTGAAATCACCCCGGGTTTTGTTGTAACCCC
>CM031610.1:734090-741590 GCA_018398815.1 Conus ventricosus
CTCGCTCTGCCATTAGATATCAGGTAATACATTCACAGTATTGTTATATCGATTCGTCACCAGGAACGATACGCTTTGAGGTGATTTGTGCGTGACAAGTACAGATTGTGTGACTTAAGATTCCGCCTAAATCTTCACCCAACGCCACCACCACCACCACCCCTCAACAAAAAAAAAAAAAAACAAAAACAAAACAAAACAAAAAAAATCCCACCAAATACAACAGTTACGCTATAATGCTGTTTAAACAATCTGATTCTCCCATCATCTTTGTACAGGAAGCTTAAGATGGACAACTCATACCCCAACTCACCCCCACCCCCCACCCCCCGCCACCGCCTTCATCTACTGGCACCCGACCCATGCTCCTTTTGACGCCATCTTGACTGGGGAGGAGTGTTTAATGCCATCTTTGACTGGGGAGGAGTGTTTAATGCCATCTTTGACTGGGGAGGAGTGTTTAGTGCCATCTTTGACTGGGGAGGAGTGTTTAGTGCCATCTTTGACTGGGAGGATGTTCAGTGCCATCTTTGGGGAGGAGTATTTAGTGCCATCTTTGACTGGGGAGGAGTGTTTAGTGTCATCTTTGGGGAGGAGTGTTTAGTGCCATCTTTGACTGGGCAGGAGTGTTTAATGCCATCTTTGACTGGGTGTAGTGTATAGTACCCAGTTCTCTGAAGAAGCCACGTTTGTCTGAATTTCCCGTCTCGGCTTGGCGTTGCTCATGACATACGTCGCTTCGCGCGCACCTTGCTTTGTCAGGGTTGTTTCCCTTTTGGCTCCCCCATTCACCCGTACCGTGGCCCAAAGTTGGCCTAATCCCTGACCACAAAGCCCGCGTTCCGCTGCCGACAAACCGGCTCTTTTGTGCTTGGAACAAGACACCAGGAGTTGCGTGGGATCAGATATACAGGGTTTTTTTTTTTGGTGGTTGTTGTTGTTTATTTTGTATTACGAAAGACTTCGTGGGAGACGCGTGTGTGAACCGTTGCCTTTTGTTGTTGTGAACCGTTGGGTTTTGTTGTGAACCGTCGGGTTTTGTTGTGAACCGTCGGGTTTTGTTGTGAACCGTCGGGTTTTGTTGTGAATCGTCTTTGCTCAGTCTCTCTGACTCTGTATGTCTGTCTGTCTGTCTCGCTCTCTGTCCCAGTTTATGCCTCTCTCTCTCTCCCCTCTCTCTCTCTCTCTCTTCTCTCTCTCTCTCTCTCTCTCTCTCTCTCTCTTGTTTATGAGTTTATATGCAGTTCGATGCAATGATTTCTACCATGTGTTTATTGTTTGAGGGCTGGATGAAAAAAAGCCACTGACTGGTGCTTATTCTTTTCCCTCATTAAACATTTCGTTCGTTCGTTCTCTGTGTCCCAGTATACTCCACCCTCTCTCTTTCACCCGGTTTCCCATTTAAAAACTTCTCTCTCTCTATCACTCTCTCTCTCTCTCTCTCTGTATCTCTGTCTGTCTGTCTGTGTCTGTGTCTGTGTCTGTCTGTCTGTGTCTGCCTGTCTGTGTCTGTCTGTGTCTGTCTGTCTCTCTCTCGGTTACATTCTGGTTTGACTTTTTCATGCTAGCAGCCATACTCAAATGAGGAGAAAGTGGGACGAAGAAGGGTAGACTGAAGGGCAGGGGGGGGGGGGGGGGTATGTGATAAGGGCGGCGGGAATGGTGTGGGGTGGGGGAAACAGAAGGGGCCGGCAGAAAGGAAGGTGTGTGTGTGTGTGGGGGGGGGGGGGGGGGGGGGGGGGGGGGGGGGGGGAGGGAGCTGGGTGAGAGGGGACAGAAGGCACTGGAGTGTGGGCATAGACACTGGTCCTCTCCGCTCCATGTGGGCGTCAGGAATGGTGTGTGTGTGTGTGTGTGTGTGTGTGTGTGTGAGTGTGAGTGAGTGAGAGAGAGATTGTGTATGTGCGTGCGTGCGCGCGTGTATGTGTGTGTGCGTGAGAGAGGGAGAGAGAGAGGGAGAGGGAACGAACGAACGAACGAACGAACGAAATGTTGTTTAATGAGGGAAAAGAATAAGCACCAGTCAGTGGCTTTTTTCATCCAGCCCTCAAACAATAAATACATGGTAGAAATCATTGCATCGAACTGCATATAAACTCATAAACAACAATGAATACATGGCAATTTAGAATAAGAGAATGCACAATATAACTAGAGGAAGAGAGTGTGGGAGAGAGGGAGGGATGGAAAGCGACTCAAAGAGTGAGAGAGGTGGGGACTTGGAGACACAGAATAAAGAGACGAAGTCTCTGACACAAGGAGAGACAGAAGAAAAGGAAGAAGAAGAAGAAGAAGAAGAAGAAGAAGATGAAAAAGAAGACTAAGGAGAAGAGGAGGAGGAGGGAGGAGGAGGAGGAGGAGAAGCATATAAAAAATTGGCACATGACAATGAAGAAGAATGGTAAAACAAGTCATGGAATGAAGGGAAAAAAAAAAAAAAAAAAAGCTGAAAGACACCAGACATGCCCAACTCGGCACCAAGCAACAATTCCATACACCGCCCCCCCCCCCCCCCCCCCAACTTCAAGAACGACAAGAGAAGGAAGAAGGAGATCAACATAGGATGACAAAATATGAGAGAGAGAGATAGAGAGAGAGAGAGAGAGAGAGAGAGAGAGAGAGAGAGAGAGAGAGAGAGAGGCAGACAGAGCCAGCCAGATCGACAGAAAGGAGAGAGAGAGAGAGAGAGAGAGAGAGAGAGAGAGAGAGAGAGAGAGAGAGAGATACCAAAATTTGCCACATCACAAATGACAAAATACAATGAAAAAGGGTAGTATCAAAATCAAGTCATGCAATAAAGGAGAATGAGCTGAAAACACCAGAAATACCTATCACAGCAAACCCCCCCCCCCCCCCCCCCCCCAACATCAAAACAATAAGAGAAAAGAAGAAGATCAACATGGGATAACAAACCCGACTCATGGACTTTTGTTTTCTAGTTCAGTTAATAATAACGAGTGATACCTTTCTTTGAACATGTTGAGGCTGATATTAACGTCGATGTTATTAATAATGGCATTCCACAAACAACTCCGAGTAAATCAGACCAGTTTTAAAAAGATCAACTCTGGGACGCAGTGGTACTATCCTAGACGAATGGTTATTACTCTTTGTTGGAAACATATTAGTAAGGGAGTGTGGTGCTCTTCCGGACAGAATTTTGAACATGAAGACAGCTTTGTTATACTCTAATTTCATTTTTAATGGCAAAATATTCAATACCTTATAATCAGACGCTAACAGCGTCGACGGCTTTAAAGAACCAATTTCAACGCTCGTCTATGTAGACTTACTAGAGGTTTCATTGATATTATTGCTTGCGGAATCCCAAACAGTTGAAACATAATTTATGTAAGATTCTATGTAAGCACAGAAGAACATTTTTCGACTGTGTAGATTCAATAATTTTTTCACTTTTAGAGAGTTGATAGATCTTTTTAGAAATAATGTACATATCCTTGTAATATGATCTAACCATGACAAATTATTATCAATGACAACTCCAAGAACTTTATGGCTATTAGTTTCTTCAATCTTTTGTCATTTAAGTAAAGAACAGATAAATTATCAGGAAGATTTTGATGTTTTTGTCGAGTTGTTATAAGCATGAATTTCGTTTTCTGTGGATGTGGACACATGTGATTTAGTTCAGACCAGTCGGCTAAGTGGTTAATATTTTCCTGAAGAGCTGTTGAGACCTCGACGACATTGTGCTACTGATGTGTAAGGTTGTGTCGTCAGCAAATAACTCGCATTCTGCAGTAAGAACTAAAGGTAAGTCGTTAATGTAAATTGAAAAATAATAAAGGACCTAGGACAGAACCTAATTGTGAAACACCGTAATCAACAGGCAATGCAGAAGATGTTTTTCCACTAAACGTTACTGATTGTTTTCTACCAGATAGGAAAGATGACATGAGTTCTAATGAATGAGTAGACAAACGATAGATCTTAAGTTTTTTTTAGAAGGAGTGCATGGTCAAGTACATCAAAGGCTTTAGTGAAATCAACAAAGAGAGCACCAGTGATTTTGTCATTGTTGATATTAGTCAACCATTTGTCTACTAAGGATGTCAGTGCAGTATGGCATGAGAAGTTTGCTCTGAAACCTGATTGGTTCGGATAGAAAAGATTGTAAAAATTGAAATGGAGAATAGAATTTTTAATGTGATTTTCTAAGGGTTTAGACAAGACAGGTAATAGAGAAATAGGCCTGTAATTAGAAGGCTCTGAATGGTCTCCTGATTTATATAAGGGAATAATTTTTGCAACTTTAAATGCCTTTGGAATTTTATTTTTTGAGATGCACAAGTTGTAGATGTACGTAAGGGTTTCAGAAATAACTGGTGCTGAGATTTTAAAGAATTTTACTATCAATACCATCCAGTCCTCGTGAACATGTTTGCTTTAAATGAGTGAGTACATTGTATACTTCATGCACTGCCATTAAAGGTACGTTAAATCAGAGGAAATGTCTTTTGAGTTACAGAATTCACGGACAGTCTCTAAGTCGTTATAGGCAGATTTATCTTCTTTACAGTTGCACTACCTATTCCACAGAAATAATTGTTGACTATGTCGACATATTGCTGACTGATATAGTTTTAGAGGCAGTGACTATTATTGGTTAATTGATTTATGGCTTTCTAAATCGACTTACTGTCAGTTTTGACGACACAAGATTTTGAAAGTAGTTCATTTTAGCCGCACGTTTTAAATATGTAACAAGATTCCTTTGTTTATTAAATTCTTCTTTTGGTCCCGTTTGAAATAGTAAATCTCGTAAGTCCATGGCGTGTTTCACATTTTCTGTGAGCCAGGGCACTTTAGGGTTACTTCTAACACGTCTTGTTTTCAAAGGTGCATGTTTGTCGTAAACATTTAAAAAATTGTGATACCAAACTTCGAATGCTTCGTCAGGATCAGTAACTGATATACGTTGTGTATGTGTGAATTCTTTAACTCGGATAAAAATTTATTGAATCAAAACAGGAAAAACTTCTGTATTCAATTAAAGTGTGACAATTTTTTGGAACTTTAACGCCTTTTTCATCCATGTTATGCATATGGAAGATGGTCACTACAAGCATAATTCGGTGAACAAATTTCCGCTATATTGCATGCTTCAGATGTATATATATGGTCGATAAGTGTTTTTGAAGAGGCAGTTATTCTTGTAGCTTTGTCGATTAATTGCGAAAGGTGAAAAGTTTCCGCCATTTGTATCCAGGACTTGTTTGGCTTCAAAAGATCAATGTTGAAGTCTCCCAGTAATGTTAATTCATGGTAGAGGAACATAAATCCTCTAGCAGAAGAGTAACGTTATCACGCCAAACTGCACTCTCTGCAGGATTTCTGTACACAAATCCAACGGAAAGAGGTTTAGAGCGTTTGAATTTAATTTGTATCCATAATGATTCTATGTTGAAATAGTTTGTAGGATTAATCCTTTTAAAGTTAACACTTTGATGGATGTAGATAACTAAACCTGTATCCATAGTTCGTGTAGGGTCTTTACGCATGATATTGTATCCCGGTACATATAGTTCAGAGTCGCTTATATGTTTTGACAATCTAGACTCTGCGAAACCAAATACATGGAAATGTTTGCCAGAGTTATCTAAAATATGGGATACATCAGTCAATTTATTTATGATATGATTAATATTCAGAAAACCAACTCTAAGCCCATCTTTAGATGGCCATGTCCTAGGGTATTAGGCATTTTAGCCACAATGAATACAGAAGCAGTGTCAGATTCTAATCGTATCTATAGTAACGAATACAAAATGAAGAATTATACCCACTTTAAGTGCAAACTGCACGGTTAAATTATCTAAACAAGAGGCTACGCAAACACAAAAAAGTGGCAGTAAATGGTAGTACAAATGAATTAGGAATCAAAATACACAAACATTCACAAATTTGTCAATAACACAAAAAAGTCACAAATCCTCACAGATAGTTCGCGATCTTAGGAATGTAATGATGATTTTACAGTGAATATCAGAGGAGAAGAGAGAGAGAGAGAGAGAGAGAGAGAGAGAGAGAGAGAGAGAGAGAGAGAGAGAGAGAGATACGCTCTGAATTATCGATTTTGTACAAAATCAAAAAGCCTATTAATGTAATACAATACAGTCGCGAATGTGAACAGCCTCAAACACATCCAATATTTGGGCTGCAAGACACAATATCAACCAATGAATCAAACAATTAGGCATACTAACGTTGGTCCGAAAGCCTGAAAAACATAGTCATGTCAAAGCACTTATCCACACGTGCACATACAGACGCGCACGCGCGCGCGCTTAGGCACTCGCAAAGACTCGTTCAACCATGCAGACGCGCGCACGCACAAATGTCCCCATGAGAGAGAGAGAGAGAGAGTAGAGAGAGAGAGAGAGAGAGAGAGAGAGAGAGGGACAGAGAGAGAGGGGAGAGAGAGAGGGGGAGAGAGAGAGAGGAGAGAGAGAGAGAGAGAGAGGATGAGAGAGAGAGAGAGAGAGAGAGAGAGAGAGATATGATGATGATGATGATGATGATGATCTTTATTTCCAAGGGTAACAGATAAGCAAACACACGCTTTTTTCATCCGGCCCTTGCCCCGCTAAGGGACTAAAGTAAGTATGACTAGCGACTAAGACTTACAAAACGTTTAACAAACACACATATCTTCACAATATTAAAAAGTTCATCCATTAACATTTAAGGCGTAGATGACTTTAAAGGAAAAAAAAAACCGATTTGAACAACAAACAAGAATAAACAAATTGATTACAAAGAAGAAAAAAAATCAGCACACATATATAGAATAAGCGATCCTCCTATTGAAGGGGAGAGAGAGAGAGAGAGAGAGAGAGAAGAGAGAGAGAGAGAGAGAGAGAGAGAGAGAGAGAGAAACTCGAAACTCGAAATCTTTAATGAGGGTGAATAGATAAGCTGGAAGCTATTTTAACACTAGCCCTCAAAATGACAATAACCAAAAGGAACAATTACGTCGATTTGACAAAATTAAACAGCAATAAGAAAACTTTTTTTTTCTTTCTTTTTTTAGAAAGAGAGGAGAGAGAGAGAGAGAGAGAGAGAGAGAGAGAGAGAGAGAGAGAGAGAGAGAGAGATCTTGAAAGGATTATCTAAGCATACCCAACATTCTCTTAACTCTCAGCCTCCCACTTTTCACACAACTCCGGGCTCTTCAGAATCATCACAGAAATCTAAAGCTTCAGCACAGAAAGTGATAACATGTCCAACACGGTTTTACACACTCGCATCGAGTTTCAAGTTTTAAATGCTAGAATAAGGTAAATGTAAATTGAGCCTGTTTTTCGGCTGGTCTCTCTCTCTCTCTCTCTCTCTCTCTCTCTCTCTCTCTCTCTTCTCTCTCTCCCTCCTCTCTCTCTCTCTCTCTCTCTCTCTCTCTCTCTCTCTCTCATGCTGAATAAGGTAATATAAATTGAGCCTGTTTTTCGGCTTGCAAATCCTCTCTCTCTCTCTCTCTCT
>CM031610.1:749090-774090 GCA_018398815.1 Conus ventricosus
CTGGCAACGCAGTTAGGATATCTGATTTGTAGCACCTCGCGGCAACACCTCACTTCCATGCGTTGGATTGTTCTTTCCACAACAGCTGTGAAGATCCACATCTTGTGTGCACATATGAAGATGACATAGAGCAGGGCATACACATATGAAGATGACATAGAGCAGGGCATACACATAGGAAGATTAAATAGAGCAGTGCATACAGGACCCTTAGCCTGAGTATGATGGAAGTGCTATTGTCCTTCACCACAGGATATTGATGAAAGTGCTATTGTCCTTCACCACAGGAAGTGCTATTGTCCTTCACCACAGGATGCTGATGAAAGTGCTATTGTCCTTCACCACAGGAAGTGCTATTGTCCTTCACCACAGGAAGTGCTATTGTCCTTCACCACAGGATGTTGATGAAAAGTGCTATTGTCCTTCACCACAGGAAGTGCTATTGTCCTTCGCCACAGGAAGTGCTATTGTCCTTCACCACAGGAAGTGCTATTGTCCTTCACCACAGGAAGTGCTATTGTCCTTCACCACAGGACGTTGATGAAAGTGCTATTGTCCTTCACCACAGGATGTTGATGAAAGTGCTATTGTCCTTCACCACAGGAAGTGCTATTGTCCTTCACCACAGGACGTTGATGAAAGTGCTATTGTCCTTCACCACAGGATGTTGATGAAAGTGCTATTGTCCTTCACCACAGGAAGTGCTATTGTCTTTCACCACAGGATGTTGATGGAAGTGATATTGTCCTTCACAGGATGTTGATGGAAGTGCTATTGTCCTTCACCACAGGAAGTGCTATTGTCCTTCACCACAGGAAGTGCTATTGTCCTTCACCACAGGAAGTGCTATTGTCCTTCACCACAGGATGTTGATGAAAGTGCTATTGTCCTTCACCACAGGAAGTGCTATTGTGCCGCATTTGACACTATCGACCACAGTATTCTTTTAAAAAGACTGTCGGTGTCTTTCGGTATCACAGACACTGCATTAGAATGGTTTCGGTCATATCTGACTGGCAGAACTCAATCTGTGTCTGTTGGTGGCAAGGTCTCTTCTCCCCTTCCCCTGGACTTTGGTGTGCCCCAAGGCTCCGTTTTGGGCCCTCTTCTCTTCTCTCTGTATATTCAACCTCTATCTATGGTCATTGAGGAACACGGGATTCCTCATCAGAAATTTGCCGATGACACCCAGCTGCACGACGCTGCTGCGCCTGCTTCATTCCATCTTTTGGTATCGGAATTTGAACTGTGTTTCCAATCTGTTAAATCATGGATGCTTAAAAACAAGCTCAAGCTAAATGATGAAAAAACTGAGGCTCTGTTGGCAGCACCTCGTTCTGTTTTGGATCGCATTTCTGAAAAATCTATTCAAGCTGGAACCAACAAAATTCCCTTTGAAGACAGCGTGAGGGATCTGGGTGTCCATTTGGATAGTACGCTGTCCATGAATGTCCAGATCGGTCACCTGTGTCGTTCAGCCTATTTGGCTTTGAGAAAGATCGCGTCAATTCGCTCATATCTTACACAGAAAGGGACTGCCCAACTTATCTGTTCCCTCATCATGTCAAAACTCGACTACTGTAACAGTATTCTTGCCGGTCTTCCCACTGTCGATATAAACCGACTTCAACGTATACAAAACAATGCAGCCAGACTTGTTTTCCAAATGTCCAAAAGAACCCACACTACACCTCTGTTAGTTAGACTACATTGGCTTCCCATTCATGCGCGCATTCAGTATAAACTCGCAACACTTGCCTTCCGACACTTTGATGAAACATTGCCTGCTTATCTTTCCAACATACTTGTCACTTATCAACCCTCTCGCACTCTCCGCTCTAGCAGTGACAAACTTCTCAAGCTTCCCCGCATGAAACTGAAATCCTTTGGCCTACGTTCTTTCAGTTATCAAGCCCCCCTTGTCTGGAACCCCCCTCCCCTCCCAGCTCCGCTCTTCACAGACTCTCTCTGCGTTCAAATCTGGTCTCAAAACGCATCTCTTTCAGAAGTCTTTTGTCTTTCTTCATAGCGTACGAGTTAATGCATGTTTCCCATGCGAGAGAACAGGAAAACCTTCATTCTGGGCCACCTTCGCCTCAACCAGTTTCGGGCGAAAGTGACCCAGAATAAAGGTTTTCCTGTTCTCTGACAAGTAAGACTTCAATAACCAAAAAATAACGATTATCTACAAACAAACATTACTGTGTAGGGTTATCCGTTTTCAATACTAATTTACTAAACTTTTCAGATTTCAGTTTTTGTTTAATCCTGTGTTTTTCCTGGTCATTTTCAATAACATCATTTTCGCGCAACATTCTTCAAATGAGTCTCTGTCTTTCATGTGAAATAGAACTACAGTCTTTAACTGTTCTCTAAAGTCTTTTAAAGCTGAGTTATATTTCTGGCATAAAATCCACACACTTATCCCAGCATGTCTTCCGCTGAAAGTAGTTTCGACAAAGTGTTTCTCTTTTTAACTATGTCTCTTTCTGCGAACAGTCATCTATAATAAATAGTGTCTGCGTTCCTTCAAACAGTCTATAAAAACTGTTCTAAACACTCACTCAGTTTATTGCTAGGATCAACTAAATATATGTCATCATCTGTCCATATAAACCTTCTATTATGATATGCTTTGTTCCATTTAAGTGTTGGACAGAAAACCACAATATGATTAAAATTATAACGATAAACTGTTTGTAATAGGTCTAGGACAAATATTGTTTTTCCACAACCAGTCTGCCCACAAATCAATGAGCAATGAGGAGTTTTTGTCATAAAGTTTAACTGCTCCATAGTTTTATAACAGAACTTAATCTAATCCGGTTATTGTTTTTATCATGCCCTCTGTTAAAACTTGTTCAGTATAATAAAATCCTATAAGGTCTAAATGTGTAAGATTAATCCAATTCAGTGCTGTAAGATTGTTTCTATTTAGACTAATATTGATTTTGTTGCTTGTTGTTATGACCTTAATATCCTCACCATTGTGAAGAATGACAACAGTAACTTTAAGACTGTCAACGTCTAAGTTTTGCCAGCTAATTAGAATTCCTTTAAAAAGGACGTCACTAACGCCCACAAACCCATCCCTCTCCTTATCTTTTAAGACAGAAATTTCAAATATTATTGTGAACGTGTCTCCTAATTTCATTTGCGGATGAACTGTAATTTTGTAGAAGCATCTTTCAAAACTGATTCTCTTCTGTGGAGGATGTACTGTTTATTCCCATACGGCTTTATTTCAATCTCTTTCTGACTATTGTCCTCTGGCATAAGACTTACATGTAAAGGGCCAGAGTTGAATGCTTTTCTGAAACTTTTTTGACGGCTAAAATATGTAAATGGGCTTATGAATTCAAATTTTATTTCCCATTCTAAATATGGTTCTAAGTGCCATTTGAAGTCAGGTTTTCGAACTATTTTATATTCATACTGACCAACATTATTTGCTTCTAGATTGCGCAGCTGTTCTAGTTTAGGAAACTTTTTACTGTCGCTAACCTCTTTGCGTTTATAATCACCATCTTTAGTGTACTCAAACCCATACAAAGTGCCTATCTCACCGTTCTGTTCAAAGTCCGCAACGTCTGCAAGGTCTTTTAATTCTAAAGTTATACACCTCACAGGCGCTAATGTAACTCTGGTTCTTCTGGCCCACGCGACATTATTTTTTAGTAACGTATTATTTTATTTCCAAAACAATGTGCAGGTTATCACATTTCACGAGTTTCCTGTTTTGTCTGCAATTTTTATATTAAATGATCCGACCCTCCCACAAACTAATCTTTTAAACTGTAAATTAGGGAAATTGTATTATTTCATAATCGCAATATGCAGCTTTCCCTGATGGAAGAGCTCTTAAAACAGTTGAGGGCCTTCCATCATATAAGTTTTCATCAGTGCTCAGCTCATCCAAATGAACATAGAGTAATGAATGTAATGCAAGATCGAGCGGATTTTCTCCCTCATAAGTAGTTTTGTCTGGTGTAACTCTAAATCTATGATTGTCAGCTTCAAAGCCTAACATTTTAGCTAGCTCTACATCAAAAAGGTAATGTACTACTTCTTTTTCAGGTTTGAATGATAACATTATTTTTAGATTTGCATTGTTAAGTTTGAGAGTAATGTCAAAGTTACTCATTGCTTCTTTTAGCGAGCAAAACCCGTAATAACCATCAGGTATGGTTAACTGGCTAACTTTGTCTCCTGCTTTATTAACTTTTAGAATCGTATTATTATTTTGGTTTCACTTATATTAAACCATACAACTTTGTAAAATATTTCATGGAGCGCGACCGTTTTGGCCCCGCAATTGTTATCAATAGCATGTTCTAAAAACGAAGGACGGTCTTGAGTTGTTATTGTTACAAACATTTTTTTAAAACAAATTAAAAATGAGTGCATTCAAATATACTGGTGCAAAATATTCTGTTGGGCCGCACTACAATCTTAAAAATATAGCAACTGATACTCTTGACATTGCTGTGACCCAGACTGCCTCTTTTCATAAAAAGGTGAGTACTCCATTGAAGAGCTATCTTAACCCCCCTATTGAAAACGACCACATCAAGAAAGCGTGGTTTAGTCATCCGATGCAGTTTTATCAGAACCAGTTAAACTTTGCTGTGTTTTGTGCATCAACTGGGTGTGGAGTGTCGTATGCTGATCATTTAAATCACCATGATCCTTTGGTGAGGTCAGTGTACAGATTTCATTTTTATTACACCTTCAGGCGTATTTTGACTGAACTGCAAGCACCATTGCCAAATGACAAACCGTTTAATCCATTCAGCAACAGAATAGACATGAAGGCTTTTGAAAGGATTTGTAACGAATTTAATATTAACATCAAGACAGACTTTAGACAAAAGTTGGATCATAATCATGGCCTAGGCGACCTTTATTATTGGGGCACGCACAGAAAGTATAACTATGACTGGCATTCTCCTTTAAAATCTTTCTTTCCAGGCACAACTGTTAAGCCTGTGTCCCTACAGCAAGAGCATAAAACAGCATGGACAACATTTATCTTAGACACTTCTAAGGGCCTAACTAGAGCGGGAATAGAACGAATAAACGACTCTATTCGTACTTACGTTTGGTGTTTGCTAGGTTCGCAAGCACAGGCAAGATCGAGCATAATGATCCTTCTACTGGCTTTGATGCACAAAAACAATACTTAGCAAATTTAGAGGACGCCATTAATTCCTCAGTTGATTTGCCTTCAAGTATTAAAAGGTACAAATGTTTTACAATACGCAAGATCGAAAGTAGACTTTGCTGTTGGCACTGGTTTATACATGCTGCCTTCTGACCTCAGACTCCAGATAGGTACAATTAATAAACTATAATAATGAAATTCTTATAGCAGGCAATGAACAGAAGGTTGGGAAAAACGACATAAATTCTGAGCCAGTAATATTACAAACAATAAAAGAACACCCAAGATTAAGTCATCTAATCCCCGAAGTCCAACCCCCAAAGTCATTGAAGACTCAGCAAAGCTCCGCGGACTCTGTTCGCGATGACCATGAATATGAAAGACAGCGCTTGTTCTTGGATTAACTGGCCTAGGATTACTTGGTCTTTATCTTACTAAATAGTAACCCAACTATTACGAGAACTAATGTCCATAAGTGCTCGGCCATTAAAGCCAACTACTTTGCTTGCAGTAGACAAAAGCCAGCTGACAATACTCCCCAATATTCCTGGTTAAAGCGTCCACGGCTTTACCAGCTAATTTTTTTATAAAACTTGCAAGATGGTCAAGCTGTTTTTTTACCCATGATTTATCAGGCGATGGCGATGGAGGCACTGGACTTTGACTCCACCGCCGCCTGTAATAGCCACACCAGTGTACTTATTGCAAATCCTAATGGCCGTTATAACGCTTGCTAATGTGACGCCTTGCTCTCTAAACAATGTTCTTATTCGTTCTGCTAGCGTTGCGTCTTCATATAAAATTTTTTCGATTAGTTTCTCTTATTCTGTTCACTTGAGTTCGTAATTGGTCTCGGTTAGTAGTCGTTACTTCTAGTCTTGCTGATTTCTCTTGTTCAAGATCTTTTAGTCTTTGGGTTATTCTTTCTTTAATATCAGGCCCTAAGTTGGCGTCATCAGCCTCAACGAGTTTTTCTTTTTCTCTTCTTATATGCCCATCTAGTTCACCTAGTTTTGCTAAATTGTTTGTTAATTCGCTCTGATGGTTCTTAAAGCATGATCAAGGGCCGCTATTTCTCGCATGGGTAGCGGTGAGTCGTGTATAGTCTTTAACGCTGTTTCTTCTGAAAAACTGGTTTCTGCTTCTATTGTATTTATTAATTCGCCTGCTGATTGATTTAATTCTTTAAGTTCCATGTTTTGCATTTGGTTATCTGTCGGGACGTTCTTGCAGTGTGTTTTGAAGTTTAGCAACTGCATCCTTATCTAATTTTGGTCTAGCAATGCCAAGGCGATTTTGTACGCTCGCAGGGAGTCTATTTCTAATTGAACCCACGGCTAAAAACTTTGATGGGTCTTTTTTAGTTGTAAGCTGAACAAGTTCTCCTCGATCGTTTTTCACAAACAAATGATCATCTTTTAATTCAAATCATTTGGGTCTATAAATTCGGGAGGTTCTTGACCTAAACTTTGGTACAATGATTTAACCTTACTTTCTGTTAATTCATGCCGCATTGAGCGCATTGAGCGATGCTGTGTCAAAGGGATCATTTCACTCATGTCGTCTCCAAGATCAAAAACATCATAATCTTCTTCATCTTCAATTCCTGCCATGTTTTTAAATAATTAATTTTTATTTTGCTTCATAAAAATGTCGCAAGCACATGGCTCGATTCTTAACCGCATAGAAGACTGAAGAACCCTTTGGCGTGAAGGGAAATAAGCGGACTATTACTGTTCCAAATAATCCATCTACTATTGATGCAGATCAAATTCTTACTGTCAAATTTCCAGACCTAGGAGCGATGACGTGATTGTGCCAGGCTCTCGCGTCTTACTTTCAAAATAGTACTCGATTCAACAACAGACCCAAACAGGACAGTTGTACAGAATCTGGGGGGGGCAATCGTTAAGAAAATTTCTATAAAACTTGAGGGGCAAGAAATATTTTCTTTACACAATGCAGACATATTTTTAACCTATTCTGATCTATGGCTAACACGGGAATGAAAGGGGAAGATCTTGCGTTTCAAGGAATCGGCAATGAAGAAGCACTAAACTTAGAATAGGGCTGAACTCGCTCAGGTGCTAAAAGCAGCAAAAAGGCTTTAGCTGTAAGTATGCGTATGGTAATCGCTTTTCCATTCCCCTAGATTTTGAGTTGTTAAAAGCGCATGCGCCATACTTTCAAGGGGCATTAAAAGACAGATTGTCATACGAACTAACTTTTAATGAATACAAACGTGTTATCAAATCAACAGACGCCGAAGCAAAGTACAGCATTTCTGACATCTCGTTAGAGTTTGACGTTGTTAGCAACTCTAATTTAGCAAGGCTGATTGGGCACCAATATGAGTCAGAATTAGTAATATATTACGAAAGAGTGATTCATCATACAACATATCTAGAAGCAGGGCAGACACTATATGGAATTTTAGTTTTAGCGTCTCAGCAAGATCGCTTAAAGGTATTTTATTGCTGTGTGAAGATGAAGAACCATTCAAAGAGGAAGTGAAAGTTTTTTAATCCAAAAATAACGAAAGTACAATGTTCGATTGAGGGCAGTCCTAACCAAATCTATGCTAGCGGGCTTAAACCTTATCAGCATTTTGATGAAATAAGAAAACTGTTTGGAGGCGGGAGGTGTAGAAATCCAACAGTTGACCTTGTGTCTAAAGATTTACATCTTCACAATGTTAGGCTGATGATTATTTAACAACGAAATACGGTTTATGGATTGACCTAAGGTCAACAGAGGATAATCAGTTGCATGGAAGCGGGAGGAACTGTGAGAGACGTAATAAACATTCAAATTGATAAAGAAGAAGAAGCTGATAAACGCTTAATGTACATTTGTTTTTAATATATGATGCGCAGCTGAATATTGAAAATAACAGATTAAAAGATATACAATACTAAATTATTTTTATTTTATAAAAAGCATGTCTGTTCAGGTTTATCCAAATGTGCCTACAGCGCCGCCAAAAGAAGAGATAATAGAAACCCCTAACATAAAAACCTTCAGATTAACCAACATTACACAAATGCAACAAAAACTAGAGCAAGACCTTTCAAAATACAGCAAAGCCAAACGAAGGTATTCTGCTGCCTTTAATGCTGTTACATATGTTAATACTGGAACATCGACTATAAGCGCTCTATCAGCAGGAACAAGTGTTGGTCTCTTAGCAACGGGCATAGGCGCACCCGCAGCTTTACCTCTAGGAGGTTTGTCTTTAGCTCTCGGTGTGTGTTCATTAGCTGTAAGTGCGGCTGGCAAAAAATTAAAAACTAAACTCCAAAAGCACACAGCTATGGTTCAACTAATAACGGCTAAACTTAGTTCGTTTAAACTGACAATAAATAAAGCGCTTGTTGACTCAAACATCACGGATGAAGAATTTAATCGTTTACAGGCCGATTTTGATGACTACAAAAGACAAAAGTTTGATCTTCAAAGAAAGGCGAGGGCAAGTTTTTCTCAACAGCCAGACCCCGAGCAGATAAAAAAGGAATGCTTAAAAAAAGTAAACGAGACATTAAACTCTGTTCTAAACAGCTCACATTAACAACACCAAAAGGTGTTTATACTTTAGTTTATGAGTCCAAGCGCAAAAAGACCGTCGATATTGATTCTGATTAAGCCGTTGTATTTTTTTTAATTTAAATAAATATGTTGGCTTAGAAAAGAAAGACAGCATGGCTAAGATATATGAAGGACAAGACGAATTTTTTGAAGGAATGCTGAGAGAGAGCGTTTATCAAGAGCACTGAATGATATGATTTAGAAGTCATTGACCCAACAAACGTACAGGCAAGCGTTGTTCATGCTATTTCTCAAGTTCCAGGCAAACTAACAATAGACCCGCCAGTTAAAGTAATGTTAGCTGTTTTAATCGACTATGTAACAATAAATGAAGAAAATCTAGAAGTCTGGGTCTCAACTAAACAGCAGACTATTCTTTCTCATAACGACTTAACACCGGGTTGGGCAGACGAACTGCTTACACAGTTTGACGCTGCCGCTGAAGAAGCTAAAATGAGAGGCTCTGGTTGGTCAGAGGGCGAAGTCTTAGAGATTAGATTAAAACAGGCTAAGTATGCGCCGATTGTAGGCAAGGCTTACATTCCGCACCTCGGGAGTTGGTTTTAAAGAGAGCAGTTTTAAACATAAAAAATTCAGACAACAAATGTTTCATGTGGTGTGTTCTTGCAAGGCTGCATCATGTCCGCGAACACGCAGAGAGATTGACTAACTATCGGCAATACGCCAAAGAATCTTAACTTCAATGGAATATCCTTTCCTGTTAGTGTAGACCAAATTGATCAGTTTGAAGAACAAAACAACCCAATAACTGTTTAATGTATACACATGGGATGAGGAAAACAAATTTGGCGCCAATTAAAGTGTCCAAGAACAGTCCAACAATAGGCGAACCAGCCAAAAGTCATGTGGACTTACTCCTAGTTTTCGCCGCAGGGCTGCCCATTACACATTGATACGAACAATGAGTAGACTAATGCAGCATACTTCAAAAGATCATGGCAAACAAGAATTCTGTAGAAAATGTTTAACAAGAATGCCATCTGTTCAAGCCGCGAGCGAACATAAGAAACATTGTAAAAGTTCTGTAGACTGTAAGACAGAACTAACTACGCCCCCGCCAGGATCTAAAGTTAGTTTTAAGAACTGGAAACGGCTGCAACATTCTCCATATGTTGTTTACGCAGACTTCGAGTCGCTATTGTCCCTTTATGAAGGGCCGGCGCCACAAAAAACTTCGAAAAACAGTCTTAATGAGTAATCATCAGATTTGTTCATTGCCTTCATTATTGTCAGGTCGGATGGCGTTTATTCAGAACCAGAATTATATAGAGGACCGGATGCTGCAGAAACATTCTTAAAACGCATGCAGCAAGTGCGTAACGCCTGTTCTAATAATCTAACTTATCTGAAATCATAATGGCGCCTGAAGACAAACAACAGTATGACTCAGCCACGCATTGTTGGATTTGCGGTTTAGGGCTAACGCCCAAGAGTGTAAACCCCACAGTAAGAGACCATGATCACATTAGTGGGAAGTTTAGAGGTGCAGCGCACAGTAAATGCAATCTTCAACTAACGTTTGATCCAAAGACATGGAAGCTGCCTGTATTCTTTCACAACTTGCGAGGTTATGACTCTCACCTTATAATGCAAGCAGTAACCAGCGCCTTCAGGGTAGCATGCATTGCACAGTCATCAGAAAAGTACATGTGTTTCACTTTAAATAACATGTCTTTCTACGACTCTATGCAACACATGATGGGTTCATTAGAGTCATAGCTATGTCCTTAAAGTCCTGCCCATAACAGAAAAATATTTTGACTCAACTCTTGTTAGAAAGGGTGTTTACCCTTATGAATACATGAACAGTTGGGAAAGGTTTGACGAAGATACACTTCCGCCTAAAGGCGCGTTCTTTTCTAGTCTTAGAGGAAAGGACATCAGCGACTCCGATTACCAGCATGCTCAAGATGCTTGGCAAAAGTTAGATTGTAAAACGATGGAGACTATCATGACTCCTATTTAATGGCAGATGTATGTTTGTTGGCGGAGTCTTTGAAAATTATAGAAAGACCTGCATGAAACATTACAGTTTGGATCCTGCGCATTATATTTCTGCACCCGGGATGAGCTGGGACGCTTTCTTAAAGTTTACTGGAGTACAGATGATTTATTGTCAGATTTACCAATGATTCAGATGATTGAAAACGGATTGCGTGGGGGAATTAGTATGGCGTCGCATCATTACTGTAAAGCAAACAACAAATACTTGGACGACTATGATCCGAGTAAAAGGTCTAACTATCTCATGTATTTAGATGCAAACAATCTGTATGGTTGGGCTATGGCGCAATCGCTTCCATTACGCAACTTTAAAATGTACACAGGTACGAAATAATAATCAAAAGGCATTAAAGTGGTTGAGCAGTTTGGCGCCTGATCAACAGCGCGGTTTCAATCTAGAAGTTGACTTAGAATATCCTCATGAACTCCATGACCTGCATAATGACTATCCATTAGCAGCAGAAAGTCTAAAGACGGATCCAAAAGAGCCACCTAAACTTGTGCCTAATCTTCGCGGCAAAAAAAATTATGTCTGCCATTACAGACTTCTACAATTTTATTTAAGACATGGTTTGAAGTTGACAGCAGTCCATCGTATAATTGCTTTTGATCAAGAACAGTTCATGAAACCATACATCATGAGAACACTGATCTTAGAACTAAATCCCCAGATGCTTCAGAAAAAGACTTTTTCAAGCTGATGAACAACAGCTGTTTCGGAAGACTATGGAGAATCCGCACAAGCGTAAAGATGTTAGATTGGTCACCAGAGAGAACGAAGCAATTAAGTGACTTCAAAACCTAATTATCAGGACTTTAGAAGATTTCATGATCAGCTTTTTGGCATAATGATGAAAAAAAAAGAAAGTCAAATTGGACAAACCTGTATTTATTGGGTTTACTGTTTTAGAATTATCAAAGCTTTTGATGTTAGAGTTTCTTTATGACTACTTTAAGCCCTCGTATCCTGAGTCCAGAGTACTTTACACAGATACAGACAGTTTTGTTATAGATATTCCTACTGAAGACATCTATAAAGACATGGAAATGGAAGTAGCTAAAGGACATGCGGGATGGTATGATACATCTGATTACCCTAAAGATTCGCCTTTGCATTCAATTACTAACAAGAAGGTTTTAGGAAAGATGAAGGATGAATTATCTGGAAAGGTGATCAAGGAGTATGTGGGGTTAAGGTCAAAAATGTACAGTATTTCGAGCCAGGAGAAAATCATTAAGAAAGCAAAGGGAATATCCGCAGCGTTGTGCAGTCAAACATATCGCATGACAACTACAAAGAAGCATTGTTTGGCAATAAGACTTTTCATCATGACAACGTAAAACTGCGATCTAATCTACATGAGATCAACACAACAGTTGTAACAAAGAAGTCGTTAGATAGAACGAACACAAAACGTGTGTTTGTTAATCCAGAGTTTTCATATGCAATTGGCACTGGAGAACCGTAAATTAATTAAAGCGGAACTGTGTCTGGTGGGATTATCTGCAGTTCTCTTCCTTCACAAAAGATCTTTGAGGAGCTGGTTGTTTTGTTGTGCCAGTTTCTCATAAATAATACACGGGCGATTCATCTTTACAATTCTTTTTATTTCATATGGATCAACACCCAAACTGGATCGTTGCCCTGATGCGAGTGTCCCCTTCTGCTTCCCCCGGTAAATAAAGGTACCTTACTTTTAAACCAAACGGTAATAGTTTGCCGATGAAGACTCTCCTTCAACAGCATTTATTGTTTTTCTTTGATTGCTTGTACTGGTTTTAGCCCTTTAAATTCTTCATTATTCATTGCGCGCAAAACTGGGGCAATCTTCTAACCCATTCTGTGTTGCGAGAATTGTCAATCACTCTCTGTGATACTGTAGGAAAAAGTCTTCGGCTAACTGTTTGTTAAAGTTTTCAACTAAAGCCTGTGATCTGTGAACTCCCGAATGCCTCTTTTAATGGTAACTCTATGTTTCAACAATAATTGATTCACTTGGCCTTTAAATTCTTTTCCATCATCAACTTGAATCATGCGAGGGTAAGTTAGCGGGCCTCGTTGGTATATCATTGTATAGCAACAGCAACAGCAGAAGCACTCTTTGTGTTAATGGCTCCGCATCTTTGTATCTTGAAGCCATGTCAATGACTGTGAGTGCGTACTTAAATCTTTTCGTCTAATCCTATCAGAGGTAATATAGAAGATCCATTTGATGGTGTCGTTTGGAGTTGTGTTCACAAAGTGTGGCCTCTGTATTCGTTTAGGCGCAGGTAAATAAATTTGCCAATTGCTTGTTTAGATAACCATTCCTTTGCTGTTTGTTCACTGACCCCCGCTGCTTGCTTAGCTTTTTAATTGCTGTGATGCCCTTCCAATATCCTTTGGGCGAATAATAGATTTTGTTCATTTTTTATTCAGCCAATATTATGTGCAACAAAATACACAACGTCATACCTACGACAATAAACCCGATTTCTTGCATCTTTTGTTTTTCTGATGGTTGATAAAAGTCACTGAATTTTGGTGGGGCAATGTCTCGATTGGTTTGCCTGTTACAAGATAATATGTTTTATTGCTTGATCAACATTTTTAAATGTGTAAGCTGCATGCCCCTGTCTTTCAGTGTGTCATTAATAAAATCTAACTGCTCAAGTCTCTGCTTTTCATAGGCGTTTTGTGCAGCTGCTAGTTCCTCCATAGCTTTGTTTATGTCTTTTTCTCTCGCCGTCATCCCGCAGTTTACTAAATGCGAAATTACTTCCGCTAAAAAGCAAGCGCATTCACCACAGCGCCGCCTATCATTATTGCGAGTGAAGCCATTTTTTTTATAAATGTATTTTTTTTTCTTACATATTTATATTGTCCGAATTATTCCTTGCTTAACTAAAAATCTTTCGTAGCAAACGAGGCTGCAACAATAGCAATCAACTTGCTGAATCCTCAAAGTCTAGTTTGCCAAGATCTGCTGGTTTAATTCTTAACAAGCTTTACCAAGCATTGAGTATCCTACACTTAGGCCTCCAATAACAGCAGAATGGTATACAAGGTTAGCAACGTTTTTTCAGTGCTCATTTTTATAAAATAAAATAATTATAATTTAATAAAAAACATGAACAGCGATGATCTACTACAGCTACAAGGCGGCCTAAACCTTCCTGAACTTATGAATGACCAAGTTGATGATCAAGCTATTATGCCCAAAAAGGAGAGGCTGTATTCTTTGGCAGCATGTGGGAAAACAAAACAGTTCCTCGGAACTGAATTCAGCATAGAACAGATTCAACAGATGTCTTCACAAGACATTATAAAGTATCATAACAGGTATGAAGCGCAGCTGGGGTCTAGAATGGTAAAAAGCGTTGGGCAAACGGTTCTTAGTTTGTACACTAAACTAGTCAGTAGATTTGCTCCCATTGATTCTGAACAAGATCTTACGTATGATTTAACGCAAGATCCAGTTTTAACAAAGTCATTAGAGTCTCTAGGTGTGATTTATACTATAGATTTGGAACATTGTTATCGCCATTAATCATGGGATTAATAACTTTTAATCATATAGATTTTATTTCCCTTCAAAATGAACGATCTGGAAAATCAGCAGAACCAGAAAACACTGAATCAGGTGGAGAAAGTAACCAAGCCAGAAAATCAGCAGAAAACGCTGAATCAGGTGGAGGCCATTAAAAATCCTGGGCGTGTTGAAGCAGGAAAAAAATTAGCAGAGTGGAACAGACAAAAAAAATTAATGTTACAGAATATGACTCATCATGAAAACATAACGCCGCCAACGCCAGAACAAGTTGATTCAATGCCAGCTATAAAAACTCCATGTGATACAAGGGCCCCAAAGTCTTCATGGAATATTGAACTTAAAACTGTTGCCATTTTTGGCGCCATTGCTGCTGTTGGGGCAGTTATTACGGCTATAAAATATATACACAATGGCAACAGAAACAAAAGAAGTTAAAACAACCTGAACCGCTAAATACAGAAAAAAAACAACTGCACGCCAAAACCGCCAATAACAAAGCATCATTTTGATCCATTTATAATGGAATAATATTTTAAGAACTTAATTTTAAATTTTTTTATAAAAATAGATCATGGCGTATTATAAAATGATGAAGTCAATAAATAAAGACCTGGAGTCTATAAAAGACATTCCATAGACCCGAATTGTAATCAATGCGGTTGCTTCGGATGTAAGACCTTCATTAAGATCTATGCAGAGAACGCTGAGCAAGACATCCTCAACGATGACGCGTTTTTTGAGGCGTGTGTGTACTATCTTAGACATTTACTATTTAAGATAAAAACATAGATTGTATTTTTTTGATAATTATAAGAACTTGAATAAGAACTTGGTTGTACTTAAAGGATGACTTAGTTATGATCTTGAGGTGACTTAATCAAGAACTTAGAAGTTACTTGATCAAGAACTTATTAGGAACTTGAGTAATTTAATTAAAAACTTAATTAAGAACTTGGGTGACTTAATTAAAAACTTAATTAAGAACTTGGGGCGACTTGGGGTAGGAGTGTGTGTGGTGTACACAGGGGGGTGGGGTGGGAGGACGTGCGTGCGTGGGGTGGGGGTGGGGGACGTGCGTGCGTGGGGTGGGGGTGGGGGGACGTGCGTGCGTGGGGTGGGGGTGGGGGACGTGCGTGCGTGTGTGTGCGGCAGCCAAAAAAGTTGAAGCAGGACGTTGAAGCGAAGCAGTGAAGCCAGTAATCACAGCAATATATACAAAGTCATGAAGTGCTTGGTGGAAATTCAAGGCAGTCAACTCTAAACAAACCCGACCGCTCCTGCATGAGCGGTATCTAAAAATAGATCTTACGTCAGTGGTAGGCCTGCAGTGGTCTTACAGTCGCGCGCACTGTTGGCTAAAGCAGCCAACTCTAAACGAACCCGACCGCTCCTGCATGAGCGGTATCTAAAAATAGATCTTACGTCAGTTGTAGGCCTGCAGTGGTCTTACAGTCGCGCGCACTGTTGCTAAAGCAGCCAACTCTAAACAAACCCGACCGCTCCTGCATGAGCGGTATCTAAAAATAGATCTTACGTCAGTGGTAGGACGCTTGCAACTTGCTTTAGCAGAGTTACAGCAATTATGGCGGGTCTAATCGCCAGTAGTAGTACATCCGTCATTGTATATTTGGAGCATTATATGAAGATAGTGCCGGCCACACACTACTCCTCTCCATACCAGTAGATGTACTAAGGTCTGCCTAACCCTATCTAGTTTGTTTGCCAGAACATTAAAAAATCGCCATTCAGTTGCATAAGGGCACACTTGAAGGCAGATAAACTGGTTAGAATTAGAAAAGTAGAAAAGTATACACATCTTAATACACAGATCAGCCTGCCACATGAACACTGAATCTGTAGTTAACAATCAATCAAGTCTGATACAAACTAAGAACATTTTTACTTGGGAGGAACAGCAAAAATGTTTCAAATATAAGTTTTTTAGCATACGAATCAGCCGTGTTTACCTCCGCCTTAAGAAATGAACGCCATGTTTTTTAAACATGGCTTTAGCTGTCTCAAGCCGGCTCCCAACAATCAACGCGTGATGGTTTGTTTTGCTTCGGCCGACTTTCGAACAATCTCATCGATAGCCAAACACGTATTAAAACTAGCTGTATCTTTGTCAACAATATTGTCTTCAACAAGCCAACAAACCTTAAGATACACAATTCTGTTCTTCGGTAAACCGGTTATTAAAATAACACACCCACCGCACAGTAAACCGTCCTGCTCGTCTGACTGTCAGCGAAAGAATGTGTGGGTTACCTAGTCATGTGAGCGCCCGGAAGCATACGCTTAACTCGATGATTGGCCAGGCTGTAAGAGCGCCGCCACGCGGGCAGTGTTGGCTGATGTCATATGTTGTAACCGGGCGGGCTGGGTGGGAAGGAGTGGGGGTGGGGAGTAAGTGCAGCAGTATTGATTTTTTTGGCCGGAGGCACACCTGCAATGTAGACACGGAGCACGCCACCGTAGGTGAGGGGTATGCCACTGTAAACCAGGACACATTTTTTTAAATAGTGTGTGTGTGTGTGTGTGCGTGTTTGTGCGTGTTTGTGTGTGTGTGTGTGTGTGTGTGTGTGTGTGTGTGTGTGTGTGTGTGTGTGTGTGTGTGTGCGTGCGCATACACACATACAATTACTCACGCAACCACAGAGAACTATAAAACCTTAATTCTGGTCACTTTCGCCCGAAAACTGGTTGAGGGCGAAAGTGGCCCAGAATGAAGATTTTATAGTTCTCTCATGCATTCTCCATCCTTTCGCCTCTTGTATGTGCACGTGCGCTTCCGTGCCTGAATGCTTGTGTGCTTTTGCGTGTGTGTGTTCGTGTGTGTGCGTTTACGCGCGTGGTTTTTTGTTGCTTCGTGTTGAGTTTGCCCTGTGTGTGTGGGGGTGTGGGTGCTCCCTTCTGCATGTTTTATATTGTATCCCGTGCAGTGTTCACGAAATTGGAGGCGGGTGGGGGTGGGGATGGGGGTTGGTTCTTTTCTTCTATTCCCAAATTCTTGTCGAGCGTTGGTTCATATAATGTCGTGTGTGGGGGGTGGCGGTGGGTGGTGTGTGTGGGGGGGGGGGGGGGGGGGGGGGGGGGGGGGGGGGGGGGGGGGATAGAGTGGGAGGGGGGATGTGGCTTGTGCATCTGTTTTAGTGCTTGCTTTGTGACCTATTGTTTTGATGCCTTTTTCCTAATATTGTGCAATGTTAATGGAAACTTTTATTTTTTCTGTATTGTAAAGCGCTCTGAGGATGAGTCTTCTCTCATCGAAGAGCGCTATATAAGCTCGATTTATTATTATTATTATTATTATTGTCCTTCACCACAGGATGTTGATGGAAGTGCTATTGTCCTTCACCACAGGAAGTGCTATTGTCCTTCACCAGTGAATGTGGAGTCTGAACGTTGCTGCTGATGGATTCCAAAATTAGCGAACTGCTGAACAGTTTCCAGCTTCTGCTGATGGACAGTCCCATGACAATGAACGATGGTGTTGTGGCTGGCCATGAACGTTCGTCTTCTCGGTGCCAGTCTCCCAGCCATCTCTGGTTAATGCTTCATTTACTTTGGTGATTAGTGTGGCGAACTGACGACATATGAATAACAAAAGATCACAGTTGAAAATGATAAATATTTAAATATGCGTGTATGTTTACAAAAACACTGACGTCCATTTTGAAAGGATTAAAAGTATACTGTATCATACCTATAGTAAAATCATCTTTCCGAACTGTTGCACACTGTGGAATTGAACAGAATTCTGAGGATAACTGGAAAAGCTGTTTTGTTTAACATCTTAATGAACCATCCGATGTAAAACTGAAATTGTTCCATTAAGAACAATACACGGATGCTTGAGACCAATGATCTGCTGAAGCATATGAATGTGCTGAACTGTGATCAATGTACTTTCTGCAGTATGCTTAAAGACAGCAGACAGTATTTCACACATGTTTGGCACTGTAGGGTCATTTAATTGTTTTGGGAAGCACCAGACTGATGTAATAAAGGGAAATGTCGGTATCTAATTTGCGAATAACCCACTCTTTGTCATAACTGAAGGTGATCAAAATGTACAAGCTGATACCATTTTCTCTTTCATTAGACCATTTTCCAAACAATTCTTGAATCAGTGTAGATTAGAAACAAATCCTGTATTACAAACATCCATGAACTGATATGCAGGTAAAGAACCAAAGAATATGTGGCCAATGACATTTTCATATATGAAGATTTGGTTTCCGGAAGGCTTCTCTGAAAAAAAAAACCACTGTTTGCAGACGTAACTTGAATTTTGAGCGCATATTGATTTGTATTCTACAGTGTAATATTTTTGACTATACTCGCATCTGACATCTCTATTGCATATCTCTACACAGCCCCCACCCCACCCTGGTGTAGAATGTCTTCATTGGGGTCCATGCTACCTCATGCCAGACTTTGTTGGAACCCCCGCTGGTGCGTGGGGTGGGTTTTTTTTCCTCCAAAGATTACACAGATTAACGATGAACACGATGAAATCCCCAGGGCAACATGTCACGTCATCCAACCACTCCACTGCCCCCCCCCCCCCCCCCCCCCCCGACTGCTGAACTGGTGCACGGGATTAACTATCGGCGATTTTGTCAGGCTGCATTTTTATCGCCTAATCCCAGTCTTCACTGTTGCGGCCCTCCGGTAAAGTGGCGAGGAAATAAATCGATTTGAAAATTGATTTCAACATGTTAAGAATTAGAAGCGAACCTTTCAAAGTGGCGAGGAAATGAATCGATTTGAAAATTGATTTCAACATGTTAAGAATTAGAAGCGAACCTTTCAAAGTGGCGAGGAAAAAAATCGTTTGCAAAATTGGTTTCAACATGTTGAGAATTAGAAGCGAACCTTTCAAAGTGGCGAGGAAATGAATCGATTAGAAAATTGATTTCAACATGTTAAGAATTAGAAGCGAACCTTTCAAAGTGCCGAGGAAATGAACCGATTGGAAAATTGATTTCAACATGTTAAGAATTAGAAGCGAACCTTTCAAAGTGGCGAGGAAATGGATCGATTGGAAAATTGATTTCAACATGTTAAGAATTAGAAGCGAACCTTTCAAAGTGGCGAGGAAATGAATCGATTGGAAAATTGATTTCAACATGTTAAGAATTAGAAGCGAACCTTTCAAAGTGGCGAGGAAATGAATCGATTGGAAAATTGATTTCAACATGTTAAGAATTAGAAGCGAACCTTTCAAAGTGGTGAGGAAATGAATCGATTGGAAAATTAATTTCAGCATGTTAAGAATTAGAAGCGAACCTTTCAAAGTGGCGAGGAAATGAATCGATTGGAAAATTGATTTAAACATGTTAAGAATTAGAAGCGAACCTTTCAAAGTGGCGAGGAAATGAATCGGTTGCAAAATTGATTTCAACATGTTAAGAATTAGAAGCGAACCTTTCAAAGTGGCGAGAAAAATAAATCGATTGCAAAATTTGTTTCAACATGTTGAGAATTTGAAGCGAACCTTTCAAAGTGGCGAGGAAATAGATCGATTGCAAAATTGCTTTCAACATGTTAAGAATTTGAAGCGAACCTTTGAAAGTGGCGAAAAAAATAGATCGATTGCAAAATTGGTTTCAACATGTTAAGAATTTGAAGCGAACCTTTCAAAGTGGCGAGAAAAATAGATCGATTGCAAAATTGATTTCAACATGTTGAGAATTTGAAGCGAACCTTTCAATATCCGGTTTGCTAGTGACTGACGGTGAAGCCAGGTTAAGTCACGTATCTGCCACAGTGCTGTTCATAGTGAATGATGGTGAAGCCAGGTTAAGTCACGTGTCTGCTACAGTGCTGTTCATAGTGAATGATGATGAAGCCAGGATAAGTCACGTGTCTGCCACAGTGCTGCTCATAGTGAATGACGGTGAGGCCAGGTTAAGTCACGTGTCTGCCACAGTGCTGTTCATAGTGAATGACGGTGAAGCCAGGTTAAGTCACGTGTCTGCCACAGTGCTGTTCATAGTGAATGACGGTGAAGCCAGGTTAAGTCACGTGTCTGCCACAGTGCTGTTCATAGTGAATGATGGTGAAGCCAGGTTAAGTCACGTGTCTGCCACAGGGCTGTTCATAGTGAATGATGGTGAAGCCAGGTTAAGTCACGTGTCTGCCACAGTGCTGCTCATAGTGAATGACGGTGAAGCCAGGTTAAGTCACGTGTCTGCCACAGGGCAGTTCATAGTGAATGATGGTGAGGCCAGGTTAAGTCATGTGTCTGCCACAGTGCTGTTCATAGTGAATGATGGTGAGGCCAGGTTAAGTCACGTGTCTGCCACAGGGCTGTTCATAGTGAATGATGCTGAAGCCAGGTTAAGTCACGTGTCTGCCACAGTGCTGTTCATAGTGAATGACGGTGAAGCCAGGTTAAGTCACGTGTCTGCCACAGTGCTGTTCATAGTGAATGACGGTGAAGCCAGGTTAAGTCACGTGTCTGCCACAGTGCTGTTCATAGTGAATGATGGTGAAGCCATGTTAAGTCACGTGTCTGCCACAGTGCTGCTCATAGTGAATGACGGTGAGGCCAGGTTAAGTCACGTGTCTGCCACAGTGCTGTTCATAGTGAATGATGGTGAAGCCAGGATAAGTCACGTGTCTGCCACAGTGCTGTTCATAGTGAATGACGGTGAAGCCAGGTTAAGTCACGTTTCTGCCACAGGGCTGTTCATAGTGAATGATGGTGAAGCCAGGTTAAGTCACGTGTCTGCCACAGGGCTGTTCATAGTGAATGATGGTGAAGCCAGGTTAAGTCACGTGTCTCCCACAGTGCTGCTCATAGTGAATGACGGTGAAGCCAGGTTAAGTCACGTGTCTGCCACAGGGCTGTTCATAGTGAATGATGGTGAAGCCAGGTTAAGTCACGTGTCTGCCACAGGGCTGTTCATAGTGAATGACGGTGAAGCCAGGTTAAGTCACGTGTCTGCCACAGGGCTGTTCATAGTGAATGACGGTGAAGCCAGGTTAAGTCACGTGTCTGCCACAGGGTGTTCATAGTGAATGACGGTGAAGCCAGATTAAGTCACGTGTCTGCCACAGTGCTGTTCATAGTGAATGACGGTGAAGCCAGGTTAAGTCACGTGTCTGCCACAGGGCAGTTCATAGTGAATGATGGTGAGGCCAGGTTAAGTCACGTGTCTGCCACAGTGCTGTTCATAGTAAATGACGGTGAAGCCAGGTTACGTCACGTGTCTGCCACAGTGCTGTCACTAGTGAATGACGGTGAAGCCAGGTTAAGTCACGTGTCTGCCACAGTGCTGTTCATAGTGAATGACGGTGAAGCCAGGTTAAGTCACGTGTCTGCCACAGTGCTGTTCATAGTGAATGATGCGAAATGCAAAAAAAAATGTATTTCACCAACAAAGAGCATAGTGTAACATGAGTTATAAAAATGTATTTCACCAACAAAGAGCACAGTGTAACATGAGTTATAAAAAATGTATTTCACCAACAAAGAGCACAGTGTAACATGAGTTATAAAAAATGTATTTCACCAACAAAGAGCACAGTGTAACATGAGTTATAAAAAATGTATTTCATCAACAAAGAGCACAGTGTAACATGAGTTATAAAAAAATGTATTTCACCAACAAAGAGCATAGTGTAACATGAGTTATAAAAAATGTATTTCACCAACAAAGAGCACAGTGTAACATGAGTTATAAAAAATGTATTTCACCAACAAAGAGCACAGTGTAACATGAGTTATAAAAAATGTATTTCACCAACAAAGAGCACAGTGTAACATGAGTTATAAAAAATGTATTTCACCAACAAAGAGCACAGTGCGACATGAGTTCACACGCGAAATTGCCGTGAAACCTGTTCTTTTCAAAAGTCGGTCACACGGGAGCCAGTGAAAACACCATGCCATACGCTGCTTTGGGCACAGTAGTCTGTGTTCAACTCCCGTGCGACACGCTACAACTTGAAACATACGCGTGTTGCCAAACTTCCACTTTTTGTCGACAGTCTGACTGTAACGAATGCTCTCCGCTGAAAACATCTGTTCTTCAGAACCTCCGTTGTCTGTCATGTCGATCCTGTTGTAGAGAACCTCCGTTGTCTGTCATGTCGGTCCTGTTATAGAGAACCTCCGTTGTCTGTCATGTCGGTCCTGTTGTAGAGAACCTCCGTTGTCTGTCATGTCGATCCTGTTGTAGAGAACCTCTGTTGTCTGTCATGTCGATCCTGTTGTAGAGAACCTCTGTTGTCTGTCATGTCGATCCTGTTGTAGAAACCTCCGTTGTCTGTCATGTCGATCCTGTTGTAGAGAACCTCCGTTGTCTTGTCATGTCGATCCTGTTGTAGAGAACCTCCGTTGTCTGTCATGTCGATCCTGTTGTAGAGAACCTCCGTTGTCTGTCATGTCGATCCTGTTGTAGAGAACCTCCGTTGTCTGTCATGCCGATCCAGTTGTAGAGAACCTCGTCTGTCATGCCGACCCTGTTGTAGAGAACCTCCGTTGTCTGTCATGTCCATCCTGTTGTAGAGAACTTCCGTTGTCTGTCATGTCGATCCTGTTGTAGAGAACTTCCGTTGTCTGTCATGTCCATCCTGTTGTAGAGAACCTCCGTTGTCTGTCATGTCCATCCTGTTGTAGAGAACCTCCGTTGTCTGTCATGTCCATCCTGTTGTAGAGAACTTCCGTTGTCTGTCATGCCGATCCTGTTGTAGAGAACTTCCGTTGTCTGTCATGTCCATCCTGTTGTAGAGAACCTCGTTGTCTGTCATGCCGACCCCCGACCACAACTTCTCTGCCTGTGTTGTTTTTGTCTGCATGTTTTGAGCTGATTTTTTGTTTATAGAGGAAGAAATGTTTATGATCAACGACAAGAAATTGGGTAAGTTTAAGGTATCTTTTGTGGGGTAGGATGTGGGGCATTTGAATGTAACTTCTTTTTTGTTGAACAGTTTCTCTCTGTCTCTCCTCGCCTCCCCAGCTCCTTATTTTATCCGTTAAGTTTACTGTGGTCTATAAATTTGTGTATCTAGTGGCGCGCGCGCATCTCCCCCCCCCCCCCCCTTGTGTGTGTGTGTGTGTGTGTGTGTGTGTGTGTGTGTGTGTGTGTGTGTGTGTGTGTGAGTGAGTGAGTGAGTGAGTGAGTGAGTGAGTGAGTGAGTGAGTGAGCGAGCGTGTAGGGGAGCGAGCGTGCGTGTAGGGGAGCGAGCGTGCGTGCGTGCGTGTAGGGGAGCGAGCGAGCGAGCGAGCGAGCGTGCGTGTAGGGGAGCGAGCGAGAGAGAGAGAGAGAGAATGTATCAATAAAATCAATGTTGCATTGTGTATAGCATGAAAGGCGATCACACTGCAGGTGTGATGATTCCAGACGTGTTACCTACTGTTGTCCTGGCATACCCGTCTCCATGCAGTCAGAATATCACCTGAAAATACCCACACAGTCCTCATAGTGAGAACACGTTTTGCAGGACAGATATTCAGACACCCCGAAGATTGTCTGAAAAAGGTATTGTGATCTTGCAGATTTTATGGGGAAAAAAATATCGCGATACCAATATTGATGCTGTGGAGGCCTAGAACCATCGTGAAGTTGAAGAGAACAAATACTGTGGCAACACGATAGATTTCATTGGCACACTGCTTTCTTATGATGTGTTTCCTATAGAATCGATATTCAGCCGACAATTATTGATCTCTCAGAGTACAGATTGGTCCTCAAATGATGCGTGGTAAAAGATATGACGACTGCACGACCTGCCGATTGATTTATTCTGTGTCTTCTTTCGTTCACTCCTCTCCTTTCTCCTTTCCTTCCTTCCTTCTTTCTTTCCTGTTTTCGTTTTTTCCTTCGCTCTGTCCGCCTCTGTCTACGACATGTGTGTGTCTTTGCGTTTGTCATTTATATTTTTTTTCTTTCTTCTTTTCTTCAGGGCTCTTGTCTACCTCTGTTTTTACTCTCTCTGTCTCTCTCTCTCTCTCTCTCTCTCTCTCTCTCTCTCTCTCTCTCTCTCTCTCTCTCTCTCTCTCTCTCTCTGTTTGGATGGACACGAATACTTTGAGAAGAGAAGGTCATATAAAAAGTTATTGGTGGATAAGGAGAAAACATACAAAACGAAATGTAGAGCAGAACTTGAACAGAATGTAAACGACTCCAGACAGTTTTGGAAAAATATAAAACATTTTTCAACGAAAAGTAGAAAGGTTGGTAATATT
Organism: Conus ventricosus; assembly: GCA_018398815.1. NCBI lineage: Eukaryota > Metazoa > Mollusca > Gastropoda > Neogastropoda > Conidae > Conus > Conus ventricosus. Next base: position 773,602 of record CM031610.1, read on the forward strand.
ACGGATGTAGAGTGGTTGCAACACTTTAAGAGGGTCTTTGAAGTAGATACTAATGTTTCTACGGATGACGATTCTCCGACTTCTGAACCGGATTTTGAAGAAGAAAATCATAATTCAGATTTTGGACCATTGAATGATGATATTACTGAAGAAGAAGTAGTAGACTCAATTAATCACTTAAAAAATAACAAAGCAGCAGGTCCAGATGGCATTTTGCCTGAATTACTCAAATCTTCGAGGGATGTAGTTGTTCCTTTTCTTCTCCGATTTTTTAATGCTGTTCTTTCATCAGGTCAGTACCCAGCAGCTTGGACCGAGGCTATCATACAACCTGTGCATAAGAAGGGTAATCTGCACAAACCTGACAACTATAGAGGCATCTCACTTTTGAATTTAAGTGGTAAATTGTACAGTTACATAATCAATAAGAGACTGTCCATATGGGTTGAATCTAAAGGGCTGCTAGGAGAAATTCAAGCTGGTTTTCGG
>CM031610.1:779090-787241 GCA_018398815.1 Conus ventricosus
AGTTGGGGGTGGAGGGGAGGAGGGTCCACCAAAAGGAATGTGTGTGTGTGTGTGTGTGTGTGTGTGTGTGTGTGTGTGAACAATCGCTCATTATAGCCCTTATCTTCCAAAGACTTAATCATAAATCTTATCTCTAAAGATCGTTTAATAGGAATGTAGGGGTTTTCTTTAAACTCAAACAAACGAAAACAAGCAAAGAAAACTCCTAGCCAAAGGGCATTCATTCCAGAATCATCTCAGTTTTTATTCTCCCCCAATCCTCATTATAAGACTTTATTTTCAAAACCCTGATACATTGCTCTCTCAAAACTCTCATGGGATTTTTTTTTACCAGAGAAAAAGTACAATAGAGTCTTTTTGTTGATAATCCATGTCCCCATCACAGATCTTTCTCTGTCCGAACTCACATGAGACAACAGGTCAGAAGTCTTGTCACACGTGCTCTGTCTCCAGGTGGCGGTCAAGGTGGTGTCCAAACGCCTCATCATTCGGCGCGAGGCCGCCCGGCGTAACTTCCGGCGCGAGGCGTTGCTGCTGCAGCACGTGCGTCACCCGCACATCGTCTGTCTGCTGGAGGCCATGGAGACTGCGCACAGCTACTATCTCGTCTTTGAGCTGGCCCCCAATGGCAACTTGTTGACCTACCTCACTGACAGGTGAGACACAGCTACTACCTGGTCTTTGAGCTGGCCCCCAATGGCAACTTGTTGACCTACCTCACGGACAGGTGAGACACAGCTACTACCTAATCTTTGAGCTGGCCCCCAATGGCAACTTGTTGACCTACCTCACTGAGAGGTGAGACACAGCTACTACCTAATCTTTGAGCTGGCCCCCAATGGCAACTTGTTGACCTACCTCACGGACAGGTGAGACACACCTACTACCTGGTCTTTGAGCTGGCCCCCAATGGCAACTTGTTGACCTACCTCACTGACAGGTGAGACACAGCTACTACCTAATCTTTGAGCTGGCCCCCAATGGCAACTTGCTGACCTACCTCACGGACAGGTGAGACACACCTACTACCTGGTCTTTGAGCTGGCCCCCAATGGCAACTTGTTGACCTACCTCACTGACAGGTGAGACACAGCTACTACCTAATCTTTGAGCTGGCCCCAATGGCAACTTGTTGACCTACCTCACGGACAGGTGAGACACACCTACTACCTGGTCTTTGAGCTGGCCCACAATGGCAACTTGTTGACCTACCTCACTGACAGGTGAGACAGCGAGGGTAACCTCACCTACCTCACTGACAGGTAAGACACAGGGTAACCTCACCTACCTCACTGACAGGTAAGACACAGTGAGGGCAACCTCCTCATCTACCTCACTGACAGGTAAGACACAGCGAGGGTAACCTCCTCACCTACCTCACTGACAGGTAAGACAGTGAGGGTAACCTCCTCACCTACCTCACTGACAGGTAAGACAGTGAGGCTAACCTCATCACCTACCTCACTGACAGGTAAGACACAGTGAGGGCAACCTCCTCATCTACCTCACTGACAGGTAAGACAGACAGGGTAACCTCCTCACCTACCTCACTGACAGGTAAGACAGTGAGGGTAACCTCCTCACCTACCTCACTGACAGGTAAGACACAGTGAGGGTAACCTCATCTACCTCACTGACAGGTAAGACAGTGAGGCTAACCTCATCACCTACCTCATTGACAGGTAAGACACAGTGAGGGTAACCTCATCTACCTCACTGACAGGTAAGACAGTGAGGGTAACCTCCTCACCTACCTCACTGACAGGTAAGACACAGTGAGGCTAACCTCATCTACCTCACTGACAGGTAAGACAGTGAGGGTAACCTCCTCACCTACCTCACTGACAGGTAAGACACAGTGAGGGTAACCTCCTCACCTACCTCACTGACAGGTAAGACAGTGAGGGTAACCTCCTCACCTACCTCACTGACAGGTAAGACACAGTGAGGGCAACCTCCTCACCTACCTCACTGACAGGTAAGACAGTGAGGGTAACCTCCTCACCTACCTCACTGACAGGTAAGACAGTGCGGGTAACCTCCTCACCTACCTCACTGACAGGTAAGATACAGGTACTACCTGGACTTTGAATGGTTGTCAATGGTGACCTTACCTGGCAAGGTGAGTTGTGGCATAGGATGGTTAGTGCTGGTAATCGTTTTTGTACTCCCAGTTCTTATAGAACAGGGAGTACTTTAGAATGGGAACGAAGAAATGGTGTGTGTGCGTGTGCGTGTGTGTGTGTGTGTGTCCGTGATCAAAATGTGTTCCACTCGCTCCAAACAAAACTAGTGGGCCGATCTTTCTGAAAATTTTGTAGGTATGTTCATTATGGGCCAAAGATGATGCCTGATGTGTTATTTTACCGTTATGGCCGTTACTAACAGCTGCAACGGCCTGTAACGGTTTTTCTTCTTTATGGAATATCTCAGAAAGTACTTGGCCGATCTTTGTGAGAATTAGCAGGTATGTTCATTATGGGTCACGGATGATGTCCGACGTTGTAGTTTACCGTTACAGCCGTTACTAACGGCTATAACGGCCCATAACGGTTTTTCTTTTTATGGAATATCTCGAAAAGTACTTGGCCGATCTTTCTGAAAATGTGTAGGTATGTTCATTATGGGTCACGGATGATGCCCGATGTATTAGTTTACCGTTATAGCCGTTACTAACGGCTGTAACTGCCCAGAACGGTTCTTTTTTTAATGGAATATCTTAGAAAGTATGTGGCCGATATTTCTGAAAATTTGTAGGTATGTTCATTATGGGTCACGGATGATGCCCGATGTTTAAGTTTACCGTTATAGCCGTTACTAACGGCCCATAATGGTTTTCGTCTTTATGGAAAATCTCAGAAAGTACTTGGCCCACCTTTCTGAAAATTTGTAAGTATGTTCATTATAGGTCACAGATGATGGCCGATGTTTACCAGAATAGCCATTACTAAGGGTTACACCAACCCAAGACGGTATTTTTTCGTCTTTATGGAATATCTCGCGCGTATTCAGGATAAACTGGGAGTACGTTTATATGCTTTGCATCTTGTTTGTTTGTTTGTTTGTTTTTTAATGCTTTTTGCTCCCTTGTCCATCTCGCCTCCCTTCCTCCATCCTTTCCATCCCTACCTTCCTCCCCCCCCCCCTCCTTCTCTCCTTTCCCTTCATTCCTTCCTTTCCTGTCTCTGTCTCTCTGTCAGTCTGTCTGTCTCTCTGACTGTGTCTTTCTTTGTCTCTCTAGAGAACTAATAAATGCCGCTTCTAACTCACCTAGCCCCTCAACCTAGTTTCGGGGCTAGGTGACCTAGAAGCGGCATTTATTAGTTCTCTGACAAGTAAGACTTCTATAACCAAAAAATAACGATTATCTACAAACAAACATACTGTGTAGGGTTATCCGTTTTCAATACTAATTTACTAAACTTTTCAGATTTTAGTTTTTGGTTAATCCTGTGTTTTTCCTGATCGTTTTCAATAACATCATTTTCACACATACATTCATCAAATGCGCACACCCTGTTAGTTGTACTTAAAGGATGGCTTAATTACAATCTTGAGGTGACTTGAGTAAGAACTTGAGGATGACTTGAGGACGACTTGAGGATGACTTGAGGACGACTTGAGTAAGAACTTAGAAGTGACTTGGGGTGACTTGAGGATGACTTGAGTAAGAACTTAGAAGTGACTTGAGTAAGAACTTGAGGATGACTTGAGGGGGGACTTGAGTAAGAACTTGAGTAAAAAACTTGAAGTGATTTGGGGGACTTAAAGTTAAGAACTTGAAGTGATTGAGTGTGTGCAATGCGTGGGGGGGGGGGTTTGTGGCACGTCGGGCCTAGTTCCCGAGCCCCCCTTAATCTGTTAAAACTAATGCTGCAAAAAAAGGGTTTCAGTTATGGGAACAAGCCCTCTTGCTGAAAAAATAGGAGGGTTCACACTTAAAAGGCTATTTATAGTAGCAGCCCAGCGGGCGGATTTCCCCCACACCCCCTTTTTGCTCCCTAAAATGGGAAAGTTCACAAAATGAACGGCTTTTTTAAGCAAGGTTTGACTTCACCGCAGCCCTTTGCTGCTAAAATGGGAACGTTCAACATGAAGGGCTTTTATATAGAAAGGCTGACTTCCCCCGCACCCCCTCTTGCTACAAAAATAGGGACGTTCCCACATGAAGGCTTTTTTAAGTAGCGTCACCCAAAGGCTAACCTTTCGGGCAAATACAAAAGGTCTGCCTACCCCTATCTAGTTTGTTTGCCAAAAACCCCCAAAAATCCCCTATTCGTTGCATAATAAAATAATATTTTGCGTTTGTACACGTTTTTTTAATGATTCTTAGTTTGGGGGAAAATTTAGGTGTTAAAAAAAAACAAAGAAGTTGAATAAGTTTTCTGCCTTTACAAAATAAAGCCATGTTCACCGGGCGTCTTGAAAAAATGAACGCCATGTTTGACGGGGTTTTGTTTTTTAAACATGGGTTTTTGCTGTCTCAACCCCTCGCCAACAATCAACGCTGATGGTTTGTTTTGTTTGGCCAATTTCAAAAACCACAGCGCCTTTTTTTAGTTGGGAAACCTTTTCAAAATAGTCAAAACACATTTTTAAAAACCCGGCTACTCTTGTTCAGCAATATTTCTTTCGCGTTTTTTTTTTTCTTAAACCCAAAAAAACCCTTTAAGAAGTCGTTCATTTCTAAAGCAGTGGTTCTTTTTTTCTTTTTCTCCCCCTTCGCCCAATTTCTTTTCGGTTTCACTGGTGGGAGAACATTGCTTCCCTTTGTTTCTTTTTTTGCCCAAATACTCAAAACCATGCAGGTTTTAGTAGAACTTTTTATCTTAAATTTTGGACCCTTTTTTTTGGTTTAAACCCTGTTAGCCATTTTTAAAAAACACAAAAACCAGTAGTCAACAGGAAAGTAAAAAACAGCCTTCCGTTTAGCAGCCCGGGGAAGAATGGTTAAAATTAAAAGCAGGGGGCGTTTGCTGAAAAAATTTTGCCTTGCTGTGTTACTATAAACAGCCAAATTTACGGAGCATTTCTACCCAAAGTACTGCGGGCAGTGCTAATTATCTCCCCCCTTTAAATGTTTACTAGCGAAACTAGAATTAGGGTTGGGGGCCCCCGTATTTACCCTTTCAAAATTCCCAGTAAAGAGGGCCCACAGTCGGTAAGGGGGAAAACAGCGGAAATAAGTGTGTGGTTTTTTATGTCAGAAATTTTAACTCGGTTTTTAAAAAGACTTTAGAGAACAAGTTTCACGGGGAAAAACAATACATCTAGGGTTTTTGTTTTAAAATTAGTAGATGTTTTATATGTACCACACCCCTTAAAAAAAAGCGTAATCTTGGGGATGTCTTGTTTCAGCGTTTTGGCGCAAAATCGGTGGGCTTTAAATTTTAAGGAATTTTCTTACATCTTTGGGCCCCCGCATTAAATTCCCAATTTTTGGGTTATGGAAATTTTTTTTTTTATAGACTCCATTTTCTTTATTTTTGACCCCATCATTTTAAAAAAATAATAACCCGTATGATCAATTTTTATAAAAAAAAAAACAAAAAAATTTTTAAAAAAAATTTTTGCATTTGAAATGGATCCCAAAAAAAATTTTTTTGTTGTTGGTGGTTTTTGGCATGCTTTTTTTTCTGTATTTGTGGTTTTAGATTTTTTTTTATGCTTTCGTTTTCCCCCAGCGTTGTTATATATTTTATAACAGTTTAAAAACCACCCCAGCAACAAGGGCACCAAAAATGGGCAATGTTTTTTTTTCAATATTCCCTTTAAAACTTTTGGGGCTGTAGGCCTTGGGTTAACTTGTTTTTTCTGGCGTTTTTTTTAAAACAGACATTGAATTTAAATTGTTCTTTGGGGTTGGGGCGTTTTTGTTTTTTTTGATTTAGTTTTTTCTTGATTTTTAACCCTTTTAATTTTTTTTGTCTGTTTCCCCCTCTGCTAATTTTTTTTCCCGCTTCAAACCCCCCCCCCGGGGGGGAGGATTTTAGGATGCTTTTCCCCGGTCACTTTTCCCCCTGAACAGTGTTTTTGATTTGCTGATTTTCTGGCCTTTTTTTTTGGGTTTATTTTTTTAAAGGGGAAAAAAAATCTATTGATTAAAAATAATTTAAACCCGGGAAAACATGGCGACAATAATGTTCCAAATCTGTAAAACGCTCACCCCTAGAACCTAAAGTTTAGTTTTTAAAAAGGGGTCCCCCTTAAATTTATTTCATAAAGTCTTGTTCAGAAACAAAGGGAGCCCAAAAATTTCGGACTAGTTTATGTACAAAATAAGAACCTTTTTTCCCCACACTTTTTACCCTTCTTTATCCCCGTTGCGCTTTTACCCGTTATGATACTTTTTCAATGTCTTGTGGCAATTTGGTTGAAACTTGTTCTATGCTGAATTTATTTCCCAGGAAAGGGTTTTTTTTTCCACCCTGCTGCCAAAGAATACAGCCCCTTTCTTTTTGGGCATAATAGTTGGTCATCCTTGATCTTCATAAGTTTTTGGAAGGCTTAGGCTGCCGTAGCTGTAGTAGATCATCGGTTCTGTTTTTTATTAATTATAATTATTTTATTTTTAAAAAATGAGCACCGAAAAAATGTTACCAACCTTTTATCCCTTCTGCTGTTAAATTGGGGGGGCCCAAGTGTAGGATACACAATGTGGTTTAAAAGGGCCCGTTTAAAAAAAAACCGGCAGATCTTGGCAAAAATGACTTTGAGGATTCAGCAAAGTGAATTTTTAATTTTTTACAGCTTTATTTGCTACAAAAATTTTCTAGTTAAGCAGGGGAAAAAATTCCAGACAGTAATTAAAATGTTAAAAAAATTCATTTATTTAAAAAGGCCCTTTACTCGTTTTTTGATGATTGGTGGGCTGTGGTAAGGGCTTGCTTTTAGCGGAAGTAATTTTTCGGGTTTGTAAACTGCGGATGACGACGAAGGGGAAAAAGATAACAAAATGTGGAGCAAAAAGCCGCAGCACAAGTCACTATGAAAAGCAGAGAATTGAGCAGTTAGGTTTTTTAAAAACAAACTGAAAAAAAAGGGACATGAGGGTTTCACATTTAAAGATGTTTATCAAGCGATAAAAAAAATATTTTCTAGTAACGGGCAAGGGGCCAAAACGAGGGGCATTGCCCCACCAAAATTCAGGTTTTTAACAACCATCAAAAAACAAAAAAATTTCAAAAAAATTTGCGTTTGTTATTTTTTGGGATGAAACCCTTGTGTATTTTGTTTTTTCGCATAAAAAATTGGGTGAAATTTAAAAAAAGAACAAAATTTATTATTTACCAAAAGGATATTGGAAGGGGAAAAACAGCCCAACAAAGTAAACCAAAACAGCTGGAGGGCAGTGAAAAACAGCAAAAGAATTTGGTTTTTCTAAAAAAAGCAATTTTGGGAAATTTTTTTTACCTTTCACCTAGGGCAAAAACGAGACCGCACTTTTTTTGAATAAACGCCAAAAGGGGCACCCATCAAATGGACCTTCTATATTTACCCCCTGATACGATTTTGACGAAAAAGATTTAAGTACGCACTTACAGTCATTGACATGGCTTAAATTCCAAGATGCAGAAAAATTAACACCCAAAAAAGGGGTTTGCTGTTGCTGTTGCCCTCCCAAAGATATACCCAAAGAGGCCCGTTAAAATTTTTCCCCGCCTGATTTCAAGTCGATGATGGAAAAGAATTTAAAAGGGCCCAAATGAATCAGTTATTGTTTAAAACATAGGTTAAACATTTAAAAAAGGCATTCCAGGGAGTTCCAGATCACAGGGTTTGGTTTTAAAACTTTAAAAAAATCAGTTATTGAAAGGCTTTTCTCCTACCAGTATCATAGAGAGGTGTTGACATTTTCCCCAACCCAGAATGGGTTAGAAGACTGCCCTCAGTTCTACGTTTCAATTTAATAATGAAGAATTTAAATTAAAGGGGCTAAAACCCTTAAAACAATCAAAAAACAAAAAAATAAAAGTTGTTGAAGGAGCTCCAGCCACCCGCAAACTATTGCCTTTTTGGTTTTAAAGTAAGGAAACCTTTTTTTGCGGGGGGAACGAAGGGGGCACTCACATCAGGGCAAAAAAGATCCCCCTTTTGGGGGTTTTTGACCCGTTTGAAGTAAAAAAATTGTAAAAAATTTAATCCCCCTGT
>CM031610.1:788241-790741 GCA_018398815.1 Conus ventricosus
TGCCCCTTCCACTTTTCACCTGTCCATCCTCTCCCACCACTCCACCAGTCCCCCCTCCATCCCCACCCCCATTCAGTCCCCCCCCCCTCCCCCGTTTGCCCCCCTTCCACTGTTCACCTGTCCACCCTCTTCTCCACCCACTCCACCAGTCCTCCCCTCCATCCCCCATCCCCATTCAGCCCCCCCCCCCCCCCCCGTGCCCCCCTTTCCACTGTTCACCTGTCCACCCTCTTCTCCCCCACTTCACCAGTCCCCCCTCCATCCCTATCCCCATTCAGTCCCCCCCCCCTCCGTGCCCCCCTTCACTGCCCACCTGTCCATCCTCTCCCACCACTCCACCAGTCCCCCCTCCATCCCCCATCCCCATTCATTCCCCCCCCTCCCCGTGCCCCCCTTCCACTGCCCACCTGTCCATCCTCCCCCCCACCACTCCCCCCAGTCCTCCCCTCCATCCCCCTTCCCCATTCAGCCCCCCCCCACCCCCCATGCCCCCTTCCACTGCCCACCTGTCCATCTCTCCCCACCACTCCACCAGTCCCCCCTCCATCCCCCATCCCCATTCACCCCCCCCCTCCCCCGTTGCCCCCCTTCCACTGCCCACCTGTCCATCCTCTCCCACCACTCCACCAGTCCCCCCTCCATCCCCCATCCCCATTCAGCCCCCCCACCCCCCATTGCCCCCCTTCCACTCCCCACCTGTCCATCCTCCCCCCACCACTCCCCCAGTCCTCCCCTCCATCCCCCTTCCCATTCAGCCCCCCCACCCCCCCCCCCCGTTGCCCCCCTTCCACTGCCCACCTGTCCATCCTCCTCCCACCACTCCCCCAGTCCTTCCTCCATCCCCCATCCCCATTCAGCCCCCCCCCCCCCCCCCCGTGCCCCCCTTCCACTGCCCACCTGTCCACCCTCTTCTCTCCCACTTCACCAGTCCTCCCCTCCATCCCCCATCTCCATTCAGCCCCCTCCCCCCCCCCCCCCCCCCGTGCCCCCCTTCCACTGTTCACCTGTCCACCCTCTTCTCCACCACTCCACCAGTCCTCCCCTCCATCCCCCATCCTCCATTCAGCCCCCTCCCCCCCCCCCCCCCGTGCCCCCTTTCCACTGCCCACCTGTCCACCCCTCTTCTCCACCACTCCACCAGTCCTCCCCTCCCATCCCCCATCTCCATTCAGCCACCCCCCCACCCCCCATGCCCCCCTTCCACTGCCCACCTGTCCACCCGGATGGTTCTGTTTAACGTCCTCCAGCCTGTGCAAACAGGACATATTGGGACATGTGTTTTTACTTTAGATGTAAGTAGTCATTTGGGCCGCATAGCGGTCGTCTGAAGATAGTTCAGCTGCGGTTGTTTCCAAGGCCATCGTCAGGGCCACCGGGCGGCCGTCTTCATGCTGAGTGGCGACGGTCCTGTGCCGCGTGAGGCCGACTCGGGAGACGTACGAGGCACAAGTCGCCGAGCCGCTGCACGTAGGTCATGCCCACTCTGCGCCCAATGAGGTACAATTTCCACCCTCCCCCCCCCAAAGGGAGAGCCCTGCTAGGATGGGCAGGCCACTGGGTAGTTCGCAGAGTGGCAGCGCCTCGTCGCCAAGTGTCACGCCGCCTCGAGAGCCGTCCCCCGGCGACACAGGCTAGTCCCGTCGTCACTCGTAGTGCGAGGAAGGAAATCTGTGCCGCCCTACACCCATCTGCCACCTGGGTGCCTTCTGCTGGTCTCTGCCACCGACCAGCAGGAATGCCGGATGCCACCAACCGGGCGGCCGTCTTCATGCTGAGTGGCGACGGTCCTGTGCCGCGTGAGGCCGACTCAGGAGACGTACGAGGCACAAGTCGCCGAGCCGCTGCACGTATAGGTCCATGCCCACTCTGCGCCCAATGAGGAACGTACCCACCCTCCCCCCCACAAAGGGAGAGCCCTGCTAGGATGTGCAGGCCACTGGGTAGTTCGCAGAGTGGCAGCGCCTCGTCGCCAAGTGTCACGCCGCCTCGAGAGCCGTCCCCCGGCGACACAGGCTAGTCCCGTCGTCACTCGTAGTGCGAGGAAGGAAATCTGTGCCGCCCAACACCCATCTGCCACCTGGGTGCCTGTCGGTGCGTAGACCCTCTCTCACCACTCCACCAGTCCTCCCCTCCATCCCCCATCCCCATTCAGTCCCCGCCCCCCCCCCCCTCCCCCCGTACCCCCCTTCCACTGTCCAGCTGTCCACCATCTTCTCCCCCACTTCACCAGTCCCCCTCTCCATCCCTCATCCCCATTCAGCCCCCCCCCCTTGCCCCCTTCCACTGCCCATCCTCTTCCCCCACTCCCCCAGTCCTCCCCTCCGTCCCCCATCCCCATTCAGACCCCCCCCCCTTGCCCCCTTCCACTGCCCATCCTCTTCCCCCCACTCCCCCAGTCCTCCCCTCCGTCCTCCAGAGAGAAGGGCATCTAGGATGCGGCCCGGTCCCATGTGAGTGTACAGAGTTCAAGGTCATAACACTTGTCCAGAGAGAAGGGCAT
>CM031610.1:795741-803241 GCA_018398815.1 Conus ventricosus
CGATGAAGGTGTTTCTCGAAGTTCTGGCCGAAGAAAGAGAAGAGATGGAAGGAGGGAAGTGGAGAGAGAGAGACAGACAGACAGAGAGAGAGACACACAGACACACAGACACACACACACACACACTGGCAGAGGAAGTGAAGTATTTTTAAAACTAACTTAGAGTAGTTAGAAAAATCGATCAGCTTTGCAAGCGTTCTGCTTCTAAGTGTGAAATTTCAGTGTATTTACATTGTTGTTGTTTTTTTTCTGAAGAATATTTGCAGTATTTTGACCATGTCTTCATTTTATAAAGGAATCTATCTGAATACGGAAGGAAATTCACCTCAGAATTTATCTAATGAAGACTTTACCGCATTTTTTTCCCCTGTGCGATTATATTTGCTATCAATTCTACCTGTGCTGGAATCCAATGTTTTAGTGCACTGAACTGAAAATCTGGCGATATATTGAGATATTTTCGAATATGAGTTTAATTTTGAAACGTCTGCAATTGTAGTGAGGGAAATTTGATTCAATGTCTTTAAACCATTTGATATTGTACTGATCTTTCAGACTCCGTGCAATGTTGGACTTCAAATATATACGGAAAAATTGGAGTTCTTATTGATTAATCCACATGCCACTCAATAATCCAGTTCATTGAAAGCATTGTGTAAGCACGACGGAAAAATAGTAGACTTCCATGTACGTTTGATAAAGAAATCTGTTCATTGTTCGGGAGAATTTATGAAACGTCAGAAGTCAGTAATTCAGACCAAACGTACGATAGTTTCCCGGTATTTTGTGAGGGAATTGTCCACGTTTGCCATAAACCATTTGGCTTTGTGTGTTTGTACCAAAGTTGAACGTCATTTTGTTGACAGCGGTAACCGTCACATAGTAGTTGTTACGTGGCCAGGTCATCAGCAGTTGTGGCCAGGTTTGAACTGTCACTTTGGTAGTGGTGTTATGTTGACAGGTCTACAGCAGTTGTTGACAGGTCTTTCAGCTGTTGTTGACGGGTGTGTCATATTGCTGTTGATGTAGTTGCAGTTGTTGACAGGTCTTGCTGTCAAATTGGTATTGATGTTGTTGCTGTGTGGCCAGATCTACAGCAGCTGTAGACAGGGTCAACTGTCACATTGTCGTTGCTCTGGGTCCAGGTCTCCAACAGCTGTAGACAGGTTCAACTGTCACATTGTCGTTGCTCTGGGTCCAGGTCTCCAGCAGTTGTTGACAGGTCTAACTGTCACATTGTTGTTGATGTCGTTGCTCTGGGTCCAGGTCTCCAGCAGCTGTTGACGGGTCTGCTGGAGGTGCAGGAAAGCCGGCGCCTGACCATCAGCGACCTGCTCCACCACCCCTGGCTGACCTGCCAACACACCCAGCCCGTCCCCCGCTTCCCCCCGTCTCCAGGCCCCGGCCCCGCCCGTCGACACCCAGATCGTGCGCTACATGGCCTCCGTCTTCCGCTTCAACGAGAGTGACGTCATCCACTCCGTGACGGAGCGGAAGCTGAACGCCTCGTCGGCCACCTACCACCTGCTGCAACGTCACATGGAAGGGGAGAGAAGCGCGGAGGAGGCGGACAGCCAGGAGGTGGAGGGGGGTGGGGTTGGGAGGGAGGGAGGGAGGGGGGTCGGGAGCGGGGGCGTGCGGGCGTCGGTCGGCGACAGGCTCAGGCCGACGGTCAGTGAGTATGGGCGACTTCCGGTGAGGGACGCGGTGGCCAGCAGCCGACCCGCCCTCAGCGAGTACAGCCGACCTCTGCCCGGCAGACCGGACGTGGAGAGCCGCGCCGACAGCCGCTCCGGCTGCCCCGTTCTCCGCTCCCACATCCTGACCCCTACCGGCACTTCCCACTCGGCGTCGGAGGAGGGCGTGGGGAGGGCGGGCGGGGGCGTGGAGGGGTGTGCGGGACTACAAGCAGTGCATCCTGTACCTGAAGGAGGCCCGCCACGCCTTCGCCCTGGGAGGGAGGCCCCTCTCCACCTCCACCCCCACCTCACGGACAGAGCCTCCTCCAGGCTCCCCCTCCTCAGCCTCCATCGCCCCCTCCTTTCTCCTGCCACCCCACACGGCCACGGCGCGGGTCAGGGAGTCAGCTGGCGGTCCGGGGAAGGTCACCTGTGTCAGGACGGGTCACGTGCGGCGGCAGGGGCGGGGGCGTGTGGCACGTGCAGTCATGACGTCAAACTAAACGTCAAGGGTCGGCCCGCCTGCTGGACCGCGGGAAGGCGACGCTGATGGGAGACAAGGGCGATCACTCCACCCCTGCCAGCGCCAGCCACGTCTCTGGGGCTCTCCAGCAAGGAGGACGACCTCCCCCTCCCCCGCCCAACACGGCGCAGGGGACGAGAAAGCCCATGCGCGCTCATCCGTCTTTGGAGGGCGACCCCGGCAGCCCCAGACCCTGCACACCGGGGTCCTCCAGCAGCCAGTCGTCCCTCAAGGACCCCTTCAGCAGGGACACCTGGCGCCTGGCGCTGCAACACGACCTGCGATTGGCCGGCGAGAACGAGGCTGCAGGCCGGAAGTCAACCGGCGTCTCCTTTGTGGCGCCGCTGTCCTCGCCCAAAACGTTGACCAACAGGGAAGAGAACACGTCCATGCGGCAACACAGTTACTTCCTGGTGCGACAGCTGACCGCCGATTTCAGTGAGTACACCCCGTAGTGGGCTGGTCCTTGAATGATGTCTCATCATAGCTTACAGTACACCACGCAGTGGGCTGGTCCTTGAATGATGTCTCATCATAGCTTACAGTACACCACGTAGTGGGCTGGTCCTTGTCTGTCCCATCATAGGTTACTGCTTGAGGATCTTGCTTCTTCCGTCTCTCTGTCTTTTCCCTCTGTCCGTCTTTGTCTCCGTTATCATATTGTCATCGAATTGAAGGAACGTGGTCATATGTATACTCCTTGATTTTGTTCAGACTGATATGTAAGGATTTACATACTAGATCTAGATCTTGCATTCTCGTGATTCATTACATCCAGTCCACGGTTTATACATCCGAGTCCTTTGTATCCAACGCTTCAGTGTGGTTACAAATAGTGATCAGAGATTTACCAGCAACCCAAACGACAAAGAAGGCAGAATCAGTGACTCAAAGGGTGTAGGAGTAGACTTGATTCACAGTCTAGCGCTTATGATCTTGAACAACAGCAGGGCGGATTTATGAGACTCGTGTCCATCTGCTGTGCCCTGTGGGGTGGTTTTGGACAGGTCATCATATTGAAATACTTGTATAAGTCCATCCACCATGTAGAGTGGGTTAAGGCGGGGAGTGACGATAAGATGGCCATCTTAAAATTCCGCAGAATGTGCTAGAATAGGGAGTGATGTTGAGATACATAGCCCCCTACAATACATGTCCCCCCTCCACCGTACTCTGTAGAATGGTCTTGGGTAGGAGGTCATAGCGAGATACATGTCCACCTTCAACTCTACCCTGTAGGATTGTCTTGGACGGGGAGGCATAGTGGGATACATATCGACCCTCCACTGTAATCCATACCATTGTCTAGACGTACAGTCATTGGAAACGCGTGTCTCTCTCGATGTGAGGTACATGCATCAATCGGGCAAGCAGTGCATGTTGGGTGATGGCTGACAGGAAGATGTTACCTGGCCGTATAAACTGTAAACTTGCTACCTGATCCGGTTCTTTGTTAGGTCAGAGAGAGAGAGAGAGAGAGAGAGAGAGAGAGAGAGAGAGAGAGAGAGAGAGGAGAGAGAGAGAGAGAGATGCCACGTGGATGTGGACTGTTACACGCTCGAGACATCACGTGCTCCGAGCTCACCGTCTGCCTGGTTCTTTACAGACCGTAGACGGGTCACTCCTGCCAACAGGAAGGTCATGGCCGCCGCGCCTGTCACCCAGCCAGTCACCACCCTGCCCTCCCCTCGCGTCCACAGCCTCCCCCACCCCCACCCCCACCCTCCACACCACCTGCACCTTCCAGACAGCTCTCAGAGGGAGGAGGTGGAGGACGGGGGCTCGCAGACGTCCAGTGCTGACGGGGCGTTAGGCGACACGCTGGACACTGAGCGCTTCCTCACCCCCGTCATCCGCGTCACCATTACGTCAACGGCCAAGCAATGACGTCATCGATGGCTCGTCAGCGGAGCCATCGTCACAAGGCCCTAGTGGGTGTGCAGACAATGTCGGACATGACTGTGCGGTCTCCGGCTCTGAACAGGTCCGTTGGAAAGGAGTATTATTTATACAACGCGCTTGCGAGGAAGAAAGAACTCTGTGTGTGTGTGTGTGTGTGTGTGTGTGTGTGTGTGTGTGACCTGACAGAGAGAGAGAGAGAGAGAGAGAGAGAGAGAGAGAGAGAGAGGGCAGACAGACAGACAGACAGAGATCTCGCTTCATATTTGCTGTTTCCTGGTGTTGACGAAGAAGACAGCTGATATACTGTGATTAACTGTTGCAGGCAGAAAATATCCGTACATTTTACTGCTATCTGAAGAAGCACTGAAACATTTTCAGTAAAGCTCCAACAAAACAACTCTCCGTTGTGGCCATTGTTAGTGGAATTAACAACGTGTTTGGCAGGTGTGTTGTACACAGCTTGATTGTAATAGAGTCTGCAAGGACAGCGAATTTCTTCCTTTTATTTGTTGGTTGTTTATTTATTTGTGTAATTTTTGTGATCCCATTCCTTTTTTTAATTTGTTTTTTTCCTGATACCCCATCTGATGAACTCGTCTGATTGCTACTCAAGTCGCATTTTCTGTCACAGCTACAACACCGAAAGTCAGAGTGCAGTCACTACAGCACCACGTTTAAGAGAAGGCCCTGCACAGCGATTCAGTCGTGTGGCTAGCGCTCAGTGAAGCTTGTTCAGAGGTTATTTACGCAGAGAGCTACTAATCCATGGTACTGACAATGACTTGATTCACGTAGATGATTGGCATGGCCATCCCTGCTTCACTGGGCACTGTCCCGCCTTCTTTCAATCTCCTGTTGTTAACCCGTCATCCCAAAGACATTGGCGTATATTCAGATGTCATTGTTTTCATTGACTTCACTGGAGCATTTGACGAGGGTCTGGCATCCAGTCTTAAGAGCAACGATGAGAAAGTACAACGTCAGAAGGAACCTTGTCAGGGTCATAGTACAACGTTATCAATGAGCTACCACCTCAGCTGTCTACAATGGCAGCACAGAAAAATAGTTCCGCAAAACTGTTGGCGTCGGACAGGGCTGCCTATTCTCTCCCCTCCTCTTCAACCTCTCTTTGGAAAGACCCAGGACAAATGCAGTAACAGACCGTCTTGGAATAGTGAGCATGGGAGGCATGTTATCACCAGCCTATGATTCACCAGTGACATCAATGGCATAGCTAGATAGGAAACATAAATGACTTTGACAGTGAAATGCCTACACAGAACATTCGGAGGGTATTGCATGGAAATCAGCACAGAGAAGACTGAAGTGATGAAAATTAGTATGAAGGGCATCAAAACAGACATCAAAGCAAGTGGTCAAAAGCTGAGACAGTAAACAGCTCCAAGAACCCAGAAAGAGTTGGTGACAGAAGAAGGGTCCAGACCAGAAGACCTCTCAGGAATGGTACACGCTTCGACAGTGCTCGCAAAATTCAAGGTCATGACAGAGGTTTCAAGGACAGCGACTTTTTTCCTTTCATTTTGTTATTAGTTACGCATTTGTGTCATTTTGTGTTATCCCATTCCTTTCTTATCATTGTTTTTTTCTGCTACATGATCTGCTGAAGTCGTCTGCTTGCTAGTCAACTCGAATTTTCTGTTACGGCTACAACACCGAAAGTCAGAGTGCAGTCACTATAGCACCACGTTTAAGAGAAGGCCCTGCACTGCGATTCAGTCATGTGGCTAGCGCTCAGTCAAGTTTGTTCAGAGGTTATTTACGAAGGGAGCTACTAATCCATGGTACTGACGATGACTGACGTGAATAACTGGCATGGCCATCCCTGCTTCACTGGGCACTGTGTCTCCACTTTTTCACTCTTCTACCAAACATTGATTTCAGTCATGCACGGGAGACGATTCACAAATGCTACTAAGAAAATATAAAATGTACTCCCTTCAATAACCTGAAACTATCCCATCTAACTGAAGGGGTACAATCAAATGTCTACCAACACAAAGATACAAGACGGGGTCACCACTGTCAAATGGGGATTATGTGTGCTAGAATTAAATGTAGGACAGAATTTTACTCACTACATCTGGAACCAACCATTCATTTGTAGTCACAAGCAGAAACACGTACACGCGCGTTCTTATCTCAGTTACCAACTCCGAATAACGTTCCCTCCAATAAGAGCCTTCAAATTATCATTCAATTTAAAGTTTTACAAATTAGCAATAGTAATCAGTCTCCCTTTGCCATGAAAATGTACCACTCATCACAGGCCCCCAAGCCATCAACATTCCCTAGAATATAATCCCAGGCCGTCACAATCGGTTGGCACAGACAGTCCCCAAGGAGCACTCCATCACAGGCCCCCAAGGCCACTTCTTCAGTCACACAGGCTCTCATGCATTCAAACGGATTGATTGTTCAAACCTTGCCTAGGTCAGGTCACCAATAAATGCTTTCCGTATGTGCCCGAGTCCGCCCACACCACATGGTGTCGATCCCAAAACGATGCACCTCGCCACCAAAACTGAACATGTTCAACATTTGTTGATAAATGGTGTTCCAGATAAAAATGTAGCCGTCAGTTGCACTTCCAGTCTAGGAATTATTTCTTTTTTACGTCACAATAGTTCTACTGTGTAAATGATGCTTTATATATGATGTGATAATCCATTTTTGACGTGATATAGCCGTCATCATACCCGGAGAGCTGGCACCGACTTGGTTCAGTGTCAACATGAAGATTCCTTTCGTGAAGGTTTAATGGCGTGTCATGTAACCCACAGACGTTTCCACTGATTGAGGGAAAACATTCCATGTTGCCCACTGATTGAGGGAAAACATCACATGTTGCCCACTGATTGAGGGGAAACATCACATGTTGCCCACTGATTGAGGGAAAACATCAAATGTTGCCCATTAATTGAGAGAAAACATCACATGTTGCCCACTGATTGAGGGAAAACATCACATGTTGCCCACTGATTGAGGGAAAACATCACATGTTGCCCACTGATTGAGGGAAAACATAACATGTTGCCCACTGATGGAGGGAAAACATCACATGTTGCCCACTGATTGAGGGAAAACATTCCATGTTGCCCACTGATTGAGGGAAAACATCACATGTTGCCCACTGATTGAGGGAAAACATCACATGTTGCCCACTGATTGAGGGAAAACATCACA
The DNA here is from genome assembly GCA_018398815.1 of Conus ventricosus. Taxonomy (NCBI): domain Eukaryota; kingdom Metazoa; phylum Mollusca; class Gastropoda; order Neogastropoda; family Conidae; genus Conus; species Conus ventricosus. Next base: position 803,050 of record CM031610.1, read on the forward strand.
TGTTGCCCACTGATTGAGGGAAAACTTCACATGTTGCCCACTGATTGAGGGAAAACATACATGTTGCCCACTGATTGAGGGAAAACATCACATGTTGCCCACTGACTGAGGGAAAACATCACATGTTGCCCACTGGTTGAGGGAAAACATGACATGTTGCCCACTCATGGAGGGAAAACATCACATGTTGCC
>CM031610.1:808241-858241 GCA_018398815.1 Conus ventricosus
CCTTTCATGCCTGTCTTGTCGCCCCTTTCGTGCCTGTCTTGTCGCCCCTTTCGTGCCTGTCTTGTCGCCCCTTTCCTGCCTGTATTGTCGCCCCTTTCATGCCTGTCTTGTCGCCCCTTTCATGCCTGTCTTGTCGCCCCTTTCATGCCTGTCTTGTCGCCCCTTTCGTGCCTGTCTTGTCGCCCCTTTCGTGCCTGTCTTGTCGCCCCTTTCGTGCCTGTCTTGTCGCCCCTTTCGTGCCTGTCTTGTCCGCCTGTTTCATGATCTGTCTGCCTGTTTCATGCCTGATTTGTCCGCCTGTTTCATGATCTGTCTGCCTGTTTCATGCCCGATTTGTGTGCCTGTTTCATGCCTGTCTTGTCCGCTGATTCATGATCTGTCTGCTTGTTTCGTGCCTGATTTTTTTCCGCCTGTTTCATGCCTGATTTTTCCGCCTGTTTCGCGCCTGATTTGTCTGCCTGTTTCGCGCCTGATTTGTCCGCCTGTTTCGAGCCTGATTTGTCTGCCTGTTTCGTGCCTGATTTGTTTGTTTCATAATTGCTTTGTCCGTCTGTTTCGTGCCTGATTTGTGTGCCTGTTTCGTACCTGTTCTGTCCGCCTGTTTCGTGCCTGTCGTGTCTGCCCGTTTTATGCCTCATTTTTCCGCCTGCTTCATGATATGTCTGGCTGTTTCATGCCTGATTTGGACGCCTGTTTCATGCCTGATTTGGACGCCTGTTTCATGCCTGATTTGTCTGTTTCATGCTTTGTCCGCCTGTTTCATGATTTGACTGCTTGTTTCATGATTTATCCGCCTGCTTCATGATTTGACTGCCTGTTTCATGCCTGATTTGGACGCCTGTTTCATGCCTGATTTGTCTGTTTCATGCTTTGTCCGCCTGTGCCGCCTGTTTCATGCCTGATTTGTCCGCCTGTTTCATGCCTGATATGTCCGCCTGTTTCATGCCTGATATGTCCGCCTGTTTCATGCCTGATTTGTCTGCCTATTTCATGATTTGTCCGCCTGTTTGATGCCTGATTTGTCCGCCTGATTTGTCCGCCTGTTTCATACCTGATTTGTCTGCCTGTTTCGTGCCTGATTTGTCTGCCTGTTTCATGTCTGATCTGTCTGCCTGTTTCATGCATGATTTGTCTGCCTGTTTCATGCCTGATTTGTCTCTCTTTCATGCCCGATTTGTCCGCCTGTTTCATGCCTGATTTGTCTGCCTGTTTCGTGCCTGATTTGTCCGCCTGTTTCATGCCTGATTTGTCTGCCTGTTTCATGCCCGATTTGTCTGTCTGTGTTTCGTGTCTGATTTGTCTCTCTTTCATGTCCGATTTGTCCGCCTGTTTCATGCCTGATTTGTCCGCCTGTTTCATGCCTGATTTGTCTGTTTCATGATTTGTCCGCCTGTTTCATGCCTGATTTGTCTGTCTATTTCATGCCCGATTTGTCCGCCTGTTTCATGCCCGAATTGTCTTTCTGTTTCATGCCTGATTTGTCCGCCTGTTTCATGCCCGAATTGTCTTTCTGTTTCATGCCTCATTTATCCGCCTGCTTCATGATTTGTCTGCCTGTTTCATGCCTTATTTATCCGCCTGCTTCATGATTTGTCTGCCTGTTTCATGCCTCATTTATCCGCCTGCTTCATGATTTGTCTGCCTGTTTCATGCCTGATTTGTCTGCCTGTTTCATGCCTGATTTGTCTGCCTGTTTCATGCCTCATTTATCCGCCTGCTTCATGATTTGTCTGCCTGTTTCATGCCTGATTTGTCTGTCTGTTTCATGCCTGATTTGTCTGTCTGTTTGATGCCTGATTTGTCTGTTTCATGCCTGATTTGTCTGCCTGTTTCATGCCTGATGTGTCTGCCTGTTTCATGCCTGATTTGTCTGTCTGTTTCATGCCTGATTTGTCTGCCTGTTTCATGCCTGATTTGTCTGCCTGTTTCGTGCCTGATTTGTCTGTTTCGTGTCTGATTTGTCCGCCTGTTTCGTGTCTGATTTGTCCGCCTGTTTCGTGTCTGATTTGTCTGTGTTTCATGCCTGATTTGTCCGCCTGTTTCATGCCTGATTTGTCTGTTTCGTGCCCGATTTGTCTGCCTGTTTCATGCCTGATTTGTCCGCCTGTTTCATGCCTGATTCGTCTGCCTGTTTCGTGCCTGATTTTTTCCGCCTGTTTCATGCCTGATTTGTCTGCCTGTTTCATGCCTGATTTGTCTGCCTGTTTCATGCCTGATTTGTCTGCCTGTTTCATGCCTGATTTGTCTGCCTGTTTCATGCCTGATTTGTCTGCCTGTTTCATGCCTGATTTTTCTGCCTGTTTCACGCCTGATTTGTCTGCCTGTTTCATGCCTGATTTGTCTGTCTGTTTCATGCCTGATTTGTCCGTTTCATGCCTGATTTGTCTGCCTGTTTCATGCCTGATTTGTCTGTCTGTTTCATGCCTGATGTTTCTGCCTGTTTCATGCCTGATTTGTCTGTCTGTTTCATGCCTGATTTGTCCGTTTCATGCCTGATTTGTCTGCCTGTTTCATGCCTGATTTGTCTGTCTGTTTCATGCCTAATTTGTCCGCCTGTTTCATGCCCGAATTGTCTGCCTGTTTCTTTCCTGATTTGTCTGTCTGTTTCGTGTCTGATTTGTCCGCCTGTTTCGTGTCTGATTTGTCTGTGTTTCATGCCTGATTTGTCCGCCTGTTTCATGCCTGATTTGTCTGTTTCGTGCCCGATTTGTCTGTTTCATGCCTGATTTGTCCGCCTGTTTCATGCCTGATTTGTCTGCCCGTTTCGTGCCTGATTTTTTCCGCCTGTTTCATGCCTGATTTGTCTGCCTGTTTCATGCCTGATTTGTCTGTCTGTTTCATGCCTGAATTGTCTGCCTGTTTCATGGCTGATTTGTCTGCCTGTTTCATGGCTGATTTGTCTGTTTCATGGCTGATTTGTCTGTTTCATGCCTAATTTGTCTGTTTCATGCCTAATTTGTCCGCCTGTTTCGTGCCCGACTTCTATTCTGCTCTAATTCATTTTCGGAAGCCAGCCCACCCAGCCCTATCCAGTATCAACACGCCTCTCAGTCCAGTGCCAGTGCAATAATCGCACGGCACACCGAAGACACCTTAACACGCCACGAAGCAATACAATGCCGTCAGATCTGAAGAAATCGCAGGCAGTGTTTTGATGGAAAACTGATCGCGTGCAGGCAGGGCAGGGATACAAAAGGAAATCGTTCCTTATCGCTTCTCTCCCTTTGTAGTGATTGTTGAGGAAGTCGACGTGGGAAAGCGGACGTCGTTCCTTTGCTTGCGTTTTGAAATGGGCCGCCGACCACACCGAACGTACATTGACGTCACTGGCTGCACCATACAGTGGTTATGCAAGGAACGACACATAGGCCAGAGGTCAGGCAGTAAAGGAACCGTTGGATAGATGGAAATCGACCCCCCCAAAAAAAAAAAAAAAAAAAAAAAAAAAAAACAGAGGGGGTTTTTTTGTGTGTGTTTTTTTTTTTAGACCATAAGTCGGGGTTCCGCGTGTGAACACACGTAAACAATCATTCACACGCGTAAAATCCTATAACATCTTTGACACACGTAAAATTCTATCAGTTTGGCCGACGGAAAGGATACCACATAGCGTGCACCCCGCATGAAAAACCAAAAGAATGAAGGAGAAAAGACGGAGTGAGTGACACTGACTGTTGAAGACACAAAGGAAACGCAGTGATGGCTGCTAAAGACACAACGCAAACACAGTGATGGCTGCTGAAGACACAACGCAAACACAGTGATGGCTGCAGAAGACACGAAGCAAACAGTGATGGCTGCAGAAGACACGAAGCAAACAGTGATGGCTGCAGAAGACACGAAGCAAACAGTGATGGCTGCAGAAGACAACGCAAACACAGGGATGGCTGCTAAAGACACAAAGCACACACAGGGATGGCTGCTGCAAACACAGTGATGGCTGCTAAAGACAACGCAAACACAGTGGTGGCTGCTAAAGACAACGCAAACACAGTGGTGGCTGCTAAAGACAACGCAAACAGTGATGGCTGCTAAAGACAACGCAAACAGTGATGGCTGCTAAAGACACAACGCAAACAGTGATGGCTGCTAAAGACACAACGCAAACACAAGGATGGCTGCTCATGGTTTATTCCGAGAGTTCAACAAATGCACATCAGGAAAACATGGTTGACTTTCACAGTTGTTCTAAAGACCTGTCACATCACAGGGGCATTGGAAGGAGGTCGGGAGGAGAGGGGGATCAATAACCATCATGCAATGGTTGTCGGGGGGATCAATAACCATCATGCAGTGGTTGTCGGGGGGGATCAATAACCATCATGCAATGGTTGTCGGGGGGATCAATAACCACCATGCAATGGTTGTCGGGGGGATCAATAACCATCATGCAATGGTGGTCGGGGGATCAATAACCATCATGCAATGGTTGTGGGGGGGGGGGGGGGGGGGGGGGAACAAATACCATCATGCAATGGCTGCCAGGGGGATCAATAACCATCACGCAATGGTTGTCAGGGGGGGGGGGGGGGATCAATAACCATCACGCAATGGTTGTCAGGGGGATCAATAACCATCATGCAATGGCTGTCAGGGGGATCAATAACCATCACGCAATGGTTGTCAGGGGGATCAATAACCATCATGCAATGTTGTCGGGGTGGGGGGGGGGATCAATAACCATCGTGGAATGGTTGTCGGGGGGGATGGGGGGGGGGGGGGCGGGGATCAATAACCATCACGCAATGGTTGTCGGGGGATCAATAACCATCACGCAATGGTTGTCGGGGGGATCAATAACCATCATGCAATGGCTGCCATGGTGGATCAATAACCATCACGCAATGGTTGTCAGGGGATCAACCATCATGCAATGGCTGCCATGGGGGACTAAAGGAATGATTGTTACCCACATTGTTAAATTATGTGGTGGGGGGGGGGGGGGGGAGAGCGGGGTTCAACCTGATTTAAGTACTGATAGGGAGAAATACCAAAATGTGAATTAATCTTTCAAAACAAACAAAAATCGTATGAATCAAGTTTCTATGAGCAACTCTTCTCCCTCCCTCTTCATACTTAACATGTATCAAACATTCACCTACACTCTTCAGCGTATGTGGTTAGTCGGCGAATTATAATAATTATTGCTCTAGGAATAGACGCGTTCAGCACTTATCTTACAAGACGCAGCCAAAGTGTAGGGCCTGACATCGAATCGGCGGAACAAAACGCAACAATCACGTCGTCACAGCAAGGCCTGCAGCTCGCTGTGAACACCACGTGGTCCGCTGAATGCGTCTTTTTTCTGCTAAACTCTGCGCGGTGGACGCTCTAACCATTGCCAAAACTCTAACTACTGAACATGTTATTTTCAAAGGGAGCCGACTCCTGGCGAAAACTGAAACCAACTTCACAGAAAAATGACTATTCCGCTGGACGGAAGGGACCAGCAAATTACAAGACAAAACGCGACGACTTTCGACCTCATTGGTCTTTTTTCAGACAAGAAACAACATTCAGGAGAATGGGAAGGATGAAGAAGCAATCGCTTGCCTTCTCCAACTGGGCGCAACATGGACGTTGAATGAAAACGAGGCTCGTTCATCTTGCCTGAAGAAGACCAAAGAAGTTGCGTTTTGTCTTGTAATTTGCTTTTTACTTTCATCCGGCGGAATAGTATTTTCCTTTTAAGTTCACTAAAACTTCATGCATTCACCGACGGATCTTTACTAAAACTTCATGCGTTCTCTGACGGATTCTTTACAAGGACAAACCAAGGGCTGGAAACGATAACGGAGTAGTAAGTGGATTGGAGATCACAAGCCTGGCTGGAAAGAGACGCACACCCCTTTAGGTTTTCAACGATAGCGAGTTGAGACACATGAGAATCTGTAAAACACATGACGTGAACAAGACGAACACCCCTTTAGGTTTTCAACAATAACAAGTAAGACACATGAGAATCTGTAAAACACAAGTCCACTTTGGAGCATAAGGAGTTCAGGGCTGAAACACTTGTCGGGGGGGGGGGGGGGGGGGGGGGCTGTGATGTCATAAAACTCTGGCCGTGATGGGGCTTGTCTAGATAGGGCTGTAGGCTGAAAGGGAAGGGGGGGGGGGGGGAGCTGTGATGTCATGCCACTGTGGCCGTGACGGGGCTGTCTAGATAGGGCTGTAGGCTGAAAGGGAAGGTGGTGGGGGGGGGGGGGGGGGGGGCTGTGATGTCATGCCACTGTGGCAGTGATGGGGCTGTCTAGATAGGGTTGTAGGCTGAAAGGAAAGGGGGGGGGGGGGGGGCTGTGATGTCATGCCACTGTGGCCGTGACGGGGCTGTCTAGATAGGGCTGTAGGCTGAAAGAGAGAGGGGGGGGGGGGGGGGGGTGATGTCATGCCACTGTGGCCTTGATGGGGCCGTCTAGATAGGGCTGTAGGCTGAAAGGGAAGGGGGGGGGGGGGGGGGGCTGTGATGTCATGCCACTGTGGCCGTGATGGGGCTGTCTAGATAGGGCTGTAGGCTGAAAGGGAAGAGGGGGGCTGTGACGTCATGCCACTGTGGCCGTGATGGGGCTGTCTAGATAGGGCTGTAGGCTGAAGGGAAGGGGGGGGCTGTGATGTCATGCCATGCCACTGTGGCTGTGATAGGGCTGTCTAGATAAGGCTGAAGGGAAAGGGGGGGGGGGCTGTTATGTCATGCCATGCCAATGTGGCTGTGATGGGGCTGTCTAGTTAGGGCTGTAGGCTGAAGGGAAAGGGGGAGGGGCTGTGATGTCATGCCATTGCCAATGTGGCTGTGATGGGGCTGTCTAGATAGGGCTGAAAGGGAAGGGAAGGGGGGGGGGGCTGTGATGTCATGCCACTGTGGCTGTGATGGGGCTGTCTAGATAGGGCTGTAGACTGAAGGGAAAGGGGGGGCTGTGATGTCATGCCACTGTGGCTGTGATGGGGCTGTCTAGATAGGGCGGTAGCTGAAGGAAAGGGGGGGGGGGGGGGGGGGGGGCTGTGGTGTCATGCCACTGTGGCCGTGATGGGGTGTCTGATAGGCTGAAGGGAGGGAAGGGGGGGGGGGGGGGGGCTGTGATGTCAGCTACTGTGGCCGTGATGGGGCTGTCTAGATGGGCTGTAGGCTGAAAGGGGGGGGGGGGGTGGGGGGGCTGTGATGTCATGCCACTATGGCCGTGATGGGGCTGTCTAGATAGGGCTGTAGGATGAAAGGGGGGGCGGGGGCTGTGATGTCATGCACTGTAGCCGTGATGGGGCTAGTAGGCTGAAAGGGGGGGGGGGGTGGGGGGGGGGGGCTGTGATGTCATGCCACTGTGGCCGTGATGGGGCTGTCTAGATGGGCTGTAGGCTGAAAAAGGGGGGCGGGGGCTGTGTGTCATGCCACTGTGGCCGTGATGGGGCTGTCTAGATAGGGCTGTAGGCTGAATGGGGGGGGGGGGGGGGGGGGCTGTGATGTCATGCCACTGTGGCCGTGATGGGGCCGTCTAGATAGGGCTGTAGGGAAAGAGGGGGGGGGGGAGCTGTGATGTCATGCCATGCAATGTGGCTGTGATGGGGCTGTCTAGATAGGGCTGTAGGCTGAAGACAAAGGGGGGGAGGGGGGGGGGGGGCTGTGATGTCATGCCATGCCACTGTGGCTGTGATGGGGCTGTCTAGATAGGGCTGTAGGCTGAAAGGGAAGGGGGGGGGGGTGATGTCATGCCACTGTGTTCGCGATGGGGCTGTCTAGATAGGGCTGTAGGCTGAATGGGAAGGGGGGGGGGGGGGGGGGGGGGGGCTGTGATGTCATGCCACTGTGGCCGTGATGGGGCTGTCTAGATTGCGATGTGGCTGAAGCGAAAGGGGGGGGGGGGGGGGGGGGCTGTGATGTCATGCCACTGTGACTCTGATGGGGATGTTGATAGGGCTGTAGGTTGAAGGGAAAGGGGTGGGCTGTGATGTCATGCCACTGTGGCCGTGATGGGCTGTCTAGATAGGGCTGTAGGCTGAAGGGAAAGGGGGGGGGGGGGGCTGTGATGCCATGGCACTGTGGCCGTGATGGGGCTGTCTAGATAGGGCTGAAGGGAAGGGGGGGGGGGGGGGGGGGGGCTGTGATGTCATGCCACTGTGGCCGTGATGTGGCTGTCTAGATAGGGCTGTTTGACTAAAAGGGAAGTGGGGGGGGGGGGGGGGGGGGCTGTGATGCATGGCATGTGGCCGTGATGGGGCTGTCTAGATAGGGCTGTAGGCTGAAGGAAAAGGGGGGGCTGTGATGTCATGCCACTGTGGCCGTGATGGGGCTCTAGATTGGGTGTAGGCTGGGAGGGAAAGGGAAAGCGGGAGGGGGGCTGTGATGTCATGCACTGTGGCTGTGATGGGGCTGTCTAGATAGGGCTGTAGCCTGAAAGGGAGGGGGGGGGGGTCTGTGGATGTCATGCCACTGTGGCCATGATGGGGCTCTCTAGATTGGGCTGTAGGGTGAAGGGAAAGGGGGGGGGGGGGGGGGGGGGGGCTGTGTGTCATGCCATGCCACTGTGGCTGTGATGGGGCTGTCTAGATAGGGCTGTAGCCTGAAAGTGAATGGGGGGGGGGGGGGCTGTGATGTCATGCCACTGTGCCTGTGATGGGGCTGTCTAGATAGGGCTGTAGGCTGAAAGGGAAGGGGGGGGGGGGGGGCTGTGATGTCATGCCATGCCACTGTGGCTGTGATGGGGCTGTTTGATAGGACTGTAGCTGAAAGGGAAGGGGGGGGGGGGGGCGCTGGTGAGGTCATGCCACTGTGGCGTGATGGGGTCGTCTAGATAGGGCTGTTAGACTAAAGGGAAGGGGGGGGTGGACTGTGATGTCATGCCACTGTGGCTGTGATGGGGCTGTCTAGATGGGGCTGTAGCCTGAAAGGGAAGGGGGGTGGGGTGGGGTGGGGCTGTGGTGTCATGCCACTGTGGCCGTGATGGGGCTGTCTAGATAGGCTGAAAGGGGAACGGGGGGGGGGGGGGGGGGGGTCTGGGATGTCATGCCCCTGTTGTGATGGGGCTGTCTAGATAGGGCTGTAGTCTGAAATGGAAGGGGAGGGGAGGGGGGGGGGGGGGCTGTGATGTCATGCCACCGTGTCCGTGATCGGGCTGTCTAGATAGGGCTGTAGGCTGAAAATGGAAGGAGAGGGGGAGGGGGGGGGGGTGTGATGTCATGCCACTGTGGCCGTGATGGGGCTGTCTAGATAGGGCTGTAGGCTGAAATGGAAGGAGAGGGGGAGGGGGGGGGGGGGGGGGTGTGTGATGTCATGCCACTGTGGCCGTGATGGGGCTGTCTAGATAGGGCTGTAGGCTGAAATGGAAGGAGAGGGGGAGGGGGGGGGGGTGTGATGTCATGCCACTGTGGCCGTGATGGGGCTGTCTAGATAGGGCTGTAGGCTGAAATGGAAGGGGGGGGGGGGGGGCTGTGATGTCATGCCACTGTGGCCGTGATGGGGCTGTCTAGATAGGGCTGTAGGCTGAAATGGAAGGGGAGGGTGGGGCTGTGATGTCATGCACTGTGGCCGTGATGGGGCTGTCTAGATAGGGCCGTAGGCTGAAAGGGAAAGGGGGGTGGGGCTGTGAAGTCATGCACTGTGGCCGTGATGGGGCTGTCTAGATAGGGCTGTAGGCTGAAGGGAAAGTGGGGGGGGCTGTGATGTCATGCCATGCCACTGTGGCTGTGATGGGGCTGTCTAGATAAGGCTGAAGGGAAAGGGGGGGGGGGGGCTGTGATGTCATGCCAATGTGGCTGTGATGGGGCTGTCTAGATAGGGATGTAGGCTGAAACGGGAAGGGGGGGCTGTGATGTCATGCCACTGTGGCGTCATGGGGCTGTCTAGATAGGGCTGTAGGCTGAAAGGGAAGGGGGGGGGGGGGCCTGTGATGTCATGCCACTGTGGCCGTGATGGGGCTGTCTAGATAGGGCTGTAGGCTGAAGGGAAAGGGGGGGGGGGGCTGTGATGTCATGCCACTGTGGCTGTGATGGGGCTGTCTAGATAGGGCTGTAGGCTGAAGGGAAAGGGTGGGGGGGGGGGGGGGCTGTGATGTCATGCCACAGTGGCTGTGATGGGGCTGTCTAGATAGGGCTGAAGGGAAGGGAAAGGGGGGGGGGGGGGCTGTGATGTCATGCCATGCCACTGTGGCTGTGATGGGGCTGTCTAGATAGGGCTGTAGGCTGAAAGGGAAGGGGAGGGGGGGTGCTGTGATGTCATGCCACTGTGGCCGTGATGGGGCTGTCTAGATAGGGCTGTAGGTTGAAGGGGAAAAGGGGGGGGGCTGTGATGTCATGCCACTGTGTCCGTGATAGGGCTGTCTAGATAGGGCTGTAGGCTGAAGGGAAAGGGGGGGGGGGGGGGGCTGTGATGTCAGGTCATGCCACTGGGGCTGTCTAGATAGGGCTGTAGGCTGAAAGGGAAAGGGGGGGGGGGCTGTGATGTCATGCCACTGTGGCTGTGATGGGGCTGTCTAGATAGGGCTGAAAGGGAAAAGGGGTGGGGGGGGGGGGGCTGTGATGTCATGCCACTGTGGCCGTGATGGGGCAGTCTAGATAGGGTGTAGGCTGAAAGTGAGGGTGGGGGGGGGGGGGGGCTGTGATGTCATGCCACTGTGCCTGTGATGGGGCTGTCTAGATAGGGCTGTCTAGATAGGGCTGTAGGCTGAAGGGAAGGGGGAAAGGGGGGTGGACTGTGATGTCATGCCACTGTGGCCGTGATGGGGCTGTCTAGATGGGGCTCTAGGCCGAAAGGGGGGGGGGGGGGGTAGGGGGGGGCGCTGTGATGTCAATGCCATTGTCCTCGTGGTGGGGCTGTCTAGATAGGGCTGTAGGCTGAAGGGAAGGGGGGGGGGCTGTGATGTCATGCCACTGTGGCGTGATGGGGCTGTCTGATAAGGCTGAAGGGAAAGAGGGGGGGGGGGGGGCTGTGATGTCATGCCATGCCAATGTGGCTGTGATGGGGCTGTCTAGATAGGGCTGTAGGCTGAAAGGGAAGGGGGGGGGGGGTGTGTGAGTCATGCACTGTGGTCGTGATGGGGGTGTTAGATAGGGCTGAGGGGAAAGGGGGGAGGGGGGCTGTGATGTCATGCACTGTGGCCGTGATGGGGCTGTCTAGATAAGGCTGAAGGGAAAGAGGGGGGGGGGGGGGGGGGCTGTGTGTCATGCCATGCCAATGTGGCTGTGATGGGGCTGTCTAGATAGGGCTGTAGGCTGAAAGGGAAGGGGGGGGGGGGGGTGTGATGTCATGCCACTGTGGTCGTGATGGGGCTGTTAGATAGGGCTGTAGGCTGAAAGGGAAGGGGGGGGGGGGCTGTGATGTCATGCCACTGTGGCCGTGATGGGGGTGTCGAGATTGCGATGTAGGTTGAAGCGAAAGGGGGGGGGGGGGGGGGGGGGCTGTGATGTCATGCCACTGTGACTGTGATGGGGCTGTTAAAATGGGCTGTAGGTTGAGGGAAAGGGGTGGGCTGTGATGTCCATGCCACTGTGGCTGTGATGGGGTGTGAGGTAGGGCTGTAGGCTGAAGGGAAGGGGGGGGGGGGGGGCTGTGATGCATGGCACTGTGGCCGTGATGGGGCTGTCTAGATAGGGTGAAGGGGGAAGGGGGGGGGGGGGGGGGCTGTGATGTCATGCCACTGTGGCCGTGATGGGGCTGTTAGATGGGCTGTAGACTAAAAGGGAATGGGGGGGGGGGGGGGGGCTGTGATGCCATGGACTGTGGCCGTGATGGGGCTGTCTAGATAGGGCTGTGGCTGTAAGGGAAAGGGGGGGGGCTGTGATGTCATGCCACTGTGGCCGTGATGGGCTTAGATTGGGCGTAGGCTGAAGGGAAAGGAAAGCGGAGGGGGGCTGTGATGTCATGCCATGCCACTGTGGCTGTGATGGGGCTGTCTAGATAGGGCTGTAGCCTGAAAGTGAATGGGGGGGGGGGGGGGGGGCTGTGATGCCATGCCACTGTGCCTGTGATGGGGCTGTCTAGATAGGGCTGTAGGCTGAAGGGAAAGGGGGGGAGGGGGGGGTGATGTGATGTCATGCGCACTGTGGCTGTGATGGGGCTGTCTTGATAGGGCTGTAGCCTGAAAGTGATGGGGGGGGGGGGGGGGGGGGCTGTGATGTCATGCCACTGTGCTGTGATGGGGCTGTCTAGATAGGGCTGTAGGCTGAAAGGGAAAGGGGGGGGGGGGGGGCTGTGATGTCATGCATGCCACTGTGGCTGTGATGGGGCTGTCTTGTAGGGCTGTAGCCTGAAAGGGAAAGGGGGGGGGGGGGGCGCTGTGATGTCATGCCACTGTGGCGTGATGGGGTCGTCTAGATAGGGCTGTAGACTAAAAGGGAAGGGGGTGGGGTGGGGTGGGGCTGTGGTGTCATGCCACTGTGGCGTGATGGGGCTGTCTAGATAGGTGAAAGGGAACGTGGGGGGGGGGGGGGGGGGGTCTGGGATGTCATGCCACTGTTGTCGTGATGGGGCTGTCTAGATAGGGCTGTAGTCTGAAATGGAAGGGGAGGGGGGGGGGGGGGGGCTGTGATGCCATGCCATGTGGCGTGATGGGGCTGTCTAGATAGGGCTGTAGGCTGAAATGGAAGGAGAGGGGGAGGGGGGGGGTGTGATGTCATGCCACTGTGGCGTGATGGGGCTGTCTAGATAGGGCTGTAGGCTGAATGGAAGGGGGGGGGGGGGCTGTGATTCATGCCACTGTGGCCGTGATGGGGCTGTCTAGATAGTGCTGTAGTCTGAAATGGAAGGGGGGCGTGGGGCTGTGATGTCATGCCACTGTGGCCGTGATGGGGCTGTCTAGATAGGGCCGTAGGTGAAAGGGAAAGGGGGGTGGGGCTGTGATGTCATGCCACTGTGGCCGTGATGGGGCTGTCTAGATAGGGCTGTAGGCTGAAGGGAAGGGGGGGGGGCTGTGATGTCATGTCTGTGGCTGTGATGGGGCTGTCTAGATAGGGCTGTAGGCTGAAGGGAAAGGGGGGGGGGGGGGGGTCTGTGATGTCATGCCACGTGGCTGTGATGGGGCTGTCTAGATAGGGCTGTAGGTGAAGGGAAGGGAGGGGGGGGGGCTGTGATGTTGCATGCCACTGTGGCTGTGATGGGGCTGTCTAGATAGGGCTGTAGGCTGAAAGGGAAGGGGGGGGGGGTGCTGTGATGTCATGCCACTGTGGCGTGATGGGGCTGTCTAGATAGGGCTGTAGGCTGAAGGGGAAAGGGGGGGGGGGCGCTGTGATGTCATGCCACTGTGTCCGTGATGGGCGTCTAGATAGGGCTGTAGGCTGAAGGGCAGGGGGGAGGGGGGGGGGGGGGGGCTGTGATGTCATGTCACTGTGGCCGGTGGGGTCGTTAGATAGGGCTTAGGCTAAAAGGGAAAAGGGGGGGGGGGGGGGGCTGTGTGTCATCCCACTGTGGCCGTGAGGGGGTGTTAGTGGGCTGTAGGTAAAGGGAAAGGGGGGGGGGGGGGCTGTGTGTCATGCCCTGGGGTCGTGAGGGGGCGTCTAGATGGGGTGTGGCTGAAAGGGAGGGGGGGGGGGGCGGGCTGTGACGTCATGCCAGTGGCCGTGTGGGGCTGTATGTTTTGGGCTGTAGGCAAAAAAAAAAGGGAAGGGGGGGTATGATGTCTGCCAATGTGGCCGTGATGGGGCTGTCTAGGTAGGGCTGTGGCTGAAGGGAAGGGGGGGGGGGGGGGGCTGTGTGGCCATGCCAATGTGGCCGTGTGGGGGTTCTGGGATAGGGCTGTGGGAAAAAGGGAAAAGGGGGGGGGGGGCTGTGATGTTGCCACTGTGGCCGGATGGGGCTGTTAGTAGGGCTGTACCCCGAAAGGGAAAAGGGGGGGGGGGGGGGGGGGGTGTGTGTATCCCACTGTGGCGGAGGGGCTGTCTGATTGGGTGTAGGTAAAGGGGAAAAGGTGGGGGGGGGGGGGGGGCTGTGTGTCATTCCATCCACTGTGGCGTGATGGGGTGTCTAGTGGGCTGTACCCTGTGATGGGGCTGTCTGATAGGGGTGGGCTAAAAGGGGAAAGGGGTTTGGGGGGGGGGGCTGGTGCATGCCATGCCATGTGGCGTGATGGGGCTGTTGTAGGGCTTAGCCTGAAAGGAAGGGGGGGGGGGGGGGGGTCGGGCTGGGGTTTTTTGCCACTGGGCCCGGATGGGGCTGTCTGTGCTAAAAGGGGAACGGGGGGGGGGGGGGGGGGGGGGGTGTGTCTGTGATGTCATCCCACTGGGGCCCGTGAGGGGGCTGTCTAGATAGGGCTGTAGTTGAAATGGGAGGGGAGGGGGGAGGGGGGCTGTGATGTCTGCCCCGTGCCCGGGAGGGGGCTGTCTAATAGGGCTGTGGGGAAGGGGAGGGGGGGTGGTTTAGTAGGGCGTGGGCTGAATGGAAGGAGAGGGGGGGGGGGGGGGGGCTGTGAGTCATGCCACTGTCCCCGTGATGGGGCTGTCTAGTAGCGCTGTAGGTAAAAAGGAGGGGAGGGGCGGGGGGGGGGGGGGGGGGGCTGTGAGTCATCCCATGGGCCGTGAGGGGGCTGTCTAATAGGCCCTGTAGGCTAAAAGGAAAGGGGAGGGGGGGGGGGGGGGGGGGGGGGGGGGCTGTGATGTATCCCACTGTGGCCGTGATGGGGCTGTTGGGATGCGCTGTGGGCTGAAAGGAAGGGGAGGGGCGGGGGGGGGGGGGGGGGGGGGCGTGATGCCTGCCACTGGGGCCCCGTGATGGGCGTCTAGATGCGCGTAGGCTGAAATGGAAGGGGGGGGGGGGGGGGGGGGGGGGGGCTGTGATGCATGCCATGTGGCTGTGGGGCTGTTAGTGCGCTGTGGTGAAAGGGAAGGGGAGGGGGGGGGGGGGGGGGGGGGGGGGCTGTGATGTCATGCCACTGGGGCCCGTGATGGGCTGTTTAAAAGGGGCTGAAAGGGGAAGGGCGGGGGGGGGGGGGCGTCTAGATAGGGGCCGTGGCTAAAAGGGGAAAAGGGGGGTGGGGCTGTGATGTCACGCCATGGGGCCCGTGAGGGGGGCCGTCTAGATAGGGCTGTGGTAAAGGGGGAAAGGGGGGGGGGGGGGGGGGGCTGTGTTTTTCACCCATGCCACTGTGGTGTGTTGGGTGTTAGATAGGCTAAAAGGAAAAAAGGGGGGGGGGGGCCTGTGATGGGGCTGTCTGATGGGCTGTAGGCTGAAAGGGAAGGGGGGGGGTGTGATATGCCACTTGGCCCGTGTGGGGTTGTCTAGATGGGCTGTAGGCTAAAAGGGGGAAGGGGGGGGGGGGGGCTGTGATGTATGCCCTGTGGCCGTGATGGGGTGCTAGATAGGGTGTAGGCTGGGGGGGAAAGGGGGGGGGGGGGGGGGGTCTGTGATGTCATGCCACTGTGATGGGGGGTCTAGATGGGCTGTAGGTAAAGGGGAAAGGGGGGGGGGGGGCTGTGTGTCATGAACAGTGGCTGTGTGGGGCTGTCTAGATAGGGCTGTAGTAAAGGGAAGGGGAAAGGGGGGGGGGGGGGGGCTGGGGTTGTCATGCCATGCCACTGTGGCTGTGGGGGGTGTCTAGATAGGGCTGGGGGGTTAAAAGGGGAAGGGGGGGGGGGGGGGGTGCTGGATGCATGCCATGTGGCCGTGATGGGGCTGTCAGTTGGGATGAAGGAAAGGGGGGGGGGAGGCTGTGATGTCATGCCACTGGTCGTGATGGGGCGTTAGAGGGGGCTAAAAAGGGGGAAAGGGGGGGGGGGGGGGGGCTGTGATGTCATGCCTCCCACTTGGGCTGTGATGGGGCGTTGATGGGCTAAAAGGGGAAGGGGTGGGGCGGGATGTCATGCATGTGGTAGTGATGGGGCTGTCTAGTAGGGTGAAAGGAAAGGGGGGGGCTGTGTGTCACCCAATGGACTGTCTAGATAGGGTGTAGAGAAAGGGAAAAGGGGGGGGGGGGGGGATTTGATGTATGCCACTGTGGCTGTGATGGGCTGTCTGGGATAGGGCTGTAGATGAAGGGAAGGGGGGGGGATTATGTTCCCCTGGGGCTGTGATGGGGCGTCTGTAGGGTTTGTGGGTTAAAGGAAAAGGGGGGGGGGGGGGTTGTGATGTCATGCCACTGTGGGTGATGGGGTGTTGTTGGGGGAAAGGGAAAAGGGGGGGGGGGGGGGGGCTGTGGGGGGGTCATGCCATGTGCTCGTGATGGGCTGTTGATGGGGCAAATGAAAGGAAAAGGGGTGGGGCGTGTGTCACCCCTTTGGTAGTGGGGGCTTGTTAGTGGGTAAAAGGGGGGGGGGGGGGGGGGGGGCCTGTGATGTCTGACTGTGACCGTGAGGGGGCTGTCTGATAGGGTGTAGACTGAAAGGGGGGGGGGGGGGGGGGGGATTGTGATGTCATGCCAGGGGGGGTTGATGGGGCTGTCTGATGGGTGTGGAAAAAAGGGAAGGGGGGGGGGTTGTGATGTCTGCACTGTGGCTGTGATGGGGCTGTCTAGTAGGGCTGTAGCCAAAAAGGGAAGGGGGGGGGGGCGTGGTGTCATGCCACTGGGGCCCGTGATGGGGCTGTTTTAATAGGTAAAAGGGAAGGGGGGGGGGGGGGGGGGGCTGTGATGTCTCCACTGGGGCCCGTGGGGGGCCGTTAGTGGGCTGAAAAAAGGGGGGGGGGGGGGGTGTGTCTGACTGTGTCCGTGATGGGCTCTAGATAGGCTGAAAGGGAAAAAAAGGGGGGGGGGGGGGCTTTGATGTCTGCCATGTGGCTGTGTGGGGCTGTATGATAGTGTGTGGGTGAAAGGGAAGGGGGGGGGGGGGGGGGGGCTGTTTGTATCCCATGGGGCCGTATGGGGCTGCTAGATGGGGGCCCGTGGTTTGGAAAGGGGGGTGGGGGCGTGATGTCATGCCACTGTGGCTGTGATGGGGCTGTTGATGGGCTGTAGGCTAAAAGGGAGGTGGGGGGGGGGGGGGGGCTGGATGTTGCCATGTGGCCGTGAGGGGGCCCCGTCTGATGGGCGAAATGGAAGGGGGGGTGGGGGGGGGGGGCTGGTGTCGTGCCCTGGGGCCCGTCTAGATTGGGTGGCTGAATGGGGGGGAAGGGGGGGGGGGTGTGATGTCGCCTGCCACTGTGAGGGGCTGTTCGATAGGGCTGTGGGGAAAAAGGGAAAGGGGAGGGGGGGGGGGAGGGGCTGTGTGTACCCACTGTGGCTGTGAGGGGTCGTCTAGATAGGGCTGTAGGCTGAAGGGAAAGGGGGGGGGGGGGGGGGGGGGGGCTGTGATGTCAGCCACTGGGGCCCCGGGGGGGCTGTTGTAGGGCTAAAAGGGAAGGGGGGGCGTGATGCATCCCACGGGGTTGATGGGCTGTTGATAGGGTGTGGGCTGAAGAAGGGGGGGGGGGGGGATTCTGCCACTGTGGTCGTGTGGGGCTGTTAGATGGGCTGTAGGTAAAAGGGGGGGGGGGGGGGGGGGGCTGTGTTGTCATGGCATGTGGCCCGTCTAGATGGGCTGTAGACTAAAGGGAAGGGGGGGGGGACGATGTCATCCCAGGCTGTGATGGGGCCGTTAGTAGGGTGTAGCCTGAAAGGGAAGGGGGGGGGGGGGGCTGTGGTGTCTGCCACTGGGGCCCGTGATGGGGCTGTCTAGATAGGGTTGTAGGTGAGGGAAAGGGGGGGGGGGGGGGGGGCGTTTTCCGCCCTTTGGGGCCCGTGATGGGGCTGTCTAGATAGGTTGGGGTGGGGGAAAAGGGGTTTGTGATGTATGCACTGGTCGTGAGGGGGTGTCTGTAGGGCGTAGGCGAAAAGGGAGGGGGGGGGGGGGGGGCGGGGCTGTGGGGGGGGCTGTAATGTCATGCCATAAAAAGACAAGGAAGAGGAACCGGAAAACCAAAACCAATGGAACCTTCCGCAGAAACAGGTCCCCTCCTCCCCATCCCCCTTTTAAACCAATAATGTGGGGTTTTTTGTGGTTTGTTTTTTTTAAGCCGTTTTCAAGTGCTTTTTCCAAGTTTTGTCGGAGAAAAGTCAAACCCTGTTTCTCGTGTTTATCAAAGGGAGTAAGGAAACGGGGGGTTGACGCAGAAAGTCTTCGCCCCTCGCGCCACAGGCCCTGACATCCCCCCCCCCCCCCCCCCCCCCCTTTCCCCTTCGATTTCAGCTACGCCCCATTGAGGGCCCCCCACAGCCCAGTGGATTTATTCACGCCCCCCCCCCCCCCCCCCCCCCCCCCCCCCCCCCCCCCCCCCCCCTTTTTCCCAAACTAGGCAGCCCCCTAGGCCACGTGGAACACAGTCCCCCCTTTCCCCTTTTGCCTATCTAGACAGCCCCCCACAGACCCCTTTTCCCTTTAGCCCCAGCCCCCTTAGACAGCCCAATCACGGGGCCCGCAGTCCCCAAAGGTAGCCGCATCCGCGTCAGGGGCCCAAACCCCCTAGAAAGACGCCACACGAAAAGGAAAAACCCGCGAGTAAACGAAACCCCGCAAATTACTGACGTCATTTTGCGTTAAGAGCATCGTCGTATCATGTCATGGACCACTTGGGTTTTGTGGGAAAAAAATTCTGTTGAAAACTTTGTTTTGGAAGGGGAAAACCCCCGCTTTTCTTGGGTTGGTCAAAAGGACGATAAATGACTTTTCGAAGCTGGACATTAAGGTATTTCACCAATAAAAACAGGGCCCGGTGCACATGTCGGTCCCCACATCGAAAAAAAAAGTTAAATCCCCGGCACAGGACCCGGAACAATCTTACCAGTTGAAAAAACGAAGGCACAACGATGGGGAGTATTTTTCATTGCACCACCCGCTACATGGGACACCGCACTGAAAGCAGTTCCCCGTGTATCTGGTTTACTTTCCGATCTGAGAACACCCCAAGAATACAAATCATGATTAACGGTGCGGTACTTCAAAACCAAATACATTACATATATACAGACTTGATTAAAACCACATCCATCGTTACAGACATCTGCGTACAAAGAAATGAAAAGCTATGTTAACATGGAGCATTACACACGTGAGTCGCCCAGAACACGAACATAAGCACCGTGACCAAAGATCCACCAAAAATAAAGTCAACAATATCACCTCACACAGAAATCACACATGACAAGGGAGGTTTCACTAACCATGGCCTTGTCCATACTATCACACTGGCATAAAACCAGATCCTGAAAACTTCAAAGACAGAGTGAAATGAAATCTACAGGGGAAATGAACGTGGGATGAACTCCACAGACTTGGCACCGAACTGAAGACAGCCGGCATGACATGGTCCCTGCTGAACAGGTCAGTCCAGAACCCAGTCATCTGGAGGGATGCTGCCGCAGCCCCGTTCCCTAGTCAGGTCAATGGATTAAGTCGATAAGCACTTCGGTAGTCTAACCTTTTGGCGCCTGGTTTATGACCACACGTAAGGCACAATGGTGCATACAAGTCTTCTGCTGTGTGCGGCGATAAAACATGGCTTCAACTCGTGGTTGAAAACCACCTATTCCCAAACAGGACAAGTGCCCCTTCTTGGTGCTGGCACGGAAAGAACCTGGGTATTATCACTTCAGTATTCCAGGGATTTAACAGTCGTCTCTGCGACCGATTAGTGTTTTACAAGAATTGATAATTCAACAGAATTCGGTGCCAACGAGTCGGGTTTGACAATACTAATTGTTCTGTTATTCTCAGTCAGAGAAGAACAGGTTGCGTTTGCTATGGAAAAAAACTTCATGAAATAGCTTGGAGATGTGCATTTTAAACAGTTTCAATCCGAGAAAAACTGCAGGCAGATGGATGGGTCTATAAGGTCAGCTTGACAACATTGCTTAGATTTTGTGGTCCAGACTGACCTCAAATATCTGTCTGAACAATGTCACCACAGACCAGGAAAACAGCTTGCAGTGCTGTAGCCAGTTGTCGCCACAGACCAGGAAAACAGCTTGCAGTGCTGTAGCCAGTTGTCGCCACAGACCAGGAAAACAGCTTGCAGTGCTGTAGCCAGTTGTCGTCACAGACCAGGAAAACAGCTTGCAGTGCTGTAGCCAGTTGTCGTCACAGACCAGGAAAACAGCTTGCAGTGCTGTAGCCAGTTGTCGCCACAGACCAGGAAAACAGCTTGCAGTGCTGTAGCCAGTTGTGGTCACAGACCAGGAAAACAGCTTGCAGTGCTGTAGCCAGTTGTCGCCACAGACCAGGAAAACAGCTTGCAGTGCTGTAGCCAGTTGTCGCCACAGACCAGGAAAACAGCTTGCAGTGCTGTAGCCAGTTGTGGTCACAGACCCCCGGCAATGATATATTAGTCTACAGCAGCAAGCTTTGACTTCTGCAAGACCTTTCTGAATGGTGACACCAGCACCCACAATGTGAAAGTCATTGTGACCTTCCCGAGTCTACAAAAATTATCTCCAAGTTGTGGACCACTCCCTCTAGTCATGAGTTGATTCCTTACCACAAGCGATGTTTCTTCAATCTCGTCAACATGTCAGAAAGAAACTGTTCATGCACAGAAAAAAAACCGTCCCACAAGGCGCAAATAGAGAGCTCTCCACCCTCTGTCCAGACCCCAGCCTTGGAGCTTGAGCAAATACTGCTGGAAGACTGGCCAACGAAGAAAGTTGAAGAAAACGTAAGTATTCCAGCTACAACGGACCACCAGTTTATGATTTACAGACCTGCAGACACTGTTTAAACTGTTTACTGTAAATCCTCATGTCAAACGGTCGGCTCTGAAGGCTGAACACCGTAACCTGACCAGGAGATCTGTGCATATGGATTTCAGGATGCATACTGGGCAAAAGGAAAACACCTTTTTTCCCTCATGGTAATCCTAAATTATTTCACAGACAGAATTCTTTTGTTCCTATACGCAAAACGTCATTAAGATTCAGTTTCACTGATTCTACGATTACATACCATCATTAATTAAAAAAAAATACAACAAACATTGATTGAATCCGATCAAAAGCGGTTTGGTATGTAGCTATCACTGACACGCATGTCATTAACATTGGACATAAACATTGTCATAAAAACACTTGCAGGCGGTGACAAAGTTTCAGTGCACACGAACAATGTTAAACGTGTGTGTGAGAAGAGCGAGGGAGTGTGAGTGTGTGTGTGTGTGTGTGTGTGTGTGTGTGTGTGAGGAGAGAGGTGATGAAGAGAGAGGGAGGATGAGAGAGAGGAGAGAGAGAGAGAGAGAGAGAGATGAGAGAGAGAGAGAGGAGAGAGAGAGAGAGAGGAGTGTCATGGCATAGGGGGGAAACGGGGATGCAGAGGAACGGGGTTAGAGATGGAGGAACGTGGGAGGATGGTTCGGTGTGTGTGGGTGTGTATGAAGTGATCGCAGACCTCGGGAAGAATAACCTGCCGTGAAACAAGAACGGAGTTAGTTTTCTGTTTGCATGGCACAGACCCTGACGTGCTCAGACGTTGTCTGTGGCAGAGCCATCCTCTCTTGTCACGGCCCAGGACTGGCACACGTCAGGGTCCTGTCCCGTCACCATGTTGGCATCACCATGCCCCAGCACACTACGAAGGCACGCTCGTCGCAGTCGCCCGCAACAGAACTGCAGTGACGTAGTTTATGACGAGCAGAGTGAAGAAGTAGACTGTCAGTCATTCCCTGACCGCTGGGGTCGTTGGGAGGGGGGGGGGGGGGGGGGGGGGTTGTGATGAGGCTGACGTCATGGCAAAAAACGCATAGCACAGCACGGCACAATGGACGGTGCCACAGACCACTGACGCAGCGGAGAACTGGTGGAAAATGACGTCATCTGAGTTGTGACGCACTTGCAATGTACTTATGGAAAGGGGCAGGGCTGGGGGTGCGGAGGGGGGTGGAGGGCGGGGCGGGGGGGAGGGCTGTGCTTCAGACACAGTTGAGTGGTGAGGTAGGAGGAGGGCGTGGGGGGAGGGGAGGAGGTCCGTGGTAAGGACATAGTTGCAGTGGGATGGTCGTGGCATGTATGCCCAGCAAATCTCGGTTGCGTTCAGGCAACACTGTTTTACTACTTTTTTACTACATGCGTCGACCAGACTCTATTTTTGATATGTCATCTTCAGACACTACTTTGTGCCGTAGTCCCTACTGGCCATACGGCCAAAACTTCTTTTCCCCAACAGATTCAATATGAACACTGGCATTTCCTATTCCTCCCGTGTCGTTACGTCCAAGGGAGAGAAGTAGTTTGACCACCTCTTGCTTCCCTTTGCTCTGTGTCCATGTGGCATGTTGTATTGCAACATGGCAAGACGGGCAACTTGGAACTGCAGTGACAACACCGTGTGGTTCCTGACCTCTGATGTCCTCATGGTAACGGTGATAAAGGATTGGAACCACTTAGGAATGGCGTTGGGCATCAATCGGTGACACTAGGATCAGACTTAGTGTCCTGTGTAACATTGCATGCCAACCAGAAAATGTGAGAATTCCGACCATGCTTTCTACCAATGAGAAGGCGTTACTATTTTTGGTGCCTGGAGAAACAAGCTTTGGAGCCTGGAAAACAGCAAAATGGCTGATCATAATCAGATAAGATTTCCTTTCTTACCCTAGCCTTCAAATACAACACTTCTTATTCTCCGACGAAGATGACATGCGTTACATACGGAAGGAAGCCAAGTTACAAATTGGATGTTTAACCAACTTTGTCCCTGTCTGTCCGTTTTGTTTACAGTTACCGAAACCTGTAAGGTTACTTAATTCATCGATTTCTGTCAACTTCCTTGTGATTGGTAGACGCAGTCATCGGTATTCTCCTGGTGGGAAGCTGTTGCCTGCCACAGCTAGCAATGTAGACTGAAGGCTACATGTACCACCACCCACTAGCAATGTAGACTGAAGGCTACATGTACCCACCACCCTCCTAGCAATGTAGACTGAAGGCTACATGTACCCAGCCACAGCTAAACCCCACCTTCCTAGCAATGTAGACTGTAGGCTACATATACCCACCCATAGCTAAAATCCCACCCTCCTAGCAATGTAGACTGAAGGCTACATGTACCCAGCCCATAGTTAAAACCCACCCTCCTAGCAATGTAGACTAAAGGCTACATGTACCACCCATAGCTAAAACCCCACCCTCCTCTTTTCCTTCACTCTGCCAAGATTGGTTGTACCTTACAATTTGTAGGCTACATGTACCCACGTATAGCTAAAACCTCGCCCTCCTCTTTTCCTTCACTCTGCCAAGATTGGTTGCAGCTTACAATTTGTAGGCTACATGTACCAAACCATGGCTAAAACCCCCACCCTCCTCTTTTCCTTCACCATGCCAAGATTGGTTGTAGCTTACAATTTGTAGGCTACATGTCATCCAATAGCTATTACACCACCACCCCTCCACTTCCCTTCTTTCTTTCACTCAGCCAAGATCGGCTGTGACTAACAATGTGGAGACTACATGTTAAACTCTAGTCATCTTCCGTCTTCCGCACCCACCACCCACCCTCCTCCCCTCCTTCCCCAGTTTTTTTTTTTTTTTTACTCAATCCAGACCGGTTGTCGCTGGTAAGTGGACGGTTATACATGTCAACCCCTAGCTGTCTCGCTCTTCACCCAGCCAAGGGTGGCGATGAGAGAAACGACCTGTGGATTGTACATGTCAACCCCTAGCTGTCTCGCTCTTCACCCAGCCAAGGGTGGCGGCGAGAAACGACCTGTGGATTGTACATGTCAACCCTAGCTGTCTCGCTCTTCACCCAGCAAGGGTGGCGGCGAGAAACGACCTGTGGATTGTACATGTCAACCCCTAGCTGTCTCGCTCTTCACCCAGCCAAGGGTGGCGATGAGAAACGACTTGTGGATTGTACATGTCAACCCCTAGCTGTCTCGCTGTTCACCCAGCCAAGGGTGGCGGCGAGAAACGACCTGTGGATTGTACATGTCAACCCCTAGCTGTCTCGCTCTTCACCCAGCCAAGGGTGGCGATGAGAAACGACTTGTGGATTGTACATGTCAACCCTAGCTGTCTCGCTCTTCACCCAGCCAAGGGTGGCGATGAGAAACGACTTGTGGATTGTACATGTCAACCCCTAGCTGTCTCGCTCTTCACCCAGCCAAGGGTGGCGATGAGAAACGACCTGTGGATTGTGCATGTCAACCCCTAGCTGTCTCGCTCTTCACCCAGCCAAGGGTGGCGATGAGAAACGACCTGTGGATTGTGCATGTCAACCCCTAGCTGTCTCGCTCTTCACCCAGCCAAGGGTGGCGATGAGAAACGACTGTGGATTGTGCATGTCAACCCTAGCTGTCTCGCTCTTCACCCAGCCAAGGGTGGCGGCGAGAGAAACGACCTGTGGCTTGTACATGTCAACCCACAGCTGTCTTACAGCCTCCCTCCTCTTCCTGCACAACAAAAACTGGTTTGTAGCTAACACCTTGAAGGTTTTGCATCGCAATCCCGAAACCGTCCCTTCTCCCTTCATGCAGGCCAGCTTGGGTGTAACTGGTGGGGCTGGAACAGGTAGAAAGACGTAATGCCGACTACACACTCTCCTTTCGTGATGAGGGAGTGTGGGGGTGGGCAATGGCTGGGCATCAATGCCGAGAGCAATCAACAGTTCTGTTAATGGGGGACATTTACACTGATGTCAGAGCAATCAACAGTTCTGTTAATGGGGGACATTTACACTGATGTCAGAGCAATCAACAGTTCTGTTAATGGGGGACATTTACACTGATGTTCATACTGATGACACTCAAGATCCGTATCAAGGGTACCATCAACATTGAAAATAATCAACAACACTTTTATACTGGGGGGGAAAGGAAGGGGTGTGGGGGGGGGGGGGGGGGTATTAGTACTAACGATTGTAGGCAGGAGCTGCGGTGAGGGGGACATTGGTACCGAGGATACTCAAATCACAGCGGGGAGACCTGTCAGGAGGGCGGACATCATCAACAACAGTTGTGTTGAGGATTCTGTGGTACCGTGATTCACCGCCAGACGTGAGGAAGCATCGACACTGACGGTAATCAACGGCACTGTTGAGGGAGTTATCAGCATTGAAGATCGTCAAACAACAGTGGTGTTGAGGAAATCGTCAGGACTGAGGATAATCAACAACACTTGTGTTGAGGGAGCCACCAGTAACTGAAGATAATCAGCAAACAATCGTGTTGAGGGCGCTATCAGTGTTGAGGATAATCAACAACAGTTGTGTTGAGGAAACCATCAGTACTGGAAATAATCAATAACAGTGGTTTTGTGAGGGACTCCAAAATATAGAGGGTATTCAACAGAACTTGTGTTGGGGGGGGGGGGGGGGGGGGGGGGGGAGGGGGGCTACTAGTACTGGGGTCAGGGCTACTACTACACGTGCCGCTGGTTCAGAAGGCAGTCGTCTCTTCCTGCTGATTGGCGATGGCGTCACTGCCCTGTGGACCTTGCCCAGGCGTGGAGACACTCTCTGCCTCAGGGTCCACCTGCCGGACTCTCTGTTTCAGCTCACGGATGAGCAGCGTGGCGGTCGCACTGCCCGGACCTCCTTCAGCTGTATCCTGGCTACTCGGCCCAGCGCTGAGGTCTTCCGACTTCCTGGGTTCCCTGGCTCCTTTCCTGGACCGTCTCCATGGGGCTGGGTTCTTGGTCAGCGTCACCAGCAGGCAGACGATCCTGGTCTTGCTGGTCGAGGCCCTCAGTGAGGGAGCTGAGGTCTTGGAACATTTCTTCCACCTGCATGCTGAAGCGCACCTTCTTGGCGTAGTCGGGTTCGGGTTCTTCAGGCAGGCTGTCGTCGTCGTCGTCCTCCTCCCTGGCTGTGGGCCCTGTGCATCGGAGGTGTGGAGGCTCGCACCAGACTTCCCAGCTTCGACCGAAGCTTCGGGGTCATCTTCATCTTCTTCATTGCCGGCGGCGGACTGGTCAGCGGCCATGAGGTGCTGATGAAGCACCGCCGCCAACAAGAAAGCCGGGTCACTGCTGGAGGGGCCGCTGACTTCCCCCGTTTCTTCAGAAAGCGTCATGGATTTTCTCACGTCATCAGTGACGTCATCCACTCTCCCATCCGTTTTCGTTTTGCCATCTGCTTCAGCTTGGGTCGTCCGCGTGTTGACCTTGAACGATTGGACATATGGACCATAACGGGAATCGTCAGAGCGTTGAGGAGGAGGAGGAGGAGGAGAAGGAGAAGGAGGAGGGCATCGTCACTGTTCTGTCGTGAACTGCGCACCTGACCAGGTCCTCCCTGAGGCTGAGGGCTGAACGCTGGGCTGCCGGCATACAGATCCAGCCCGGCGTCCGTTGTACAGTGCCGGGGGCGAGGTGACGTCGATCATGTTCTCCACGTCATCTTCCACGGGGTCTGCCGATGACGTCATGAGATCATGGAGCACGGCGGCGAGGTAGGCGGACCCCATGGGCTCTGGGGGTCCCTCGCCGCGGGACAGGGTGGGGGAGGTCCTCTCCGACCCTCCTCCTCCTCCCCGCCGTTCTCCCGGTCACTGGGCACGCCGCTGTCCGCGTCCAGGTGCCAGCTGCTCACGTGACTCTTGGGTCCCCCGCCCTCCTCCCCCTCGTTCTGCTCCCCGTCCTCGGTGTGGGAGCGGGGGGTTTACCTGGGGCAGAGACTCGGGGTCGTCGTCCTGGAAGATGGGGTTGATGACTCCAGCCCCCACGCCTCCTCCTGGTCCTGGCGCGGCGGCAGGGGGAGGGGGAGGACGGGGGCGGTGGAGTCACTGTCCGTCTTGCCCAGCTCGGCGTTTTCGTAGATGTCGTTGGCGAGAGCCAGGTGGTGCGTCAGTCGTCGCTGCTTCGTGTAGCTGTCAACACAGAGAGACCGTTGTTCATGCAACAGGCAGTCATGGAGTCGTGCTCAGGACTGTTACGGTATGTATGTACACCAGGAGATCTGAATATCGGCAACACAGATGGCAGAAGTGAGTGGTAGGTCAAATGTTAGGGGCAGCTACATATAACAATGATGGACTCCTTCCACGGAACACCTCAGAACAAAGTCGAAGCGCACG
Source organism: Conus ventricosus (assembly GCA_018398815.1). Lineage (NCBI taxonomy): Eukaryota > Metazoa > Mollusca > Gastropoda > Neogastropoda > Conidae > Conus > Conus ventricosus. The sequence continues at coordinate 835,123 of CM031610.1, forward strand.
GTGGGAGACAGACCTGCCTTCCAAGCAGAAACCGCACTCCTAGGCCGACCCGCTGTGGACACAGCTTGCTCAGTCTACAAAGCGTGGTTGATTGCTGGCAAGGGAAGTCACTCACAGGGGATGGAGTGGTGGCAAGGGAAGTCACTCACAGACAGGAATGGAGTGATAGCAAGGGAAGTCACTCACAGGGGAGGAGTGTTGACAAGGGAAGTCACTCAGCGGAATTGAGTGTTGGCAAGGGAAGTCATTCAGACAGGGATGGAGTGTTGGCAAAGGAAGTCACTCACAGGGGATGGAGTGTAGGCAAGGGAAGTCACTCAGACAGGAATGGAGTGATGGCAAGGGGAGGTCACTCAGGCAGGGATGGAGTGTTGGCAAGGGAAGTCACTCACAGCGGATGGAGTGTTGGCAAGGAAGTCACTCAGACAGGAATGGAGTGATGGCAAGGGAAGTCACTCAGACAGGGATGGAGTGTTGGCAAGGGAAGTCACTCAGACAGGGGATGGAGTGTTGACAAGGGAAGTCACTCACAGACAGGGGATGGAGTGTTGGCAAGGGAAGTCACTCACAGACAGGGGATGGAGTGTTGGCAAGGGAAGTCACTCACAGACAGGGGATGGAGTGTTGGCAAGGGAAGTCACTCAGACAGGGGATGGAGTGTTGGCAAGGGGAGTCACACAGACAGGGGATGGAGTGTTGGCAAGGGAAGTCACTCACAGACAGGGATGGAGTGTTGGCAAGGGAAAGTCACTCACAGACGGGATGGAGTGTTGACAAGGGAAGTCACTCACAGGGCAGGGATGGAGTGTTGGCAAGGGAAGTCACTCACAGACAGGGGATGGAGTGATGGCAAGGGGTGTCACTCACAGACAGGGGATGGAGTGTTGGCAAGGGAAGTCACTCACAGACAGGGATGGAGTGTTGACAAGGGAAGTCGCTCACAGACAGGGATGGAGTGTTGACAAGGGAAGTCACTCAGACAGGGGATGGAGTGTTGACAAGGGAAGTCACTCAGACAGGGGATGGAGTGTTGGCAAGGGAAGGGCACTCACAGAGAGGGATGGAGTGATGACAAGGGAAGTCACTCACAGGGGATGGAGTGTTGACAAGGGAAGTCACTCACACAGGGATGGAGTGATCGCAAGGGAAGTCACTCACAGACAGGGATGGAGTGTTGGCAAGGGAAGTCACTCAGATACAGGGGATGGAGTGTTGACAAGGGAAGTCACTCACAGGGGATGGAGTGTTGGCAAGGGGGTCACTCACAGACAGGGGATGGAGTGATGGCAAGGGAAGTCACTCACAGACAGGGATGGAGTGTTGGCAAGGGAGTCACTCACATACAGGGGATGGAGTGTTGACAAGGGAAGTCACTCACAGGGGATGGAGTGTTGGCAAGGGGTGTCACTCGCATACAGGGATGGAGTGTTGGCAACGGAAGTCACTCACAGACAGGGGATGGAGTGATGACAAGGGAAGTCACTCACAGACAGGGATGGAGTGATGACAAGGGAAGTCACTCACAGACAGGGGATGGATGTGTTGGCAAGGGAAGTCACTCAGACAGGGGATGGAGTGTTGGCAAGGGAAGTCACACACAGACAGGGATGGAGTGATGACAAAAGAAGTCACTCACATACAGGGATGGAGTGTTGGCAAGGGAAGTCACTCACAGACAGGGGATGGAGTGTTGGCAAGGGAAGTCACTCACAGACAGGGGATGGAGTGTTGGCAAGGGAAGTCACTCACAGACAGGGGATGGAGTGTTGGCAAGGGAAGTCACTCAGACAGGGGATGGAGTGTTGACAAGGGAAGTCACTCACAGACAGGGATGGAGTGTTGGCAAGGGAAGTCACTCACAGACAGGGATGGAGTGTTGGCAAGGGAAGTCACTCACAGACTGGGATGAAGTGTTGGCAAGGGAAGTCACTCACAGGCAGGGGGTGGAAGTGTTGACAAGGGAAGTCACTCACAAACAGGGGTGGAGTGTTGGCAAGGGAAGTCAACTCACAGACAGGGATGGAGTGTTGGCAAGGGAAGTCACTCACAGACAGGGATGGAGTGATGGCAAGGGAAGTCACTCACAGGGGATGGAGTGATGGCAAGGGAAGTGACTCAGACAGGAATGGAGTGTTGGCAAGGGAAGTCACTCACAGATAGGGATGGAGTGTTGGCAAGGGAAGTCACTCACAGATAGGGATGGAGTGTTGGCAAGGGAAGTCACTCAGACTGGGGATGGAGTGTTGGCAAGGGAAGTCACTCAGACAGGGATGGAGTGTTGGCAAGGGAAGTCACTCACAGACAGGGATGGAGTGTTGGCAAGGGAAGTCACTCAGACAGGGGATGGAGTGTTGGCAAGGGAAGTCACTCAGAGACAGGGGATGGAGTGTTGACAAGGAAAGTCACTCACAGACAGGGATGGAGTGTTGGCATGGGAAGTCACTCACAGACAGGGGTGGAGTGTTGGCAAGGGAAGTCACTCAGACAGGGGATGGAGTTGTTGACAAGGGAAGTCACTCACATACAGGGATGGAGTGTTGGCAAGGGAAGTCACTCACAGACAGGGATGGAGTGTTGGCAAGGGAAGTCACTCAGACAGGGGATGGAGTGTTGACAAGGGAAGTCACTCACAGACAGGGATGGAGTGTTGGCAAGGGAGTCACACAGACAGGGGATGGAGTGTTGGCAAGGGAAGTCACTCACAGACAGGGATGGAGTGTTGGCAAGGGAAGTCACTCAGACAGGGATGGAGTGTTGGCAAGGGAAGTCACTCACAGACAGGGATGGAGTGTTGGCAAGGGAAGTCACTCACAGACAGGGATGGAGTGTTGGCAAGGGGGTGTCACTCACAGACAGGGATGGAGTGTTGGCAAGGGGTGTCATCACAGACAGGGGTGGAGTGTTGGCAAGGGAAGTCACTCACAGACAGGGGATGGAGTGATGGCAAGGGAAGTCACTCACAGACAGGGGATGGAGTGTTGGCAAGGGGTGTCACTCACAGACAGGGGATGGAGTGTTGGCAAGGGAAGTCACTCACAGACAGGGATGGAGTGTTCGCAAGGGGTGTCACTCAGACAGGGGATGGAGTGTTGGCAAGGGGTGTCACTCACAGACAGGGGATGGAAATAATGGCAAGGGAAGTCACTCACAGACAGGGGATGGAGTGTTGGCAAGGGGAGTCACTCACAGACAGGGGATGGAGTGTTGGCAAGGGGTGTCACTCACAGACAGGGGATGGAGTGTTGGCAAGGGGTGTCACTCACAGACAGGGGAGATGGAGTGTTGGCAAGGGAAGTCACTCACAGACAGGGGATGGAGTGTTGGCAAGGGGAGTCACTCACAGACAGGGATAGAGTATTGGCAAGGGAAGTCAGACAGGAATGGAGTGTTGGCAAGGGAAGTCACTCAGACACGAATGGAGTGTTGGCAAGGGAAGTCACTCAGACACGAATGGAGTGTTGGCAAGGGAAGTCACTCAGACAGGAATGGAGTGATGACAAGGGAAGTCACTCACAGGGGATGGAAGTGATGGCAAGGGAAGTCACTCGGACAGGAATGGAGTGATGGCAAGGGAAGTCACTCACAGACAGGGGATGGAGTGTTGGCAAGGGAAAGTCACTCACAGACGGAAGGGGTTTCTGGCAAGGAAGTCACTCACAGACGGGAAGGGGGTCTTGCAAGGAAGTCGGTCACAGACGGGAAGGGGTTCTGGCAAGGGAAGCCAATGTACAGGAATGGAGTAGTTACAGAAGAAGCCATTCACAAAATTATACGTGAAATGTTGCCAAAAGAAGCAATTGGAAAACAATGGTTTAGTGATGAAAGAGAAGCCACCCCCAAACAGAGGATGGTTACTTTACAACCATCACGTACAACCCATCACACACACAGCTGCTTGTGTGATTACAAAAAATAAAGACAGAAAAAAATCACACCAGCAGAAAGAGTGCTGACAAAGAAAGCCATTCCCAAACAATCGATGCGTGCCAGCAGAAGAATGAACTCACAAACAGTGAACGAACGCCACCAAAGAAAGGACCTCACAATCAGTGGGGGGTGGTGGTGGTGGGGGGGGGGGGGGGGGGGGTACTGACAAATAACCCCATTCACAACCAGAGGGTAGTGTGCTGACAACGGAAACCATTCACAAACAGTACGTGGAGTGCTGACCAAATCATTCCTCAACAATGAGTGTCGTGCAGAACAAGGAGCGGTTCACACGCACAGTGGCTGAGTGCTCACAAAGGTGTGGAGTGCTCACAAAGGTGTGGAGTGCTCACAAAGGACACGCTCACAACAGTGCTGAGTCTTTACCATCCTCTCACATGTCCTGAACGTCACCGCGGTTGTCGCCCTTGGTCCTCAAGGATGAAGGACAGCTGGCAACAAACCACACATTTTGTTCCGAAACAACACACTGCACTGCCCAGCGAAATTTGAGGATTTTTTTCCCCCCAGGTGCGTTTACCTGTTGTCTGAAAAACGACTGGGCCACCAAATCATAGTCACAAACACTAAAGTAAGCAGTCTCGACAAGTAAACAAACAAACCAGGAATATGTTAGTGATGTAAACAAGTCTTCTGTCATACAAAATGACGCAAAATACAAATAAACACACAAAACAAGATGTAAAGTAACGCAGATCTAATGGCCTATACAAAACAAACAAGGCCCTACTTATGACAGAAAAGACGTAGAATCGTATCTCATAGACAAACTGGGCACAAGGACACCGTTCGGATCGAATGCCAAACCATGAACTGTCCACAGCTGGGTAGCTCAGCTATTACCTCCCACTGATAGTGTTTAACCCTTTTTCATCAGTCAGTGACAGTGTGTGTTACCTATGTGGCCATTTCCTTCCTTGCTTTCTTTTCCGTCCTCCCCCCCCCCCCCCCTTCTTTCTTTCTGCATCAGTTCCAACCTCTCCATGTTCCCTTCCCTTCCCTTCCCATTCCCTCCCCTCCCCCCAACCCATATTGAATCTTTTTAGGGGAGTTTTGCAGCTGTATTCAGGCGGCCAGCTGTGTCTGACGCGATGGGTTTTTTTTTTCTCCGGGGTTCTCCCGTTTTCCATCTGACCCCTTTGTGCCAGGATGGGGCAAGCCATCCTGGGGTCAGACTTTGGTTGGGTGCTACAGGCGGCTGACCATTGTCTCCCCTTATTTCCACCTACGATTTATTTCCCTTGCATTTTCCCTTTTTACTGCAGACACACTACCTGCGTTCAGAGCTATCTCCCCCCCCCCCCCCCCCTTTCCGTTTTCTTTCCTTTGTTGTTGTTGATTGTTCACTTCTCAGATTCCCCCTTCCCATCTCTGACCTTAACCTCTTCCTGCAGCCTGCTTCTTTACTGCGTTTTTCTCAACAGTCCTCACGTCTTTCCTCCTGGTGGATGCTTTGTTATTTCTGACATGTCAGCCAAAAGGGAAGCACTGTTTTGTTCATGTTTGTTTGCAATTGTCAAGTCTGAGGAAAACTTTGTGTCGAAAATTCAGTTGTTTGTTTTATACAGTCCATCAAATTGGCATTACTTTACATCTTCTTGTGTGTGTCTGTTTGTATTTTGAGTCATTTTCAGTAGCGCAGCAGTCTGTTTTTATCGTTTGTCATAAAAATGAACCGGCAGGAATTTCAAAAGAAGAGGAGGGGGAAGTACAGAGTGAAGAGAAACAGAGATGAAAAGGTGTAAGTATGAATTGCAAATCCTTCATCACAACTCACAGGTACCGCGTAATTTTGAGTTGTGAACAAAATCATTAGTTTACGCCTTTTCAGAGACGACTTTGGCCTCCTGCGTGAGAATCCTCAAGACAACACAGGTGGCTGAGACTGTGGCAGACCACCCATGGACTATGACAGACCACCCATGGACTATGACAGACCACCCATGGACAATGACAGACCACCCCTGGACTATGACAGCTTACCCATGGACTATGACAGACCACCCATGGACTATGACAGCTTACCCATGGACTATGACAGCTTACCCATGGACTATGACAGACCACCCATGGACTATGACAGGGCATCCATGGACTATGACGGACCACCCATGGACTATGACAGCTTACCCATGAACTATGACAGGGCATCCATGGACTATGACAGCTTACCATGGACTATGACAGCTTACCCATGGACTATGACAGACCACCCATGGACTATGACAGCCTACCATGGACTATGACAGGGCATCCATGGACTATGACAGACCACCCATGGACTATGACGGACCACCCATGGACTATGACAGACCACCCATGGACTATGACAGCGTACCCATGGACTATGACAGACCACCCATGGACTATGACAGACCACCCATGGACTATGACAGCTTACCCATGGACTATGACAGACCACCCATGGACTATGACAGCTTACCCATGGACTATGACAGGACATCCATGGACTATGACAGCTTACCCATGGACTATGACAGACCACCCATGGACTATGACGGACCACCCATGGACTATGACGGACCACCCATGGACTATGACAGACCACCCATGGACTATGACAGCTTACCCATGGACTATGACAGGCCACCCATGGACTATGACAGGCCACCCATGGACTATGACAGACCACCCATGGACTATGGCAGGCCACCCATGGACTATGACAGACCACCCATGGACTATGACAGACCACCCATGGACTATGACAGACCACCCATGGACTATGACAGACCACCATGATATCCAGCGGAGAACGCCGCCTTTAGGTGTATGATATTCTCAACACAATGAGGAGAACACCGCATCCAACGGGCGCACAGAGGAAAGCGAAAGGTAGATAGATACGGGAAGCGGAGGAAAGTGACATAAAGAAGAGTCGCCAAAAACAAAGTAACGACTAATCAAAGAAAAGAATATAGCCCAGCCTGTAAGCCCACTTGGAACAGATACACCTGGAGGTGCCGGCAAGACCCAGAGAGGTACTGTCTTCAATTGCCGAAGCAGTCAAGTCTGGAGAAATTCTGCACCACCCTTGGAAGCGGTGCTGTGTTCACATAGGGTGCAGACACACAGGGCTTTCCACGAAGACGTCGAGAGATATAACTGCACACCTGGCAGATGCCATTGTTTGGCCACTGGACCCCACACAACAGAAGCTCCATGGAAGCGCCCTCAAGGTATTGGATATAAAAACCAAGACAACGTTTGAATGTCACTCTCTTGGCCGGTGGATGGTTATGGTCAGTATAGTGTCTTGGTCATGATATGGGAGCGACGGTTGTTGTGCCGGTGTGGGAGACGTCTTTGAACCAACACACTAGAAATGAAAATACAGTATCCTCTCTTTTTTTCTCACACACATGTATCCGAAACCACTTATCCAATTACTTAGTTATCGATCCTCTCTCTCTCTCTCTCTCTCTCTTTCTCGCACGCACGCACGCACGCTCGACTGCTCTCGCCCGCCACTTTGAAAGAACAATCAAGCCAAAATAAGATCTTTGAAGAAAGACTGCAGCGATACTGAAAACATGTTCTGTCGTTTGTTTACTCCTTCCTTCGGCAGCTCAGTAACTCGATGTTTGCTTTTATGTTTTCATTTCGCGTGCGGTAACCTGCTTTAAAATCTGAAAGCATCCAGCTAAAATGTAAACAAAGACCCAAATATCGCACAAAATAGATGGCTTTTTTTCTTACAGAATCAAATGAATTTTACGACAGATATGTCTTCAGATCGCAGCGAACATGAAACTGATACCATTAACAAAGAAATCATGCACACTGCCTCTACACTGCAAACAGCAGTTTCTTACTTTAAACAACGGGAGGAAGAAGAAGAAGACGAAGACGAATGAAAAAAATTAAAAAGAAGAAGAAGAAGAAGAAGAGAGAAGAGGAAGAAGAAGAAGAAGAATGAAAAAAACAAAGAAGAAGAATGAAAAAGAAGAAGAAAAAGAGAAGAAGGAGGAGGACGAAGAGGAGGAGGAGGAGGAGAAGAAGAAGAAGGAGGAGAAGAAGAAGACAAAGAAGGAGAAGAAGAAGACAAAGAAGGAGAAGAAGAAGACAAAGAAGGAGAAGAAGACAAAGAAGGAGAAGAAGAAGACTGACCGTCTGCGTCCTCTGTAGATGACGATGAGGGCGACGACGAGGGCCAAGAGGAGGAGGGCGGCGATGACGATGAGAGCGATGACATGAGGGGGGAAATCGTCGGAGGCCTGTTCATCTTGTGTGGGGGTGGGGGCAGTGGAAGTGGGGGAGGGCAGGTAGGAGAGGAACAGCTGTTTGATGTCCTGGTTGTGTTCCTCCACTAGTCTGTGTATGCACACACACACACACACACACACACATTCACACACACACACACACACATTCACACACATTCACACACACACACACACACGGAGAACATACAGCGAGAGAAAAGCCTAGTGGCTGAGACCACACATAGTATGACTGTCACGGTCGCTAAGCCGGACGGCCCTACCACCCCTACCCACGCCTATTACACACTAGATCAGACAACACAGCACACAGCTTTACAATCATGCACACTTCTTTATTTCACACACACACTATGGCGCCACCACTCACGTCCATCCACACCCACACACCGGTATCCCACTTCTTCCCCGACCCACACTACCCTGCTACGACCCTGAGAACCCTAACCTATGCTAAGCACCAGTTGCGGTATATCACTGCGACCTAAGGACGCAGAGATAGCCCGCACACGTGGTGGCTAACTACTGGGGACAAGGACAAACCCAAGGGACTCTAATATCCAAACTACCACCACCCACACCTCTTCCCAGGACCCACCCTTCTCTTTTGACCCGGGACCACTACCGCACTGGTCACTGCGTCCCTAAGGGAGGCAACAACAAGTACCCTACACTGTGCTGGCCACTACGTCCCAAAAGGAGGCAGTAGCTAACACCCTTAACCCTACTTCCTAACGCTACACCCTTCCTACTACACCTATGGGACCACCCATCCCGGCCCGGAGAGCTCCAGTCCTCGGCGCTGTACTTGGCCCCTCACAGGCCGACGCCTCCCCGGACGACTGCACTCCGGTGCTGACCGTGGCCTCCCACAGTCCGACTCCCTGAAGACTCTACACCCGACGGCGACCGTGGCTCCTCAGTCTGACTCCTCCCCCGCGCTGGCACAACACCTCTGAAGGCCCCGCCGGACACAAAGGGTGAGAGAAGGTCTGGTGCGGTGCCCTCTGGACGAGTCCGGGGCTTGAAAGACGCCTCCTCCTCTGAAGGCCCCGCCGGACACTGAGGGTGAGAGAAGGTCTGGTGCGGTGCCCTCTCGACGAGTCCGGGGCTCGAAGGACGCCCGAACAGGGAAGAGCAACGGGTGGCTGGAGGACTCCCGGAAGAACTCCAGTAGCGGAGGAGAGCTGCCCACAGACGGCAGACGGCCTGGATGGTCTCCCTCTCCCGGGAAAAGCAGCAGGCAACGGGACACCGCCGCTCGCCTGCCGGCACGCGGCAGTACCCTGCGGTGGTCTGACCCCAGCCTCAGGACGGAACAGGATACCTGCTAACACAACTGGACAGACAGACGATCAACCACACCAGTTCTGCAACTGGCTGAAGTGGCTGCCAACAGAGACGACACAGAACCCGGCACAGGCCAAGGGCACACCAGACCCGACGAGGACCTGGCACTAACTATGACTCGAAGTCACTCAGCTCAACTAACGGCGCTACCGCCGCAACTACAAGGCGCGTCCACTCCGACGAACACCAGGGACCGAAGTGAAGCTACCCCAACGCATTCCGCACTGGTCGGAATCAAGCGAACTCTACTCACAACACAAAACAACGATTGGTCAGAGCAGCGTATCCCTCCGCAGAGCTGACACGCCGGACCAACGGACTAGTTGTTGCTCGTGCAACAACACGACAATTTACCACAACAACTCACAAACTTGACAATACCAACAACAGCCGATATCCTGCCCGCCTTCTCTGGTGTAGAACCAAGGTAACACAAGGGTAACAATCGGGAATGAAACCAACCTCTCGCTTCCACTCCTTCCATAATGAAGACTGGAATTCAAGAATATTGTATGTCTTATTTCCCAGCACCCTACCTAGCCTAACCTTCCACCTTAACCAAAACCCCAAATCTTACACACGCACGCTCGCATACACATATGCACACGCGCACACGCTCTCTATTTCGGAATTACCATTACTCCAAACACATGAACGGCTGGTTTACTACTGCCGATCGGTGACAATGACAAAGAAAGGGAATACAGCCCCAACAGTAAGGTCATTAACAGGGAACAGAAATCAGCAGGAATCGCTGTGGGAGGAAATAGGAGGCGGGGGGTGGGGGTGGGGGTGGGGGTGGGGGGGGGGGGGGGGGGCGATTGTTATGGAGAACACAGCAGGAATCATTGACGGAAAGAACACAGTGGGGGTCATTGAGAGAACAGAGAGAACACAGCAGGGGTCATCGACAGAACAGAGAGAACACAGCAGGGGTCATTGACAGAACAGAGAGAACACAGTGGGGGTCATTGACAGAACAGAGAGAACACAGCAGGGGTCACTGACAGAACAGAGAGAACACAGTGGGGGTCATTGACAGAACAGAGAGAACACAGCGGGGGTCATCGACAGAACAGAGAGAACACAGTGGGTGTCATTGACAGAACAGAGAGAGCACAGCAGGTGTCATTGACAGAACAGAGAGAACACAGCGGGGGTCATTGACAGAACAGAGAACACAGCAGGGGTCATTAACAGAACAGAGAGAACACAGTGGGGGTCATTGACAGAACAGAGAGAACACAGCAGGGGTCATTGACAGAACAGAGAGAACACAGTGGGGGTCATTGACAGAACAGAGAGAACACAGTGGGGGTCATTGACAGAACAGAGAGAACACAGCAGGGGTCATTGACAGAACAGAGAGCACAGCAGGGGTCATTGACAGAACAGAGAGAGCACAGCAGGGGTCATTGACAGAACAGAGAGAACACAGCAGGGGTCATTGACAGAACAGAGAACGCAGCAGGGGTCATTGACAGAACAGAGAGAGCACAGCAGGGTCATTGACAGAACAGAGAGAGCACAGCAGGGGTCATTGACAGAACAGAGAGAACACAGTGGGGGTCATTGACAGAACAGAGAGAACACAGCAGGGGTCATTGACAGAACAGAGAGAACACAGTGGGGGTCATTGACAGAACAGAGAGAACACAGTGGGGGTCATTGACAGAACAGAGAGAACACAGCAGGGGTCATTGACAGAACAGAGAGAACACAGTGGGGGTCATTGACAGAACAGAGAGAACACAGTGGGGGTCATTGACAGAACAGAGAGAGCACAGCAGGGGTCATTGACAGAACAGAGAGAACACAGTGGGGGTCATTGACAGAACAGAGAGAACACAGCAGGGGTCATTGACAGCATAGAGAGAACACAGCAGGGGTCATTGACAGAACAGAGAGAACACAGCAGGGGTCATTGACAGAACAGAGAGAACACAACAGGGGTCATTGACAGAACAAAGAACACAGCAGGGGTCATTGACAGAACAGAAAACACAGCAGGGGTCATTGACAGAACTGAGAGAACACAGTGGGGGTCATTGACAGAACAGAGAGAACACAGCAGGGGTCATTGACAGAACAGAGAGAACACAGCAGGGGTCATTGACAGAACAGAGAGAACACAGCAGGGGTCATTGACAGAACTGAGAGAACACAGTGGGGGTCATTGACAGAACAGAGAGAACACAGTGGGGGTCATTGACAGAACAGAGAGAACACAGTGGGGGTCATTGACAGAACAGAGAGAACACAGTGGGGGTCATTGACAGAACAGAGAGAACACAGCAGGGGTCATTGACAGAACAGAGAGAACACAGTGGGGGTCATTGACAGAACAGAGAGAACACAGTGGGGGTCATTGACAGAACAGAGAGAACACAGTGGGGGTCATTGACAGAACAGAGAGAACACAGCAGGGGTCATTGACAGAACAGAGAGAACACAGTGGGGGTCATTGACAGAACTGAGAAAACACAGAGGGGGTCATTGACAGAACAGAAGAAACACAGTGGGGGTCATTGACAGAACAGAGAGAACACAGTGGCGGTCATTGACACAACAGAAAAAACACAGTGGGGGTCATTGAGAGAACAGAGAGAACACAGTGGGGGTCATTGACAGAACAGAGAGAACACAGCAGGGGTCATTGACAGAACAGAGAGAACACATCAGGGGTCATTGACAGAACAGAGAGAACACAGCAGGGGTCATTGACAGAACAGAGAGAACACAGTGGGGGTCATTGACAGAACAGAGAGAACACAGTGGGGGTCATTGACAGAACAGAGAGAGCACAGCAGGGGTCATTGACAGAACAGAGAGAACACAGCAGTGGTCATTGACAGAACAGAGAGAACACAGTGGGTTTCATTGACAGCACAGAGAGAGCACAGCGGGGGTCATTGACAGAACAGAGAGAACACAGTGGGGGTCATTGACAGAACAGAGAGAACACAGTGGGGGTCATTGACAGAACAGAGAGAACACAGTGGGGGTCATTGACAGAACAGAAAGAACACAGTGGGGGTCATTGACAGAACAGAGAGAACACAGCGGGGGTCATTGACAGAACAGAGAGAACACAGTGGGGGTCATTGACAGAACAGAGAGAACACAGTGGGGGTCATTGACAGAACAGAGAGAACACAGCCGGGGTCATTGACAGAACATAGCGAACACAGCATGGGTCATTGACAGAACATAGAGAACACAGCAGGGGTCATTGACAGAACAGAGAGAACACAGTGGGGGTCATTGACAGAACAGAGAGAGCACAGCAGGGGTCATTGACAGAACAGAGAGAACACAGTGGGAGTCATTGACAGAACAGAGAGAACACAGTGGGGGTCATTGACAGAACAGAGAGAACACAGTGGGGGTCATTGACAGAACAGAAAGAACACAGTGGGGGTCATTGACAGAACAGAGAGAGCACAGCAGGGGTCATTGACAGAACGGAGAGAACACAGCAGGGGTCATTGACAGAACATAGCGAACACAGCAGGGGTCATTGACAGAACATAGAGAACACAGCAGGGGTTATTGACAGAACAGAGAGAACACAGTGGGGTCATTGACAGAACAGAGAGAGCACAGCAGGGGTCATTGACAGAACAGAGAGAAACAAGCAGGGGTCATTGACAGAACAGAGAGCACAGCAGGGTCATTGACAGAACATAGAGAACACAGTGGGGGTCATTGACAGAACAGTAGAGAACACAGCAGGGGTCATTGACAGAACATAGAGAACACATGGGGGTCATTGACAGAACAGAGAGCACAGCAGGGGTCATTGACAGAACAGAGAGAGCACAGCAGGGGTCATTGACAGAACAGAGAGAACACAGCAGGGGTCATTGACAGAACAGAGAACACAGTGGGTTCATTGACAGAACAGAGAGAGCACAGCAGGGGTCATTGACAGAACAGAGAGAACACAGTGGGGGTCATTGACAGAACAGAGAGAACACAGCAGGGGTCATTGACAGAACAGAGAGCGCACAGCAGGGGTCATTGACAGAACAGAGAGACACAGTGGGGTCATTGACAGAACAGAGAGAAGACAGCAGGGGTCATTGACAGAACAGAGAGAACACAGTGGGGGTCATTGACAGAACAGAAAGAACACAGCAGGGGTCATTGACAGAACAGAGAGAACACAGTGGGGGTCATTGACAGAACAGAGAGAGCACAGCAGGGGTCATTGACAGAACGGAGAGAACACAGCAGGGGTCATTGACAGAACAAATGCGAACACAGCAGGGGTCATTGACAGAACATAGAGAACACAGGGGGTCATTGACAGAACAGAGAGAACACAGCGGGGTCATTGACAGAACAGAGAGAGCACAGCAGGGGTCATTGACAGAACAGAGAGAACACAGCAGGGGTCATTGACAGAACAGAGAGCACAGCAGGGGTCATTGACAGAACATAGAGAACACAGTGGGGGTCATTGACAGAACAGAGAGAACACAGCAGGGTCATTGACAGAACATAGAGAACACAGTGGGGTCATTGACAGAACAGAGAGCACAGCAGGGGTCATTGACAGAACAGAGAGAGCACAGCAGGGGTCATTGACAGAACAGAGAGAACACAGCAGGGGTCATTGACAGAACAGAGAACACAGTGGGTTTCATTGACAGAACAGAGAGAGCACAGCAGGGGTCATTGACAGAACAGAGAGAACACAGTGGGGGTCATTGACAGAACAGAGGAGAACACAGCAGGGGTCATTGACAGAACAGAGAGACAGCAGGGGTCATTGACAGAACAGAGAACACAGGGGGTCATTGACAGAACAGAGAGAACACAGTGGGGTCATTGACAGAACAGAGAGAAGCACAGCAGGGGTCATTACAGAACAGAAGACACAGCAGGGGTCATTGACAGAACAGAGAACACAGTGGGGGTCATTGACAGAACGAGAGAGACACAGCAGGGGTCATTGACAGAACAGAGAGAACACAGTGGGGGTCATTGACAGAACAGAGAGAACACAGCAGGGGTCATTGACAGAACAGAGAGAACACAGTGGGGGTCATTGACAGAACAGAGAGAACACAGTGAGGGTCATTGACAGAACAGAGAGAACACAGCAGGGGTCATTGACAGAACAGAGAGAACACAGTGGGGTCATTGACAGAACAAGAGAACACAGCAGGGGTCATTGACAGAACAGAGAGAACACAGGGGGTCATTGACAGAACAGAGAGAACACAGTGGGGTCATTGACAGAACGAGAGAACACAGGGGGTCATTGACAGAACAGAGAGAACACAGTGGGGGTCATTGAGAGAACAGAGAGAACACAGTGGGGGTCATTGACAGAACAGAGAGAACACAGTGGGGGTCATTGAGAGAACAGAGAGAACACAGTGGGGGTCATTGACAGAACAGAGAGAACACAGTGGGGTCATTGACGAGAACAGAGAGAACACAGTGGGGTCATTGACAGAACAGAGAGAACACAGCAGGGGTCATTGACAGAACAGAGAACACAGCAGGGGTCATTGACAGAACAGAGAGAACACAGCAGGGGTCATTGACAGAACAGAGAGAACACAGCAGGGGTCATTGACAGAACAGAGAGAGCACAGCAGGGGTCATTGACAGAACAGAGAAACAGCAGGGTCATTGACAGAACAGAGAGACACACAGGGGGTCATTGACAGAACAGAGAGACACAGCAGGGGTCATTGACAGAACAGCAGAGGGTCATTGACAGAACAGAGAACAGCAGGGGTCATTGACAGAACAGAGAGAACACAGCAGGGGTCATTGACAGAACAGAAAGAACACAGCAGGGGTCATTGAAGACAGAGAAACACAGTGGGGGTCATTGACAGAACAGAGAGAACACAGCAGGGGTCATTGACAGAACAGAGAACACAGCAGGGGTCATTGACAGAACAGAGAGAGCACAGCAGGGGTCATTGACAGAACAAGAGAGAAGCACAGTGGGGGTCATTGACAGAACAGAGGAGACACAGCAGGGGTCATTGACAGAACAGAGAGAACACAACAGGGGTCATTGACAGAACAGAGAGACACAGCAGGGGTCATTGACAGAACAGAGAGACACAGCAGGGGTCATTGACAGAACAGAGAGACACAGCAGGGGTCATTGACAGAACAGAGAGAACACAGCAGGGGTCATTGACAGAACGAGAGCAACAGGGGTCATTGACAGAACAGAGGAACACAGCAGGGGTCATTGACAGACACAGAGAGCAACACAGCAGGGGTCATGACAGAACAGAGAGAGCACAGCAGGGGTCATTGACAGAACAAGCAGGGGTCACTGACGAACAGGGAACACAGCAGGGGTCATTGGACAGAACAGAGGGGGATTGACAGATCGAGCAGGGGTCACTGATCAGAACTGCGAGGGAGACGAGGCAGGGGTCATTGACGTGAGTGACCGCTGGGGGTGTCATTGACAGAACAGAAGCAGGGTCATTGACAGAAACAGAGGGAACAGATGAGAGGCTGTTCTTACTGCTGGACTGATGAGTGCAGCGCTTGCTGTGCCGTGGTGGCGGTGAAATGATCAGCTCGACTGACATTCAGCCCTTGGCCTAACACCTCGAACGAGTTGTACATACAGGAGCTCCTTACTTGCATACACCTGTGCCACCCTTTCCCTGAAATCGAAACGTTGTCATACAGGACTTTCCTTACTGCATCACTGTGCATCAGCCTTGACTGTCAAAGCTTAAGATGCACCTACATGTGCGTGACTGTCGGGATGTCTTTTTCATTCGTCATCTCTCTCACTCGCTTGCATCCAACGGCGGCTTCATTGTGAAGTTGGAGCGTGCGTGGTGGTGCGTGTGTGTGTGGGGGGGGGAGGGCGTGGGAGTGGGGGCGGGGGGTGGAGTGTGTGAGCGTGTGCGTGTGTGTGTGTGTGTGTGTGGGGGGGGGGGGAGAGAGTAGAGAGAGAGAGACAGAAGACAGAGAGGTTTTGTGCATATGATGATGCTTGGGTCGGTGTGTGAGGTAGGATGTTGGTTGGTCTTGTAAGCAAACAAAGACGAAGCGGAGCTTATGGCACATCATCATGAGTCAACATCATGACCAATCACACAGATCGTCTTGACATCCAACCACGATCTGGACATCTACACAGACACGCATCTGGAACTATCACCACACACTGAACTTGACATACAAACACACACTGACAGTTGTGACATCTTACCACAGCAACATCATGGACTACCAACTACACACTGACAGTCGTGACATCTTACATACACAGCATCATGGGAACTATCAACAAGTAACTACAGTCGTGACATCTTTACCACAGATAGGGAAATCAACAACACACTGACAGAGTGACATGACCAAGCATATGGGAACATGAGACAGACAGACATGACAGTGTGACAGACACAGTCAGGGAGGAGTGGCAGGAGGAGAAGACACAGAGTACACAACTGTGTTTTACCAGAGTGAGAAAAAAGATTGTAAGAGAGAGAAGAGAGGGAGAGGAGGAGAGAGAGAGAGAGGCGGGGCGCGAGAGGGGGGGGGAGGGAGGGGAGGCAGGAGAAGACACAGACAACAGGACAGAAGAGAGAAGAAGGTGAAGAGGAAAAGGGGGGGGGGGGGGGGGGGGGGGGAGAGAGAGAGAAGAGAGGACAGGGGGGGGGGGGAGGGGTGGCGGGGGGGGGGGGGGGGGGGGGCGAGAGGGGAGGAGGAGGGGGGGATGTGTGAGACAGAGAGAGAGAAAGTGTGCATACCGTTGTATGTCCTGGGTGTAGGGTCCCAACACTTGCGGAGAAACAGAGGTGTAGAGAATGACAGTGTAGTTGCTGACAAGGAGATTCACCTAGCACACACGTAATGGATGAATCAATCACACCGCACCGACGGTCACCAAGAACACATGTAACACATCTATCACTCGCATTTCATCTACATCACACGTATGTATCACTTACATACTTCAGAACATACTTAATGCCCGTGTCGCTCACATAGTTGTAGAACACACGTTTCATACAATGACAATAATAATAACAATAACAACAAGAAATCAAGAACAATACTAATAATAATGATAATAATAATGATGATGATAATAATAATAATAATAACGATAACGTTGCCGTTACAACAATGCATGGGAGACAATCCCTCAATCACTGCACACTGCGCAGAATAATGTCCCTTTAGGCTGGGTTAGCCCCCTTCCACCAACATACCGTACTGCTGTCATCGTATTTCAGCTGCTTGCTTTTAATTTGGATAAAATGGAGAAGAAAAAAAAGAATTGACTTTATTCATCAACTTATTCAAAAAAGAAATTTCTGGAGTGATTATAATGAACATGATTGGACATATTTTTGTTCTTTTCAAAGCAGCCATGTAGACCCCCCAAGGTTGACCTAGCCCAGTTTGTGGCTGCGACCATGTTGTGGGGACTTCTGGTTGAGGACTATCGTGGGCACTGACCTGCAAGCCAACTGAGGTACAGCGTCTGTGGAACATCAGGAGAAAGCAGAGGCATCATGTTAGACGCTTACAGATTAATTAAATAAAAACGATTCGGCATAATTATACAGTCATTCCAAATTGTTAGAAAACACATTTTCAGTAACTCAAACTGTGCACAAATAACAGCTGAAAATGATTACCAATACAGTCATTTAGAAATTATACACAAAGAAAAGACAAATTTTGCTTTCACATAGTCCTTTACAAATTATGCACACAAAAGAATTGGCTATAACAAATTGCTTCACACGTTTAGGTCAGATAAAAGATGAATATTAGTTACCGACTCTCTCTCTCTCTCACTAATCACGCATATAGAAGTGACAACAGAAAGAATTTGGAAACCATGGACAGACAACAAGAAGCATGTCTCTATCCATGCAGGTTGCACAAGATGGCACTGACGTTCTGGAAGATCTAGCTCTAACCCGCAGATATGTGCGTATGAGGAGGGAAGGGAAATAGAAAAAAGGGGGAGGGGATGGGATGGTGGCGGGTAGGGGCATCAAATCTACTCCCAACTTTCTTCTCTTTCCAAGAACAGGTCAGGGATACAACCACCACCATCTCCACACCAGTCCAGACTCTGAATGTGTAGTTTTAAACTTTTGAAGACATTTCTAGAAATGGTCCTACACTGTGTCTGTGATGGATCTATAGCGACTGGCTGGGCGAGGTTTTCTATGCGGGCGTACAAGGCGATTATGCGAGTGAATTTTTCTATGCAAGCGTCTGTGGCAACTACATCTGGTGTTTTCTACGCTGGGTCTGCGGCAATAGTGTGGGAACAGTAATAATGATCATACACTGATTCTCCTTCGCAACACACAGACACAGACGCACACATAGGCATGTACAGACTCAGAGAGAGAGAGAGAGAGAGAGAGAGAGGGGAGAGGAGAGAGAGAGAGAGAGAGACGCACACCATACCACATCACATCACGCGCACATACTCGCGAACACACACACTCACTCACTCACGCACGCACACACACACACACCACACACACACACACTCAGAGAGAGAGAGAGAGAGAGCTTCATCAGAAGAGAACAAAGGGACACACACACACACTCACTCACTCTCTCTCACGCACACACACGCATTCACTCACACACACACAAACACCCCCCCCCCCCCCCCCCACCCACACACACAACTCGCTCACTCTCTCTCTCTCTCACGCACACGCATTCACTGACACACGCACGCACACAAACACATGCGCGCGCGCACGCACACGCACACACACACACACACACACACCCTATGCAGGGGCTGTAGAGGACTATCGCAGGCGTCCAGCAACACAGAGCAGTGGACACTGTTCTGGACACTCCGCCCTAAACTGACCGCCCGCTCCGCTCGGCCACCGTAACGTCATCACACGCCCCGGGCCCCGCGGTCCGCACGGCGTAGACCACGTCACCATAGTCTCCTTCGTCATCGTCACTGGCCTGAACCTGTTACGTCACAGATGACACGGGGGGGGGGGGGGGGGGGGGGGGGGGGAATGACTCGTGTCGGTTTGTCTTTTGTGCCTATCTTCATCACTGTCTTTACTGAGGTTTTCTTTTTTTGTGTCACATATCAACGTATTATGACCACTAGTAGTACTACTACGACGACGACGACGATAATAATGATGAAAAGTAGTAGTAGTAGTAGTATTCGTCGTCGTAGTAGTGGTGGTGGTGGTGATAGTAGTAGAAGTAACAGCAGTAGTAGTAGTCGCAGACAGACAGACGAACAGACACATGCCAATGCATTATGACCACTACTACTACGACGATGATAATGATGATGAAAATGAATAGTAGTAGTGGTCGTAGTAGTCACTGAGAGAGAGAGACAGACAGACAGACAGACAGACAGAGATCAATGTATTATGACCACTACTACTACTACTATGACGACGATGCTAATGATGATGAATATGAGTAGTAGTAGTAGTAGTAATACTTATTATTGTTGTTGTTGTTGTTGCTGTTGCTGCGTTTGTGGTTATTTTCATGTCCTAATCTATCCAAAGGAATTCACTGCTGTCCGATGTTATTCAGTGCCACCTTTTTCAGCCAGAATCACTAACAAAACAGGAAACAAACATTCAAATAACGTCACCTCGCTAGACCAATCAAAAACGAGAACCGGTTTTTAATTCTTCACTTACGCAAGACGAAGGTTTTGTCAGAGAAATCAGTAAAGGCGAGTGTGTAGGGGCGTGCACACAAAAGAGAGTGACATACAGGCGAGTGTGTAGGGGCGTGCACACAAGAGAGAGTGACATACAGGCGAGTGTGTAGGGGCGTGCACACAAGAGTGACATACAGGCGAGTGTGTAGGGGCGTGCACACAAAAGAGAGTGACATACAGGCGAGTGTGTAGGGGCGTGCACACAAGAGTGACATACAGGCGAGTGTGTAGGGGCGTGCACACAAAAGAGAGTGACATACAGGCGAGTGTGTAGGGGCGTGCACACAAGAGTGACATACAGGCGAGTGTGTAGGGGCGTGCACACAAAAGACAGTGACATACAGGCGAGTGTGTAGGGGCGTGCACACAAAAGACAGTGACATACAGGCGAGTGTGTAGGGGCGGGCACACAAGAGAGAGTGACATACAGGCGAGTGTGTAGGGGCGTGCACACAAAAGACAGTGACATACAGGCGAGTGTGTAGGGGCGGGCACACAAGAGAGAGTGACATACAGGCGAGTGTGTAGGGGCGTGCACACAAGAGAGAGTGACATACAGGCGAGTGTGTAGGGGCGGGCACACAAAAGAGAGTGGCATACAGGCGAGTGTGTAGGGGCGGGCACACAAAAGAGAGTGACATACAGGCGAGTGTGTAGGGGCGTGCACACAAAAGACAGTGACAGAGTAAGCAAATGATCGTGACTTAGAGCGGAGGGCAAACTGACGGTGATGATGACGTCATGGGGCACGTAGTCCAGCACGGTGACGTCGTAGCTGGGCCGCTCAAACACAGGGGAGTTGTCGTTGATGTCCAGCAGTGTGACCTTGACCGTGGCCTCACAGTGACCTTTGCTGCAGTCCCCTCCGTCCTCCGCTTCACGTTCCGTCGTGCCAACCTGTCACGACAATGACATTGAACGTGCTGCTTTAGGACCGACACCTGTCATGACATTGACACAGGATGTGGTTTGTGTGGGACTGACACCTGTCATGACATTGACACAGGATGTGGTTTGTGTGGGACTGACACCTGTCATGACATTGACACAGGATGTGGTTTGTGTGGGACTGACACCTGTCATGACATTGACACACGATGTGGTTTGTGTGGGACCGACACCTGTCATGATATTGACACAGGATGTGGTTTGTGTGGGACTGACACCTGTCATGACACTGACACAGGATGTGGTTTGTGTGGGATGGACACCTGTCATGACATTGACACACGATGTGGTTTGTGTGGGATGGAAACCTGTCATGACATCGACACACGATGTGGTTTGTGTGGGACTGACACCTGTCACGACATTGACACAGGATGTGGTTTGTGTGGGACTGACACCTGTCATGACATTGACACAGGATGTGGTTTGTGTGGGACTGACACCTGTCATGACATTGACACAGGATGTGGTTTGTGTGGGACTGACACCTGTCATGACATTGACACAGGATGTGGTTTGTGTGGGACTGACACCTGTCATGACATTGACACAGGATGTGGTTTGTGTGGGACTGACACCTGTCATGACATTGACACAGGATGTGGTTTGTGTGGGACGACACCTGTCATGACATTGACACAGGATGTGGTTTGTGTGGGATGGACACCTGTCATGACAATGACACAGGATGTGGTTTGTGTGGGACCGACACATGTGATGACATTGACACAGGATGTGTTTGTGGGAAGGACACCTGTCATGACATTGACACAGGATGTGGTTTGTGTGGGAAGGACACCTGTCACGACATTGACACACATAACGCTTTGTGTACACACTTGTCATGACATTGACACACGATGTGTTTTGTGTGGGATGGACACCTGTCATGCAACTGACACGCGTCACTGAGAGAGAGAGAGAGAGAGAGAGAAAGAGGAGAGAGAGAGAGAGAGAGAGAGAGAGAGAGAGAGAGAGAGAGAGAGGACAGACAGACAGACAGACAGACAGGGAGAGACAGACAGGGAGAGACAGACAGGGAGAGACAGACAGGGAGAGAGAAGGAGAGAGAGGAGAGAGAGAGAGAGGAGAGAGGAGAGAGAGAGAGAGGAGAGAGAGAGAGAGAGAGAGAGACAGACAGACAGACAGACAGACAGACAGAGACACAGAGAGAGAGGACGAGAGAGAGAGAGAGAGAGAGAGAGAGAGAGGGAGAGGAGAGAGAGAGAGAGAGAGAGTGAGTGGTGTGTGTGTGTGTGTGTGTGTGTGTGTGTGTGTGTGTGTGTGTGTGTGTGTGTGTGTGTGGGCGGGCGGGCGGGCGGGCGCGCGCGCGCGTGTGCGAGTGTATGGATACCTGTCAGAGCATTGGCACACATCAAGGTTTGTGTGGGACAGACAGATGTCACGACACTGACACATGACACCTCCACTGTACTCTCCAGTCTCTTTCACTCGGCACTTTGGCTCTCCCCTCATTCCGGCAAAGTGCTCTCCCCTCATTCCGGCTCTGCAACCTTTCTTCTTCTTCCAGATTTACATTTTTATTTCTTGCAATTCTTCGTGAGCTTCCATGAACATTGTTTTTTTTTCTCTTTTTTTTTTCTCATCAAATTAGCACAGCTATTTGATAGTGAATCACAAATATTTTCATGTGGCAGGAACTATCTGAGACACAAGGTTTGGGTTGTAGTTTTGTGTTTTGCAAGCTTAATCTGTTGGATGGCAATGTAGAGGCAATGGCTAGCACACCAAGAAGACCCATAAGCATTCACATTGCTGACTCTCTTAATCTTCATACCGCTGTGGGTCCATCATGCAAGACATTCTTGGATATGTCCTGGCTTCCATGGGACTAGGCATGCCCAAATTGTCAATTTCATTCGTAACGTTTGAACTTTGAACTTGCAATACATCAATG
>CM031610.1:863241-865741 GCA_018398815.1 Conus ventricosus
AAAGACATGCTATATTTATGCATTTCAGTAACTGAAAATAAGTTACCTTTCCGGGTTTCAACACAGTTTAAAATTTCTGTTACAAAAGATCAAAAGAGGAGGTTACATTGCTGTGCTTTCAAAGGGAGAGTACGGTTGCATTTAAAAGACAGGTTAAATAATCTGTGTCATTAAAACAAGGTTATCTTTCTGTATTTCAACACGCTTTACAAGAGTGGGAAAGAACTTGGAAAATGGAATTTCATCCCCAAAAGTGCCAAGTGTTGCGTATATGAAACAAACGCTCACCAATTAGATCAGATTATTCTATCCATAATACTGTTCTTAAAGAAACTAATGCTGCAAAATATTTAGGCGTGATTATAGATAGTCGTCTCAAATGGAAAGAACACTACAATTTAGTATGTAAGAAAGCAAATTACATCTTAGCTTTCTTATACAGGAATATCAATGACTGCCCCCAAAAGGTTAAAGACGACTGCTACAAAACACTGGTTAGACCAGTACTGGAATATGGTTGCTCAGTCTGGGATCCTTACCATCTAAAGGACATTGATAACCTCGAAAAGATTCAGAAGAAAGCAGCACGGTTCGTAACAGGGAACCACATCAGAGAAAAGGGGAATACTAGGAAGAACATAAGGAAATTAGAATGGAAACCCTTAGAAGAGAGAAGAGCTTTTATCAAACTTAATATCTTCTTCAAAGGCAGAGCTAAAGTAATTGATATTCCAATGGAACAACTAGTATTGAATAAAAGTAGCACCAGGAGTGGCGGTCAATGTTATACCATACCTGCATCAAATATTGACAGCCACTTACATTCACTTTATCCTAGTTCTGTACGGCTGTGGAACTCACTGCCGGGTGCCATCAAGATTGCCACAAATGCAATCTCATTTAAAAAACAAATTGATACGACAGTTTTGAGATCTGCATATTGACGATTTTCTATTTTAACTTCCCCAGATATTTTACTGTTACCTGGGCTCGAATTTGGCCATTGCTTTTAACTTCTTGAATATCGAGTGCGACCCCTTGTTGCCAAATTTGCTCCAGGGGCCAACAGTCTGAGTCGCACTATTTTATGCTATTTTATTTTACTTTTTAACATGCGCGCTGGTGACCTACTCGTTTTTGAGTGAACCAGTATTTTAGGAAGAAGAAGAAGACAGATTAAATTACTGTTACAAAAGATAAAAGATGGGTCACACTTGTGTGTTACAGCTGACTCTATATCTGCGTTTTAAAATCAGGCTACATTTCTGTGTTTTAAAACCAGATCACACTTCTGCCTTTTATAGGCAGGCTCCATTTCTGTGTAAACAAAAAAAAAAACAACAGACAACCTATTTTGCAAAAGACAGATTACATTGAAGTATCCATATGTCAAAAGACGGGCTCCATTGTGCGCTCAGAATACACATCACATTTCTATGTTTCAAAAGACACTTTCATTTCTATCTTCCACTCGACAGGTTACATTTCTGTGTTTGTTTTTGTTTTTTAAGCTACTACATTTTAACATTTCAAAACGCAAATAACATAATTATCATTGTTTGAAAAAAAGGGAGATCACATTTTTTGCTTTTCCAAAGACAAGTGACATGTCCATGCTTAAAAAAGACACGCACGCACACACACGCACACGCACCACATCACACACACACACACACCACATCACACACACACACACACACACACACACACACACACACACACACTCTCTCTCTCTCTCTCTCTCTCTCACACAAACACACACAACACACACACACACACACACACACACACACACACACACACACACACACGCACACACACACACGCACACACACACACACAGAAGTAGTTCCATCATCTTCCTCCTCCTCTTCCACACGTCAAGTTCTCACTCACCGAGTCCCGGTCAGTGGCCCAGAGCAGACCCACAGAGGTGGCCGGGACGGAGTGTTCAGGGAGGGTGAAGTGGTACACACTAGGCTCGAACTCAGGCCGGTTGTCGTTGACGTCCTCCACGGTCACGGTCAAGGTCACCGTGGAGGATCTCCAGTTGCTGATGTTCTGCTGGACCTGTTCAGAGCATTCAGTGCAGACTGTGAGCTCTTCTGCAGTGCAGACCGAGTTCTTCTGCACCAGTTCAGTGCAGACGGAAGTCTTCTGCACCAGTCCCGTGCAGACTGTGAATTCTTCTGCACCAGTCCAGCGCAGACTGAGTTCTTCTGCACCAGTCCAGTGCAGACTATGAGTTCTTCTGCACCCGTCCAGTGCAGACTGAGTTCTTCTGCACCAGTCCAGCGCAGACTGAATTCTTCTGCTCCAGTCCAGTGCAGATTGTGAGTTCTTCTGCACCAGTCTAGTGCAGACTGTGGGTTCTTCTGCACCAGTCCGGTGCAGACTGTGGGATCTTCTGCATCAGTCAAGTGCAGACTGTGAGTTCTTCTGCATCTGTCTAGTGCAGACTAAGTTCTTCTGCACCAGTCCAGTGCAGACTGAGTTCTTC
>CM031610.1:870741-900423 GCA_018398815.1 Conus ventricosus
CAACACATCCTGTCTCAACACTATCACTGACAACACATCCTGTCTCAACACTATCACTGACAACACATCCTGTCTCAACCATCACTGACAACACATCCTACCTCAACCACTATCACTGACAACACATCCTGTCTCACACTATCAACATCCATCTGTCTCAAACTATCACTGACAACACATCCTGTCCTCAACACTATCACTGACAACACATCCTGTCTCATACACTATCACCGACAACCACATCCTGTCTCAACACTATCACTGCACAACACATCCTGTCTCAAACATCATCACTGACAACACCCTGTCCAACACTATCACTGACAACACATCCTGTCTCAACACTATCACTGCAACACATCCTGTCTCACACTATCATGCCAACGTCAGCGACAGCACATCCGAATGAATATACCTCCTCCCCCTGCCCTTCCTCTGCAATGCTTGTGTCTTCATAAAAATACCCCTCCCCCCCGTCCTCCTCTTATTCTGCAATCCTTGTGTCTTCATAAAAATACTCCCCCCCCCCTCCCCGTCCTCCTCTTATTCTGCAATCCTTGTGTCTTCATAAAAATACTCCCCATCCTCCCCGTCCCTCTCTGTATTCTGCAATCCTTGTGTCTTCATAAAATACTCCCCACACCCCCGTCCCCTCTTATCTGCAATCTTGTGTCTTCATAAAAATACTCCCCCCCCCCCCGTCCCTCTCTATTCTGCAATCCTTGTGTCTTCATAAAAATACTCCCCCCCACCCCGTCCTCTTATTCGCAATCCCGTGTCTTCATGAATATCCTCTTGCATCTCTAACCTTGCTTAGGCCACTGTACCAATACATACACAATCTGTCTGTCACACAACAACACACACAACAACACAGCACAACGCGGCACACACACACACACACACACACACATCACACACACAACAGTGTACCTACTGTAGAGGGAGACAATCAAGGTGTCCTGGGGAGTGACATCGACGTCAGGGTCATAGACAGACACTGGGGGGTCAGTCAGGAGCCAGATGCCCAGAGAGCGGAGTTCTGTCAGAACCACAGGAGACACCAGAATGACATGAGGCAGCACAATGACATGAGGCAGCACAATGACATGAGGCAGCACAATGACATGATACACCACAATGACATGAGGCAGCACAATGACATGAGGCAGCACAATGACATGACATGAGGCAGCACAATGACATGAGGCAGCACAATGACATGAGGCACCACAATGACATGAGGTAGCACAATGACATGAGGCAGCACAATGACATGAGGCACCACAATGACACCAGAACGACATGAGGCACCAGAACGACATGAGGCACCAGAACGACATGAGGCAGCACAATGACATGAGGCAGCACAATGACAAGAGGCAGCACAATGACATGAGGCAGCACAATGACATGAGGCACCACAATGACATGAGGTAGCACAATGACATGAGGCAGCACAATGACATGAGGCACCACAATGACACCAGAACGACATGAGGCAGCACAATGACATGAGGCAGCACAATGACATGAGGCAGCACAATGACATGAGGCAGTAGAATCACATGAGGCACCACAATGACATGAGGCACCACAATGACATGAGGCAGCACAATGACATGAGGCACCACAATGACACCAGAACGACATGAGGCAGCACAATGACATGAGGCAGCACAATGACATGAGGCAGCACAATGACATAAGGCACCACAATGACATGAGGCAGCACAATGACATGAGGCACACAATGACATCAGGCAGCACAATGACATGAGGCAGCACAATGACATGAGGCAGAGAATCACATGAGGCACCACAATGACATGAGGCACCACAATGACATGAGGCACCACAATGACATGAGGCAGCACTATGACATGAGGCACCTAATGACATGAGACACAATGACATGAGGCAGCACAATGACATGAGGCACCACAAAGACACCAGAACGACATGAGGCACCACAATGACATGAGGCAGCACAATGACATGAGGCAGCACAATGACAGGCGCGCAGCACCAATGACAGGGCAGCAAGCACAATGACACGAGGCACCACAATGACATGAGGCACCACAATGACAGGCACCACAATGACATGAGGCAGCACAATGACATGAGGCAGCACAATGACATGAGGCAGCACAATGACATGAGGCAGCACAATGACATGAGGCAGCACAATGACATGAGACACAAACATGGACACATGAGACACCACAATGACACGAGGCACCACAAAGACACCAGAACGACATGAGGCACCACAATGACATGAGGCAGCACAATGACATGAGACACCACAATGACATGAGGCACCACAATGACATGAGCAGCAAATGAAATGAGGCACGACAAGACACAAGAACGACATGAGGCACCACAATGACATGAGGCAGCACAATGACATGGGGACACCACAATGACATGAGGCAGCACAATGACATGAGGCAGCACAATGACATGAGGCAGCACAATGACATGAGGCAGCACAATGACATGAGGCAGCACAATGACATGAGGCAGCACATGACATGAGGCAGCACAATGACATGCGCACCACAATGACATGAGACACCACAATGACATGAGGCAGCACAATGACATGAGGCAGCACAATGACATGAGGCACCACAATGACATGAGTCAGCACAATGACAGGCACCACAATGACATGAGGCACCACAATGACAGGTACCACAATGACATGAGGCACCACAATGACACCACAATCGACATGAGGCACCAGAACGACATGAGGCAGCACAATGACATGAGGCAGCACAATGACATGAGGCAGCACAATGACATGAGGCACCACAATGACATGAGGCAGCACAATGACATGAGGCAAGAAATCACATGAGGCACCACATTGACATGAAGGCACCACAATGACATGAGGCACCACAATGACATGAGGCACCAGAATGACATGAGGCACCACAATGACATGAGGCAGCACAATGACATGAGGCACCACAATGACATGAGACACCACAATGACATGAGGCACCACAATGACATGAGGCAGCACAATGACATGAGGCACCACAAAGACACCAGAAGACATGAGGCAGCACAATGACATGAGGCAGCAGAATGACATGAGGCACCACAATGACATGAGGCAGCACAATGACAGGCACCACAATGACATGAGGCAGCACAATGACATGAGGCCCACACAATGACATGAGGCACCACAATGACATGAGGCAGCACAATGACATGAGGCACCACAATGAAGAGGCACCACAATGAGAGGCACCACAATGACATGAGGCACCACAATGACATGAGACAGCAGAATGACATGAGGCACACAAAGACACCAGAACGACATGAGGCACCACAATGACATGAGGCAGCACAATGACATGAGACACAACAATGACATGAGGCACACAATGACATGAGGCAGCACAATGACATGAGGCAGCACAATGACATGAGACACCACAATGACATGAGGCAGCACAATGACATGAGGCAGCACAATGACATGAGGCAGCACAATGACATGAGACACACAATGACATGAGGCAGCACAATGACATGAGGCAGCACAATGACATGAGGCAGCACAATGACATGAGGACCACAATGACATGCGGCACAATGACATGAGACACCACAATGACATGAGGCAGCACAATGACATGAGGCACGACAATGACATGAGGCACCACATGACATGAGCAGCACAATGACAGACAGCAGAATGACATGAGGCACCACAAAGACACAGAACGACATGAGGCACACAATGACATGAGGCAGCACAATGACATGAGCACAACAATGACATGAGCACCACATGACATGAGGCACCACAATGACATGAGGCGCACAATGACATGAGACACCCAATGACATGAGGCAGCAAATGACATGAGGCAGCACAATGACATGAGGCAGCACAATGACATGAGCAGCACAATGACATGAGACACCACAATGACATGAGGCAGCACAATGACATGAGGCAGCACAATGACATGAGCAGCACAATGACATGCGGCACAATGACATGAGACACCACAATGACATGAGGCAGCACAATGACATGAGGCACACAATGACATGAGGCACCACAATGACATGAGGCACCACAATGACATGCGGCACCACAATGACATGACGGCAGCACAATGACATGAGGCAGCACAATGACATAAGGCACCACAATGACAGGCACCACAATGACATGAGGCAGCACAATGACATGAGGCACCACAATGACATGAGGGAGCACAATGACATGAGGCAACACAATGACATGAGACACCACAATGACATGAGGCACCACAATGACATGAGGCACCACAATGACATGACGCACCACAATGACAGGCACACAATGATATGAGGCACCACAATGACATGAGGCAGCACAATGACATAAGGCACCACAATGACACCAGAACGACATGAGCCACCAGAATGATATGACCAGAGTGACATGACCAGAGTGACATGACCAGAACGACATGAGGCACCAGAACGACGTGACCAGAACGACATGACCAGAGTGACATGACCAGAGTGACATGACCAGAGTGACATGACCAGAGTGACATGATGCACCAGAATGACATGACCAGAGTGACATGACCAGAGTGACATGAGGCACCAGAATGACATGACCAGAGTGACATGACCAGAGTGACATGAGGCACCAGAATGACATGACCAGAGTGACATGACCAGAGTGACATGACCAGAGTGACATGACCAGAGTGACACGAGGCACCAGAACGACATGACCAGAGTGACATGACCAGAGTGACATGACCAGAGTGACACGAGGCACTAGAACGACATGAGGCACCAGAATGACATGACCAGAGTGACACGAGACACCAGAACGACATGACCAGAGTGACACGAGGCACCAGAACGACATGACCAGAGTGACACGAGGCACCAGAACGACATGACCAGAGTGACACGAGGCACCAGAACGACATGAGGCACCAGAACGACACGAGGCACCACAATGACATGAGGCACCACAATGACATGAGGCAGCACAATGACATGAGGCACCAGAACGACACGAGGCACCACAATGACATGAGGCAGCACAATGACATGAAGCAGCACAATGACAGGCACCACAATGACATGAGGCACCAAAATGACATGAGGCAGCACAATGACATGAGGCAGCACAATGACATGAGGCACCACAATGACCACGGCAGTTCTTACTGCTGCATTGAGTCGCTTGAGTCAAAGTCTTCCAAAGCGTGAGACGGAAAAGCAGAAGAAACAAATTGTGCGCAGCCAACAAGCCCGGGTCTGTGAGCGGTCTTGTATCTGACACCCTAGAGTGTCAGGAGATAAGGGCCGAAACGGTTGCTTGAAGGGGGCTTCTCTTCTGAGGACTCTCTGCTGCCACGCTCTCCACGAGTTTCTTTCTACTGTAAGCGTGGAGAATAGCGAACCACACATTGCTTTGCCGTCTGTATCGCGCCTATGCTTCGGCTTACCAGGCCAACGACGGCACGCGCGCGCAGCACAGGCTATAGGTTTTGCCGGTCGCAAAGTTCTGTCAGAAAGTTTTAAACACAAACTTAATTATGGTACTCACAGAGAAGACTGAAATGCCAGCTTTTGTCACACTCTCAAGTACTCACTGCGCCATTGATGTCATACAGAAATTATAGTTAAAAAACCTCTGTACAGTAAATATAACTTAAAGATGTTGCACCAGTCTCGAAGCGTCCAAACACACACAGCGTCTGGCAGTGCGCGGTGGCTGACTCGTTAGGGCCTAGCCGGAGTCAAAAGGCAAAGCGTTGAGCGAACTAAATGCAGTGGCGCCGCCGTGTGACATGAGGCACCACAATGACATGAGGCAACACAATGACACCATAATGACATGAGGCAGCACAATGACATGAGGCACCACAATGACATGAGGCACCACAATGACACCACAATGACATGAGGCAGCACAATGACATGAGGCACCACAATGACATGAGGCACCACAAAGACATGAGGCACCACAATGACATGAGACAGCACAATGACATGAGGCAGCACAAAGACATGAGGCACCACAATGACATGAGGCAGCACAATGACAGGCACCACAATGACATGAGGCAGCACAATGACATGAGGCTGCACAATGACATGAGACACCACAATGACATGAGGCAGCACAATGACATGAGGCAGCACAATGACATGAGGCACCACAATGACATGAGGCACCACAATGACATGAGGCACCACAATGACATGAGGCATCAGAACGACATGAGGCACCACAATGACATGAGACACCACAATGACATGAGGCAGCACAATGACAGGCACCAGAATGACATGAGGCACCAGAACGACATGAGGCACCAGAATGACACGAGGCACCAGAACGACACGAGGCACCATTAGTAAGCACTGTAGGTCCCTCCATGACACAGACCTTGATAAAATGGTGAGTTTTCAGTGAACACAAACCACGAATGTTCCAGCCATGGTTAAAAACTGCATTTAAAAGCAAAGAAATCATTTTGTTTAGGAAAGAACTTTTCAGTTTTCACTGCTGAACTATATGCAATCCTTATGGCCTTATCTTGGATATCTGATCTTAATGTGGCAATTTACAGCATTCTAATCTGTGTTGACTCTAAATCTGTTCTTTATAGCTTACGAAATTGGGATGCAAATGTAAGGAAAGACTTAATTTTTGAGCTGAAATAGCTCAGTTGGTAGAGCGCCCGACTCGCAATCTTGGTGATCCTGGGGTTGCGGGTTCGAACCTCCGCCAGGGCGTTTCGGTACAGGGGGATTTTTCCCTCGGAGTTAGCATTGGTTCTGACTCCATTTCCCATACAGTCCTTCGAATGAGACTATAAACCGAGGTTCCGTGTGTGAACGCATGCATAACATCTTGCACACACGTAAAATCCCATCACCAACTTTCGGAAGAGTAGGCCAATTTGGCCGTTGGCATGGATGACACGTTACACATAGCATGCACCCTGCGTGAGAAATGGAAAGAATGAAGGAAGTAAGGAAAATGAGTGATCGATATTGAACGATACTGACTGGATGACACGGGAAACGACTGAATGAAGCGCCAGCTGGCAGCTCTTCAGTCGGCACTACCCAGGTAGGCAGCCCATTGTGTAAACGAGTGTTGATTGTAAAGCGCTTAGAGCTTGGCCTCTAGCCGAGAATAGGCGCTATATAAGTATTCATTATTATTATTATTATTATTATAAAATTTATGATACATTCCGTTATGGCGAAAGGAACTTTTGTAGAGTTTTGCTGGATCCCATCTCATTGTGGTATCTATGGAAATGAAATAGCTGATAAATTAGCAAAAGAGGGTGCTCTTAGAAAAAATCCAGATAGTGGATTGAAATTGGATAAACATGAAATTATTTCTCTATTAGAAAACTGTATGAACAATGAAAAACTTCCCGCAAAAACGACAGTGTTATTATGTCAAAGATCATTGTCCAGTATAATCTATAAAATGCGTTTAAACTCGTGGAAAACCAAATTTTCTAAGGATGTAGATTGTGCTTGTGGTCTCCCATTATCTATTCAACATATTCTTTTTGAATGTCCAATTCCAACATCTTTATACAATATTCTAAAGATAGATATTGCTTCCTTAGGGGCTTTACAAGAAATACTTTACAGCCCAAAAATGATTGATATGGCAAAGGCTATACCGAGTTCTGTTATTATTCATTTGTTGCAATTGATTTATCAGTTTATAATTATTGTTTGGTAGTTAATAGGCAAACTTTCATACATTTGTGTCCGCGAGCGCGTGCACACTCACTCTCTCTCTCTCTCTCTCTCTCTCTCTCTCCTCTCTCTCTCTCTCTCCTCTCACACACACACACACACACACACGGGCGCGCACATACACGCACACGCGCTCACACACACACACACACACACACACACACACACACACACACACACACACACACACACACTCATATAAGCACTTACATACTTTTTTTTTGTTTTGGGTCTAATATCACCATCGTTGTGAACAGACTCTAAATTAAATCAATCAAATCAAATTAAAAACTGCAGTTTCGTCCATGACCAGACTGTATGAAACTGATGATGTTTCAGTGTGCCACACAAACCACGAATGTTCCAGCCATGGTTAAAAACTGCAGTTTCGTCCATGACACAGACTGTAGGAAACTAATGATGTTTTAGTGCACACAAACCACGAATGTTCCAGCCATGGTTAAAAACTGCAGTTTCGTCCATGACACAGACTGTAGGAAACTAATGATGTTTTAGTGCACACAAACCACGAATGTTCCAGCCATGGTTAAAAACTGCAGTTTCGTCCATGACACAGACTGTAGGAAACTAATGATGTTTTAGTGCACACAAACCACGAATGTTCCAGCCATGGTTAAAAACTGCAGTTCCGTCCATGACACAGACTGTAGGAAACTAATGATGTTTCAGTGAACAATGTTCCAGCCATGGTTAAAAACTGCAGTTCCGTCCATGACACAGACTGTAGGAAACTAATGATGTTTCAGTGAACAATGTTCCAGCCATGTTAAAAACTGCAGTTCCGTCCATGACACCGACTGTGTGAAACTAATGATTTTTCAGTTAACATAAACCACGAATGCTACAGCCATGGTAAGCGCTGCAGATCCACCATCCATTACACAGACTGTGTTAAACTAGGGATTTTTCAGTTAATACAAACTACAACTATTACAGCCATGGTAAAAACTGCTGTTCCGTCCATTACGCAGACTGTGTTAAACTAGGGATATTTCAGTTAACACAAACCACAACTATTATAGCCATGGTAAAAACTGTGGTTGTATCCATCACAGATCGTGTTAAACTAGATTAACGTGGACCACAAAATGTTGGGGCCATTTTAAAATCTGAAAGTTTCTCCATTGACATAGACCGTGGTAAAACTAGCGTTGTGTCAATTAACACACACCACAAGTAATACAGCTGTAGTAAACACTGGTGTCCTGTCCATTAACACTGATGACAAGAGTTGAAACCATAGCAAAGGGTAGAGTTATGTCCGTTAACACTGATGACAAGCGTTGAAACCATAGCAAAGGCTAGAGTTCTGTACGTTAACACTGATTATAAGTGTGAAAGTCATAGTAAAAACGGCAGTTCTGTCCGTTAACACTCACGGCAAATGTTAGAATCATGCTAAAGTAAGAACTCTGTCCATTAACACTGATCACAAGTGGTAATAGTATGTTAGAAACTTGATTTTCTTTTATCTAATTAACCCTGAAAACAGGTGTTAATGCCATGATGAAAACTTGAACTTTGTTCATTAACACAGATTATATGTGTCAAAGCCAAGGTGGGTTTTGGTATGAGCAAAGTTCGATTTTTCATCCTAGCATTAACACCTAAGTGTTTGGCCTTGTGAACAAAACAGTTCTCTCTGTTGTCACTGATCACAAGTATCAAAAGCCGGCTAAACGGGAGTTATGTCCATTAACCGAAATCATAAATGTTGTAGCTATGCTAGAAATAAGAATTACGTCCATTCACCGAAATCGTAGATGTTGTAACTATGCTGAAAACGGGAGTTATGTCATTTAACCGAAGTCACAAATGCTGTAGCTATGCTGAAAACGGAAGTTGCCTCCCTTAAGGCAGATCACGTGTTCAAGACGTGCTAAGATGACAGTTCAGTCCGAAAGCTAGCCCACATGTGGTAACCGTGTTTAAAAGAGGAGTTCAGTCTGTTGACAAAGTTCACAAGGGTTACAGACCTGGCCAAAAAGGTATGCTCTGTCCACGAACACGGATCAGAACCATGTTAGTGCCATGGGAAAACGGCTGGTTTATCAATTCACACTAATGCGCGTGAAAGTTATGTTACAAAGTGAAAGGCAGGACAGGACAGGTGACTTGGGATGGGTCAGAGGACAAAGGTCAGAGGGAAAGACCTCTTCCGTGACGTGCAGGTGATAGTCTGGGTGAAGAAACACCGGTCGCTGTCGTCAATGTCGTTCACCTTCACCTCCACAGTCGTCTGAGACTTCCGGTCAGGGTTGTTTCTGAAACCACACACACACACACACACACACATGTATACACACATACAGTACGCACGCACCCACACACACACACACACACACACACACACACCACACACACACACACACACAACACACATACACACACGAACTGACGTTATCAGAAAGAGATGTTGAGGACAAAGGAACTGAGAGGAAGAGAGATGTTGAGGACAAAGTCAACTGACAGAAGAGAGATGTTGAGGACAAAGTCAACTGACAGGAAGAGAGATGTTGAGGACAAAGTCAACTGAGAGGAAGAGAGATGTTGAGGACAAAGTGAACTCACTTAATCAGCCAAAGACGTAAAGAACAAAGAGAAACTCACTTTATCCGCCACAGAGATGTGGAGAACAAAGTGAACTCACTTTATCAGCCAAAGAGATGTGGAAAACAAAGTGAACCACTTGATCAGCCAAAGAAAGGTGGAAAACAAAGTAAACTCACTTGATCAGGAAGCCAGGTAAAGAAGAGAACGTGCACTGACCTTGTCAGCCAGGGAGACGTTGAAGACGAAGTAACGGTCACCATGTTCATAGTCCAGCCATCTGCTGACCACCAGCACCCCTGTCCGTTCACTGTTCAGCTCAAAGGCGTCCCCAGCGTCCCCGCCCTGACCACAGCAGCCACATACATCACATCTGACCACAACGTCCCATTTGTGTGTGTGTGTGTGTGTGTGTGTGTGTGTGCGTGCGTGCGTGCGTGCGGGGCGTGCGTGCGTGCGTGCGTGCGTGCGCGCGAGTGCGTGAGTGCGTGTGTGTGTGAGCGCACGTATGAGAGCGAGAGAGAGAGACAGACAGACAGACAGACAGAGAGAGAGCATGCGTGAGTGCGTGCGTGCGTGCGGTGCGTGCGCGAGTGCTGCTGGCGTGCGTGCGTGTGGAGAGACAATACAAGAAGAGACAAGACGACAGAAAGAGAAAAAAGAAGAAAAGTGGAGAGAAAAACCAGCAGAGAGGAGAAAAAGACGAGATGAGACCAGACAAAGTTAAGGAGACACAACAGAAGGGAAGGCAAGGCAAGAAAAGAGAAGACAAGACAAGAGGAGAGGACACAAGAAAAGAGGAGAGGAGACAAGAGGGAAGAAGACAAAAGGAGAGGACACAAGACAAGAGAGAGGACACAAGACAAGAGGAGAGGAGACAAGACAAGAGGACAGGAGACAAGAGGAGAGGAGACAAGAGGAGAGGAGACAAGAGGAGAGAAGACAAAAGGAGAGGACACAAGAAGGACACAAGACAAGAGGAGAGGAGAGGAGACAAGAGGGGAGGAGACAAGAGGAGGAGACAAGAGGAGAGAGACAAGAGGAGAGGACACAAGACAAGAAGAGAGGACACAAGACAAGAGGAGAGGAGACAAGAGGAGAGGAGACAAGAGGAGAGAAGACAAAAGGAGAGGACACAAGACAAGAGGAGAGGACACAAGACAAGAGGAGAGGAGACAAGAGGAGAGGCGACAAGGAGAGGAGACAAGAGGAGAGGAGACAAGAGGAGAGAGACAAGAGGAGAGGAGACAAGAGGAGAGGAGAGGACACAAGACAAGAGGAGAGGACACAAGACAAGAGAGAGGAGACAAGAGGAGAGGAGACAAGAGGAGATGAGACAAGAGGGGAGGAGAGGACACAAGAAAAGAGGTGAGGACACAAGACAAGACAAAGGAGACAAGACAAGAGGAGAGAAGGCGAAAAAAGACGAGAGGAGACAAGAGGAGAGGAGACAAGGAGAGGAGACAAGAGAGGAGGAGAAGAGAGGAGACAAGACAAGAGGAGAGGAAACAAGACAAGAGGAGAGTTGACAAGACAGCAGGAGAGGAGACAAGACAAGAGGAGACAAGACAAGAGGAGAGGAGAGAAAACAAGAGGATAGGAGATAAGAGGAGAGGAGACAAGAAGAGAGGAGAGTAGACAAGACAAGAGGAGAGGAGACAAGAGAAGAGGAGACAAGACAAGAGGAGAGCAGACAAGAGGAGAGTAGATTAGACAAGAGGAGAGATGACAAGACAGGAGGAGAGGAGGCAAGACAGGAGGAGAGGAGACAAGACAAGAGAAGACAAGACAAGTGGAGAGAAGACAAGACAAGTGGAGAGAAGACAAGAGAGGAGGAGACAAGACAGGAGGAGAGGAGACAAGACAAGAGGAGAGGAGACAAGACAAGACAAGAGGAGAGGAGACAAGAAAGGAGGAGAGGAGACAAGACAACAGGAGAGGAGACAAGAGGAGAGGAGACAAGACAAGAGGAGACAAGACAAGAGGAGAGGTGACAAGTTAAGAGGAGAGGTGACAAGACAGGAGGAGAGAAGACAAGACAGCAGGAGAGGAGACAAGACAGCAGGAGAGGAGACAAGTGGAGAGGAGAGCAGACAAAGGAGAGAGGGGACAAGAGGAGAGTAGACAAGACAAGAGGAGAGTAGACAAGACAAGAGGAGAGGAGACAAGACAAGAGGAGAGGAGACAAGACAAGAGCAGAGGTGACACGAAAAGAGGAGACAAGACAAGAGGACAGGTGACAAGACAGGAGGAGTGGAAAAAAGAGAAGAGGAGAGGTGACAAGACAAAAGGAGAGGAGACACGACAAGAGGAGATGAGACAAGACAAGAGGAGAGGAGAGGAGACAAGGGGAAAGGAGAGGAGACAAGGGGAGAGGAGAGGAGACAAGGGGAGAGGAGACAAGACAACAGGAGAGGAGACAAGACAAAAGGAGAGGAGACAAGACAAGAGGAGAGGAGAGGAGACAAGGGGAGAGGAGACAAGACAAGAGTTGAGGAGACAAGACAAAAGGAGATGAGACAAGACAAGACAAGAGGAGAGGAGACAAGGGGAGAGGGAGGAGACAAGGCAAGAGGAGAGGAGACAAGGAGAGGAGAGGAGACAAGAGGAGAGGAGACAAGAGGAGAGGAGAGGAGACAAGAGGAGAGGAGACAAGACAAGAGGAGAGGAGACAAGACAAGAGGAGAGCAGACAAGACAAAAAGAGATGAGACAAGACAAGGGGAGAGGAGACAAGACAAGAGGTGAGGAGACAAGACAAGAGGAGAGGAGACAAGACAAAAAGAGATGAGACAAGACAAGGGGAGAGGAGACAAGGCAAGAGGAGAGGAGACAAGACAAAAAGAGATGAGACAAGACAAGGGGAGAGGAGACAAGACAAGAGGTGAGGAGACAAGACAAGAGGTGAGGAGACAAGACAAAAAGAGATGAGACAAGACAAGGGGAGAGGAGACAAGACAAGAGGAGAGGAGACAAGACAAAAAGAGATGAGACAAGACAAGGGAGAGGAGATAAGACAAGAGGTGAGGAGACAAGACAAGAGGAGAGGAGACAAGACAAAAAGAGATGAGACAAGACAAGGGGAGAGGAGACAAGACAAGAGGAGAGGAGACAAGACAAAAAGAGATGAGACAAGACAAGGGGAGAGGAGACTAGACAAGAGGTGAGGAGACAAGACAAGAGGAGAGGAGACAAGACAAAAAGAGATGAGACAAGACAAGGGGAGAGGAGACAAGACAAGAGGAGAGGAGACAAGAAAAGAGGGGAGGAGACAAGACAAAAAGAGATGAGACAAGACAAGGGGAGAAGAGACAAGACAAGAGGTGAGGAGACAAGACAAGAGCAGAGGGGACACGACAAGAGGAGACAAGACAAGAGGAGAGGAGACAAGACAAGAGGACAGAGACAAGACAAAAGGACAGGAGACAAGACAAGAGCAGAGGTGACACGACAAGAGGAGACAAGACAAGAGGAGAGGAAACAAGACAAGAGGACAGGAGACAAGACAAAAGGACAGAAGACAAGACAAGAGCAGAGGTGACACGACAAGAGGAGACAAGACAAGAGGAGAGGAAACAAGACAAGAGGACAGGAGACAAGACAAGAGAAGAGGAGACAAGACAAGAGCAGAGGTGACACGACAAGAGGAGAGGAGACAAGTCAAGAAGACAGGTGACAAGACAAGAGGAGAGGTGACAAGACAGAGGAGAGAAGACAAGTCAAGAAGACAGGTGACAAGACAGGAGGAGAGGAAACAAGTCAAGAAGACAGGTGACAAGACAAGAGGAGAGGTGACAAGACAGGACGAGAGAAGACAAGTCAAGAAGACAGGTGACAAGACAGGAGGAGAGGAGACAAGAGAAGAGGAGAGGAGACAAGACAAGAGGAGAGGAGAGAAGGGGGGAGGAGACAAGACAAGAGGAGAGGTGACAAGACAAAAAGAGATGAGACAAGACAAGGGGAGAGGAGAGAAGGGGAGAGGAGACAAGACAAGAGGAGAGGAGACAAGACAAAAAGAGATGAGACAAGACAAGGGGAGAGGAGACAAGACAAGAGGAGAGGAGACAAGACAAGAGGAGAGGAGACAAGACAAAAAGAGATGAGACAAGACAAGGGAGAGGAGACAAGACAAGAGGTGAGGAGACAAGACAAGAGCAGAGGTGACACAAGAGGAGACAAGACAAGAGGAGAGGAGACAAGACAAGAGGACAGGAGACAAGACAAAAGGACAGGAGACAAGACAAGAGCAGAGGTGACACAAGAGGAGACAAGACAAGAGGAGAGGAAACAAGACAAGAGGACAGGAGACAAGACAAAAGGACAGGAGACATGACAAGAGCAGAGGTGACACGACAAGAGGAGACAAGACAAGAGGAGAGGAAACAAGACAAGAGGACAGGAGACAAGACAAGAGAAGAGGAGACAAGACAAGAGCAGAGGCGACACAACAAGAGGAGAGGAGACAAGTCAAGAAGACAGGTGACAAGACAGGAGCAGAGGAGACAAGTCAAGAAGACAGGTGACAAGACAAGAGGAGAGGTGACAAGACAGGAGGAGAGAAGACAAGTCAAGAAGACAGGTGACAAGACAAGAGGAGAGGTGACAAGACAGGAGGAGAGAAGACAAGTCAAGAAGACAGGTGACAAGACAGGAGGAGAGGAAACAAGTCAAAAAGACAGGTGACAAGACAAGAGGAGAGGTGACAAGACAGGAGGAGAGAAGACAAGTCAAGAAGACAGGTGACAAGACAGGAGGAGAGGAGACAAGAGAAGAGGAGAGGAGACAAGACAAGAGGAGAGGTGACAAGACAAGAGGAGAGGTGACAAGAGAAGAGGAGAGGAGACAAGAGAAGAGGAGAGGAGACAAGACAAGAGGAGAGGTGACAAGACAGGAGGAGAGGAGAGGAGAGAAGGGGAGAGGAGACAAGACAAGAGGAGAGGTGACAAGACAAGAGGAGAGGAGAAAAGAGGAGAGCTGACAATACAGGAGGAGATGAGACCAGACAAGAGGACAGGTGACAAGACAGGAGGAGAGGAGACAAGACAAGAGGAGAGGAGACAAGAGGAGAGGAGACAAGAGGACAGGAGACAAGAGGACAGGTGACAACACAGGAGGAGAGGAGACAAGACAAGAGGAGACAAGGCAAGAGGAGACAAGACAAGAGGAGAGGAGAGGAGACAAGAGGAGAGGAGACAAGACAAGAGGAGACAAGACAGGAGGAGAGCTGACAAGACAGGAGGAGAGGTTACAAGACAAAAGAAGAGGAGAGAAGACTAGAGGAGACACGACAAGAGAAAAGGAGACAAGAGGAGATGAGACAAGACAAGAGGAGAGGAGAGGAGAGGAGACAAGGCAAGACAAGAGGAGAGGAAACAAGGGAGAGGAGAGGAGACAAGACAAGAGAAAAGGAGACAAGAGAAAAGGAGACAAGAGGAGAGGAGACAAGAGGAGAGGAGACAAGAGGAGAGGAGACAAGAGGAGAGGAGAAGAGACAAGAGGAGAGGAGAGGAGTGAAGATAAGAGGATTGGAGACAAGAGGAGAGGAGAGAAGACAAGACAAGAGGAAAGGAGACAAGAGGAGAGGAGAGGAGATGAGGACAGGAGACAAGACAAGAGGACAGAGGTGACACGACAAGGCAAGACAAGAGGAGAGGAAACAAGGGGAGAGGAGAGGAGACAAGAGGGGAGGAGACAAGACAAGAGGAGAGGAGAGGAGAGGAGAGGAGACAAGAGGAGAGGAGACAAGAGGAGAGGAGAGGAGACAAGAGGAGAGGAGAGGAGACAAGAGGAGAGGAGACAAGAGGAGAAGAGAGGAGAGGAGACAAGAGGAGAGGAGAGGAGAGAGACAAGAGGAGAGGAGACAAGAGGAGAGGAAAGGAGACAAGAGGAGAGGAGACAAGAGGAGAGGAGACAAGAGGAGAGGAAAGGAGACAAGAGGAGAGGAGACAAGAGGAGAGGAGACAAGAGGAGAGGAGACAAGAGGAGACAAGAGGAGAGGAGACAAGAGGAGAGAAGACAAGGGGAGAGGAGAGGAGACAAGAGGAGAGGAGACAAGACAAGAGGAGAGGAGACAAGCGGAGAGGAGGCCAGAGAAAAAAGAGAGGCAAGAGGAGAGGAAAGGAGACAAGAGGAGAGGAAAGGAGTCAAGAGGAGAGGAGAGGAGACAAGAGGAGAGGAGAGGTGACAAAAAGAGAGGAGGCCAGAGAAGAAAGGGAGGCGAGAGGAGCAGCCAGGAGAGCAGAAGAGGCCAGCCGAAGCCAGTCAGCCCCACCTCTATGCTGAAGCGCGTGTTGACTCCAGGCTGTAGAGTGTTGGCACAGTCAGCGTCTGTCAGGTCTGTGTTGTCGACCCACGGCACTGTCGTCCTCACCATCGTCATCTGTCACATCGCTATCACAATCATCATCATCGCCATCACAATCATCATCATCATCACCATCATCATCATCGCCATCATCATCATCATCGCCATCATCATCATCATCGCCATCATCATCGCCATCATCATCATCCTCACCATCGTCATCCTCACCATCGTCATCTGTCACATCATCATCATCATCATCACCATCATCATCATCATCGCCATCATCATCGTCATCATCATCATCATCATCATCACCATCACCATCACCACCATCACCATCACCATTATCATCAACAACAGCAGCCTCCTCCTCCTCTTCCTCATCATCATCATCATCATCATCATCATCATCATCATCAGGGGAGAGACAAGAGGAGAGGAGAGAAGACAAGAGGAGAGGAGACAAGACAAGAGGAGAGGAGAGGAGAGAAGAGAAGAGGAGAGGAGACAAGACAAGAGGAGAGGAAACAAGACAAGAGGAGAGGTGACAAGACAAGAGGAGAGGTAACAAGACAAGAGCAGAGGTGACACGACAAGAGAAGACAAGACAAGAGGAGAGGAGACAAGACAAGAGGACAGGTGACAAGACAGGAGGAGAGGAGACAAGAGAAGAGGAGAGGAGACAAGACAAGAGGAGAGGAGAAGAGACAAGACAAGAGGAGAGGAGACAAGACAAGAGGAGAGGTGACAAGACAAGAGGAGAGGAGACAAGACAAGAGGAGAGGAGACAAGACAAGAGGAGAGGAGAGGAAACAAGAGAAGAGGAGAGGAGACAAGACAAGAGGAGAGGAGACAAGACAAGAGGAGAGGAGACAAGACAAAAGGAGAGGAGACAAGACAAAAGGAGAGGAGACAAGACAAGGGAGAAGAGACAAGACACAAGAGAGGAGACAAAACAAAGGAGAGGAGAGAAGACAAGAGGAGAGGTGACAAGACAAGAGCAAGGTGACAAAAACAAGAGCAGAGGTGACACAAGAGAAGACAAGACAAGAGGAGAGGAGACAAGACAAGGGGAGAGAAGACAAGACAAGAGGAGAGGAGACAAGACAAGGGGGGAGAAGACAAGACAAGAGGAGAGGAGACAAGACAAGAGGAGAGAAGACAAGACAAGAGAGGAGACAAGACAAGAGGAGAGAAGACAAGACAAGGGAGAGGAGACAAGACAAGAGGAAGGGGGACAAAACAAGAGCAAGGTGACCCCAAGAGAAACAAGACAAGAGGAGAGGAGACTAGAGGAGAGAGACAAGAGGAGACAGACAAGAGAAAGGAGACAAGACAAGAGGAGAGGAGACAAAACAAGAGGAGAGGGGACAAGACAAGAGGGGAGGGGACAAAGGTGAGGAGACAAGACAAGAGGAGAGGAGACAAAGGAGAGGAGACAAGACAAGAGACAGGAACAAGAGGTGAGGAGACAAGACAAGAGGAGTGGAGACAAGAGGAGAGGAGACAAGACAAGAGGAGACAAGAGGAGAGGAGACAAGACAAGAGGAGAGGAGACAAGACAAGAGAGAGGAGACAAGACAAGAGGAGAGGTGACAAGAGGAGACAAGACAAGAGGGGAGGAGACAAGACAAGAGGGCCCGGTGACAAGACAAGAGGAAGGAGACAAGAGGAGAGGGGAAAAGAGGAGAGGAGCAAGACAAGAGGAGAGGAGACAAGAGGAGAGGAGACAAGAGGGAGGAAAACAAGACAAGAGGAGAGGACAAGAGGAGAGGACACAAGAAAAAGAGGAGAG
Organism: Conus ventricosus; assembly: GCA_018398815.1. Lineage (NCBI taxonomy): Eukaryota > Metazoa > Mollusca > Gastropoda > Neogastropoda > Conidae > Conus > Conus ventricosus. The sequence goes on from CM031610.1 coordinate 889,211, forward strand.
GTGACAGACAAGAGCAGAGGGGACACGACAAGAGAAGACAAGACAAGAGGAGAGGAGACAAGACAAGAGGACAGGTGACAAGACAGGAGGAGAGGAGACAAGACAGGAGGGGAGGAGACAAGAGAAGAGTTGAGGTGACAAGACAAGAGGAGAGGAGACAAGAGAAGAGGAGAGGAGACAAGATAAGAGGGGAGGTGACACGACAAGAGAAGACAAGACAAGAGAAGACAAAACAAGAGGAGACAAAACAAGAGGAGAGTAGAGGAGAGGAGACAAAAGGAGAGGAGACAAGACAAGAGGAGAGGTGACAAGACATGAGAGGAGGCAAGACAAGAGCAGAGGAGACAAGACAGAGGAGAGGTGACAAGACAAGAGCAGAGGAGACAAGACAAGAGGAGAGGTGACAAGACAGAGGAGAGGTGACAAGACAAGAGGAGAGGAGACAAGACAAGAGGAGAGGAGACAAGACAAGAGCAGAGGGGAGAAGATGAGAGGAGACAAGACAAGAGGAGAGGAGGCAAGACAAGAGGAGAGGAGACAAGACAAGACAAGAGGAGAGGAGACAAGATGAGAGAGAGAGAGAGGGAGAGGTGGGGTAAGGGAGACAGCGTACCTCTTGTAATTCCAGGGAGAAGGGGTTTGGGGAAGGCGGGGGGGAAGTCATCAGTTGAGTTGACAAGGACGTTTATCGGCTGTTCCTGACACACACAGCACACAACAGTGTTAGTCTCAGACACTTACTTTCCACTCGTCTACATTTTTCTATATTAAATCAGCAACGCCTAAATCAAAGCAAAACGAAGCCAGTAAAGAAATGTACTGAAGAACACACACGCACGCACACACACGCACACACACACATTTTTCAAAAAATCTCATAATTACAAAAATGACATTTTTAGTTACAAACATAAGTTACAATTATTGCCTTATACACTGATAAGAGACATTTGAAATGATACTGATGCAAATATTGAGGAAATACATTATTTGTTTCATTCTCTCAACTCTAGTACTACTATAGAACTAAGATCGACCACTTGTACACACACACACACACCACAGACACACACACACACACCACAGACACACACACACACACACACACACACACACACGTACACACACACACACACACACAAAGACACGCGCGCGCACCATTTACACACACACGCACATACTCACACACACAGAGGCATGAGCGCGCGCACACGCACACGCACACAAACACAAACACACACACACACACACACACACACACACACGTACGCACGCGCTCGCGCGCGCGCACACACACACACACACACACACACACACACACACACACACACACACACGGTAAAACAAAAAACGTGATTACACCGACTTTTGTCTTCACATGGGAATCAAAACAGAAACCTGCTGTAACAACCATTTACTGGGAGATGACGTCACTGACTGACCGTAGCTCTGTCGTCACAGGTGACGTACAGTGTCCACTGGCCTTGGGTCTCCAGGTACCTACACAGCTCCTGCCCAAACACCAACACCTCATCTGTCTGTCTGTCTGTCCGTCCCTCTGCAAATCTTTCTGCCCCCCCCCCTCTCTCTCTCTCTCTGCCTGTGGTGTGTGTGTGTGTGTGTGTGTGTGTGCGTGCGTGCGTGCGTGCGTGCGTGCGTGCATGAGAGAGGAAGAGAACAAGAAAGTATAAACATTTCCCATGTGATCAGTTTATCATCATACCATGTAATCCGTGTATCAGTGAACCATGTGACCAGTGTATCAATGCACCATATGACCAGTGTATCAATGTACCATGTGACCAGCGTATCAATGCACCATGTGACCAGCGTATCAATGCACCATGTGACCAGCGTATCAATGTACCATGTGACCAGTGTATCAATGTACCATGTAATCAATGTATTAATGTACAATGTGATCAATGTATCAATGGACCATGTAATAAGATAAGATAAGATAATGTTGCTTATAGCCCAGCCGACCGCAAAGGGCCACATCAGGGCTGTGTACCATGTAATCAATGTATCAATGTACAATATGATCAATGTATCAATGTACCATGTAATCAATGTATCAATGTACAATATGATCAATGTATCAATGTAATCAATGTATCAATGTACAATGTGACCAGTTTATCAATGTACCATGTAATCAGTGTACCAATGTACCATGTGACCAGTATATCAATGTACCATGTAATCAGTGTACCAATGTACCGTAGAATCAGTTTCTCAACGTACAATGTAAACAGTGCTTAAATGTACAGCGTCATCAGTGTATTAATGTACCACGTGGTCAGTGTATCAGTGTACCATATAATCAGTGCATTAGTGTGTCAACTTAGCGTATCATCAGTGTATGAATAAACCACGTAATCACTGTGTCAGTGAACCATACAATCACTGTGTCAGTGAACCATACAATCACTGTGTCAGTGAACCATACAATCACTGTGTCAGTGTGCCATATAATCACTGTGTCAGTGAACCATACAATCACTGTGTCAGTGAACCATACAATCACTGTGTCAGTGAACCATACAATCACTGTGTCAGTGAACCATACAATCACTGTGTCAGTGAACCATACAATCACTGTGTCAGTGAACCATACAATCACTGTGTCAGTGAACCATATAATCACTGTGTCAGTGAACCATATAATCACTTTGTCAGTGAACCATATAATCACTGTGTTAGTGAACCATGCAACCACTGTGTCAGTGAACCACGCAGTGTGTCAGTGAACCATATAATCACTGTGTCAGTGAACCATATAATCACTGTCAGTGAACCATATAATCACTGTGTCAGTGAACCATATAATCACTTTGTCAGTGAACCATATAATCTCTGTGTCAGTGAACCATACAACCACTGTGTCAGTGAACCACGCAGTGTGTCAGTGAACCATAAAATCACTGTGTCGGTGAACCATACAATCACTGTGTCAGTGAACCATATAACCACTGTGTCAGTGAACCATACAACCACTGTGTCAGTGAACCACGCAGTGTGACAGTGAACCATATAATCACTGTGTCAGTGAACGCATATAATCACTGTGTCAGTGAACCATATAATCACTGTGTCAGTGAACCATATAATCACTGTGTCAGTGAACCATACAATCACTGTGTCAGTGTACCATATAATCACTGTGTCAGTGAACCATATAATCACTGTGTCAGTGAACTATATAATCACTATATCAGTGAACCATACAATCGCTGTGTCAGTGAACCATGCAATGTGTCAGTAAACCATATAATGACCGTGTCAGTGAGCCATACAATCGCTGTTTCAATGAACCATGCAGGGGTCAGTGAACTATATAATCACTGTGTCAGTGAGCCATACAATGACCGTGTCAGTGAACCATGTAGTCAGAGTGTAAGTGTACCACACGACGAGTGTATCGACGTACCATGTAATCAGCGTATTAGTGTAACATCTCACCATTGTACCATGTGATCGGTTATCTTTGAACCATGCGGTCAGTGTGTGTGTGTATGGTGTGTGTGTGTGTGTGTGTGTGTGTGTGTGTGTGTGTGTGTGTGTGTGTGTGTGTGTGTGTGTGTGTGTGAATGCGCCCACCTGGTCAGTGTCCAGACTGAGGGTCATGTTCAGACACAGTGAGCCATTGAGGACGTGGAGGGGGAGGGGGGGGGGGGGGGCTGGTGCAGTGTGTGTGTGTGAATGCACCAACCTGGTCAGTGTCCAGACTGAGGGTCATGTTCAGACACAGGGAGCCATCGAGGACGTGGAGGGGGGGGGGGGGGGGGGGGGCTGGTGCAGTGTGTGTGTGTGTGTGTGTGTGTGTGTGTGTGTGTGTGTGTGTGTGTGTGTGTGTGTGTGTGTGTGTGTGTGTGTGAATGCACCCACCTGGTCAGTGTCCAGACTGAGGGTCATGTTCAGACACAGGGAGCCGTTGAGGACGTGGAGGGGGGGGGGGGGGCTGGTGCAGTGTGTGTGTGTGTGAATGCACCCACCTGGTCAGTGTCCAGACTGAGGGTCATGTTCAGACACAGGGAGCCGTTGAGGACGTGGAGGGGGGGGGGGGGGGGGGCTGGTGCAGTGTGTGTGTGTGTGTGTGAATGCACCCACCTGGTCAGTGTCTAGACTGAGGGTCATGTTCAGACACAGGGAGCCATTGAGGACGTGGAGGGGGGGGGGGCGGGGACTGGTGCAGTGTGTGTGTGTGTGTGTGTGTGTGTGTGTGTGTGTGTGTGTGTGTGTGTGGTGAATGCACCCACCTGGTCAGTGTCCAGACTGAGGGTCATGTTCAGACACAGGGAGCCGTTGAGGACGTGGAGGAACGGGGGCTGGTGGAGTAGTGCACCTCCTGCACGTTGTCCTCGTCCGACAGGCTGGAGATGCACGTGCCTGCAACAAGTCCAGCAGGTCAAAGGTCACATCCACACGGATCATAGTCAGCTCCTCCGTCCACCAAATCAACTTTGTGAACCAGGCAAGCTATGAAATTCACTCCGTCCACCAGCTAATCCATCCCATCATCTCAGTGCTCGGTTAACCAATCAAATCCATTCAATCAACTTGTCGGTCCATCAAATCAAATCAGTGAACAAATCAAGCCATCAAATCAACTCCGTCAGCCAGGTCATCCATCAAACCGAATCCGTCAATTGGTCAGTGTATTGAAACGACACAGTGAACTAGTAAATTTATCAAATCAACCCAGTCAACTGATTAATCCATCACATTAACTAGGTCAGCCAATTCATCCATCAAATCAGTTCGACTAATTTTCTTTAATCAGATCACTTCAATCAACTAGCGAGACCTTCAGATCAATTCAGTCCAAAAGGTCACCCATCCGATCAACTCGGTCCACTTGTTAGTCCAGCAAGTCAACCCAGTGAACTAACATAGTCCATTAAATCCATTTCAGTGAACGAACTGATCGCTCAGATCAGCTCAGTCAAATTGGTAATCCGTGAAATCTCCTGAGCACGTCAGTCGAGCCATCAAATCACCTTAGTCAACAAGTTCATTGGACAAACCAACACAGCATATCAGTTAATCGATTCAATCAACTCAGTTAACCAGAAAATCCACTCAACTCAGTTAAACGGTCACACAATTAAATCAACTCAGTCAACCGTCAATCCGATAAATCAAATCTTGTCCGTCAATCAAATCGAGTCAATGAACCAGTCAAATTAATCCATCAAGTGAACAAATCCAATCACAGCTGGCAATAAGCCAAAACAGCAAATCCCCACATTGCGGGCATCCATCCCTAAGCACAGTCGACCACCCACACCATAATATCATGGAACTGGCTGCGTGTGCTCTGCTCAGGATAAGCAGCGCTGGGGTGATGCCATGAGGATAGGGGATGGTGAAGGAGAATGCCAGACAGCAAACACAAATGGGGAAACGTCATCACACTCAGGAAACATTCACCTGTTTCTTGCTCCAAATCCACTCTGATGGACAGCAAATTGTTACTTGCTTGTGGCTCAAACTGCACATTGATGAACAGGTACAAAAGGTCTTTTTGAGGCTCTTAGTCCACACTGACAGGCTTGAAAAGGACGTTTCTAGCTCCACTGCCATAGTAATGGACTGGAACACTTACGAGGGTTGACTGCCAGAACCCAGTATCTCCCATATAAATATATTTTCTATTTACCTGTTTGTGGCTCTTGTTTCACTGGGACGGACAGAGGAAATACTCGTTTGAGCCTCAACGTTTGTATCGATGGATAGGACAACAACACATTTCTCTGCGCTAAATTAACCACTTTTGTAGTGCTACCTCCACGTTGATAGCTATGAATTTGCTGCACACGTCACCGCAGTGAAATAACGTGTTTGTGGTACTAATTCCACAGTGATAAACAGGACAGCAGCACACTTGCTTTACAATCACCTGTTGGTAATGGTAATACCACAGTGATAGACATGACAACATGTCCTTGGTCTACAATCACCTGTTTGTAGTGCTAGCTTGACAGTGAGGGACGTGAAGACAGCATCCTTCACTATAAAGAAACGACATGTTTGTGGTGCTAATTCTAAGTAGTGGATGTCGTGCTACTTTACGCTGATGGACGTGAAAACAGCATACTTCGCTATAAAAACATTAATATGTTGTGGTGCTAATACTAAATCACTACAAAAACAGCATGTTTGTGGTGCTAATGCTAAATCACTACAAAAACTATGTTTGTGGTGCTAATGCTAAATCACTACAAAACAATATGTTTGTGGTGCTAATGCTAAATCACTACAAAAACAATATGTTTGTGGTGCTAATGCTAAATCACTACAAAACAATATGTTTGTGGTGCTAATGCTAAATCACTACAAAAACAATATGTTTGTGGTGCTAATAAATAAATCACTACAAAAACAGCATGTTTGTGGTGCTAATGCTAAATCACTACAAAAACAATATGTTTGTGGTCTAATGCTAAATCACTACAAAAACATGTTTGTGGTGCTAATGTTAAATCACTACAAAAACAATATGTTTGTGGTGCTAATGCTAAATCACTACAAAAACAATATGTTTGTGGTGCTAATGCTAAATCACTACAAAAACAATGTTTGTGGTGCTAATGCTAAATCACTACAAAAACAATATGTTTGTGGTGCTAATGCTAAATCACTACAAAAACATGTTTGTGGTGCTAATGCTAAATCACTACAAAAACAACATGTTTGTGGTGCTAATGCTAAATCACTACAAAAACAATGTTTGTGGTGCTAATGCTAAATCACTACAAAAACAATATGTTTGTGGTGCTTATGCTAAGTGGGGGACTGCATACTTCCCGTCTACATGTTACAAGTAAAATGGGATGTGCATTTATATCTAAACATGTGAGGAGCGAATGGAAAACATAATAGAGAGACACAGACAGGGTCAGACAGAGCAATGCGCGCGCGCACGCGCGAGCACACACACACACACACACACACACACACACACACCACACCACACACACACACACACACACACACACACACACAAACAAACTGGTGTGTGGATCCACTGACAAATGCTGTAAAATGTTGCAAAGGCAGCAAGCACGAACAATATTTCTTTCACATTGAAATGAAAATAATCAAAGTTAAGTAATTAGGCATTGAAACCTCTCAGTGTGGTTATCATGTCTGTGTTGACGTGTCAAATGAACACCGTGTAGCTGGTGTGATTATCATTTCTGTGCTGATATTTCCAATGAACACAGTGTAGCTGGTGTCATTATCATTTATGTGCTGATATTTCCAATGAACACAGTGTAGCTGGTGTCATTATCATTTCTGTGCTGATATTTCCAATGAACACAGTGTAGTGGTGTCATTATCATTTCTGTGTTGACGTTTCACATGAATACAGTGTAGCTGGTGTGATTATCATTTCTGTGTTGACGTGTCAAATGAACACAGTGTAGCTGGTGTGATTATCATTTTTGTGCTGATATTTCCAATGAATAAAGTGTACCTGGTGTCATTATCATTTCTGTGTTGACGTTTCACATGTATACAGTGTAGCTGGTGTGATTACCATTTCTGTGTTGACGTGTCAAATGAACACAGTGTAGCTGGTGTGATTATCATTCCTGTGCTGACGTTTGCAACGTACAGTGTAGCTGGTGTGATTATCATTTCTGTGCTGACGTTTGCAACGTACAGTGTAGCTGGTGTGATTATCATTTCTGTGCTGACGTTTGCAACGTACACAGTGTAGCTGGTGTGATTATCATTTCTTTGCTGACGTTTGCAACGTATACAGTGTAGTTGTGTAATTATCATTTCTGTGTTGACGTTTCCTATATATACAGTGTAGCTGGTGTAGTTATCATTCCTGTACTAAATTTGCAATTATACAGTGTATCTGGTATGATTATCATTCCTGTGCTGACGTTTCTAATGATTAGAAAGTATCTGGTGTCGGTATTATTAATTACGGATGTTTTCAATGTATAGAATGTATCTTGAGTAATGAACTTTCCTGACTGACGTTTCCAGTGTATACAGAGTATGTCCTGTGATCATCATTTCATGAGCTGACATTCTGAAATATACGGTGTGTCTGGAGTAATCATCATTCCTGTTATGACACTGCCAAGTATACAGAATACTCTGTGTACCTATCATTTCTGGACTGACATTGCCAACAATACTGTGTATCCTATGTGACCATCATTCCTGGGCTGATATTTCCAACGTGTACAGAACACTCCGAGTAACTGTCTTTTCTGGGCTGACGTACCCAGTGTATAATTAGAGTATCTAGTGTGATTATCATTCACGTGCTTGACGTTTCAATGTATGGAGAATCAGTTTGAGTATCATTCCTAAGCTGACGTTCTGATGTTTACAAACTATCTTGTGCGAGTGCTATTCCAGTGCCGAGGTTTCCACTTTACGCATAGCAGGTGGTGTGATTATCATTCCACCAGGCACAGCTATCACCTCCAAAGGATCTCAAGCTGTGAAGGTGAACAAGCGAATATATGCAATACCTCCCCATCAAAACTCCACTGAAATAAGACATCATCGGAAAACAAACGAGGTTAGAGACAAAGAAAAAAAACACCACCGGAAAAACAAGTAAACAAAAGCACGCGCGCGCACACACACCATCACACACACACACACACACACACACACACACACACACACACACACACCACACAAGGCAGCATCAACTAAAAGCACACGCAGACAGTTCTTGCTCAGAGGTAATTCAGTTATCTCGAATCCATATCACAAACTTTTCGCTCCGTGTTCATTAGACTTCCCGGGTCTTCATATTGAAATCTACCCAGGAGGTCATGATTTTCATTTTTGTCTCTCGGCTAGTTTGTTTGCTTGTCTGCCTTGGGTAATATAAACATCACATTTGTTTTTCTCTCCACCAAACTTGGACAAAGGACAGAATGTGGGTCAGAGTGGAACACACGCAATCTGCGTTCAGCTCCGCGGTGACCTTCACCTTCAGTGCTCCGTTCCAAGAGCACGTGAGACTGTTGCTCTGCTAGTAGTAGGGTTAGGGAGGTCTCACCCCCCAAAAGGGGAGCAGCAGGGGAGCAGCAGGGGGAGCAGTAAACGAACATCAAGACAAACGCCTTGGGACGAATCACATGACCGAGGATGCTCGGTGATGACATCCGGGAGATCGATATGAGGTCCTTAATAATAGACCCTACGGGCGATTGCATTGCGCTGATGCAATCAGCTGTAAAAAAACGTAAGACTGGTTATAGCGACTCGTGTTGTTTGTTTTTGTTTAGGCCGTCTCCCCAAAGGGGGACATCACATGATGAAAAAGGCAGTCAGCTCCTTTGAAAGACCCGAACTATACCTACTGAACCCTTTCTAGCTGAGCATGACTGACTCCTTAGACCGGTTCAATACTAGTTAAAGAATGAGATTTGGGGGTTAATAGGGGTCTTTGTTTTTTTTTTGTTTTTGTTTAGGATGTCTCCCAAGGGCGACAACACACATGAGAGAAAAGGCAGTCAGCTCCTTGAAAGGTCCGAAGTGTACCCGCTACAAAAAACCCTTACCAGCTGATCATGACGGACTCTTTAGACTGGTTCATTAATAGTTAAAGAATGAGATTTGGTGGTTGTAGGTGTCTTTGTTGTTTTTGTTGTTGATGTTTATTTTGTTGGTGTTTACGCCGTCTCCCAAGGGAGACAACCACACAAACACATAATGGAAAAAAACAGTCGGCTCCCTTGAAAGACCCGAAGTGTACTGGCTAAACCCTTCCCAGCTGATCACACTGATTTTCGACATTGCTAATAAAACGCCTTAGGGGCGAAGGATCTGACACAGGATGCTCGGTGAATGCATCGTGTGATCGATGTGTGCTCGCTATTAAAGACCCTAAGAGCGATCAAAACGCATGCACTGTAATTTACACGCCTGTCTGTCAACTTATGAAAAAGCTGAATGTTTTTTAACCATCGAAATGTATAATCGAATCAGGAAGGCTATATTAAAAGTATTGCGTCCCAAAAAAGAAAAATCATATTGCATCAGAGCATTGTGATATTAGTGTAAATGACTTTTTTTCCTCCGTCCGCTGATCGTTGAGCTATAAAACGGACTAAAATCAAAGCAAAAAGTAATTCTAACGTTAGTCAATCTTACAGAACGAAGGACCACCCAGGAAACACCACGAAGGGTGGGGGACTGGTTCCCCCCCAAATAATGGATTAAACAGCACACTCTGATACAAGAAAAAAAATATAAAACGACTATTAGAACATCATCAAGACCACAATTACGTTGGAACGCTATCATACAATACAGAAAAAAGAAGCTACAGCTTTACTCGGAAACCACCGATTGTAGTCAACGGAAAACTGCTGTCGCATGGAGGGTCGTACGACTTGATCCAACCCTTTGATGACTAAGTGCCATGTACAGCGAATCCGTATCCATCTCCAAAAGTTGAAAATCTGATCTGTTGACAATTTGTCCAAACAATCGTAATAAAACTTGCAACATTTCGCAACTTGGCGTATTGGTAGACGAAATAACCAGTCTGGATCGGGAGTGCCCAGTTGATCTTTTTTTTTGGTGCTCATTTCCACAACACCGCCACCTAGCTCGCTCAGTTTTTTGAAACCGACCTTCATTGACGAGTTTAGGGGCTTGATCCGAGGTGACATAATGAATGTCTCGGTGTTTGGCGATGTTAGTCAGCGTTTTCCCATAGGCACTGTTGCCTAACAATTTGAAGGTTTCAACCAAAATAGTCTGCGATGAATCCTTATTACCCTGTCTGCGTGCGTCAGAACCCGTTCACCAAATTCCTTGAAACACGGGTTGGGTGTGTACTCAATGACTAATGTGATGCTGGTCACAACAAGACCATGTTCCAAGACACATTGAGTATGTGTGTGTGTTTGTATCGATTCTGACACGTCACTTATGTGCATGACTTAGCAGTAACATTGACTCATGAATACAAATCAATATATGGTGGGGTTTCGGCTGTGTCAAGGGACGCAATCGCCTTGAAGTATAAGCGTGTTAGGTTTGGTGCTTCACCCATAGCAAGGTCATTTCGGCAATTGACTAAGGGAAGCAACCGTCTCCGATTTTTAACTTTCCTTTTACCGAAAGTGTAACAAACCTTAGCCTACGTTGACACATTTTTCCTGTCATTATCGTGGGGACCCATCAATAACACTAAATCAAGGGAGGCT
>CM031610.1:900523-908023 GCA_018398815.1 Conus ventricosus
CCGTTTCTAAGAGTCAGCATGCTCAGTAGTAGGGTTCAGTAATAGTTCGGGTCTTTCAAAGGGAGCTGACTGCCTTTTTCATCATGTGATGTCACCTTGGAGACGGCCTAAACAAAAACAAAACAACACGAGTCGCTATAACCAGTCTTACGTTTTTTTACAGCTGATTGCATCAGCGCAATGCAATCGCCCGTAGGGTCTATTATTAAGGACCTCATATCGATCTCCCGGATGTCATCACCGAGCATCCTCGGTCATGTGATTCGTCCTAAGGCGTTGTCTTGATGTTCGTTTACTGCTCCCCCTGCTGCTCCCCCTGCTGCTCCCCTTTTGGGGGGTGAGACCTCCCTAACCCTACTACGTCTGCTCTTGAAATCTGGGTAATAAGACGTCACACAGAGCTGAACATGACGTCATTTGAAAGGAATGTCATGTTGACGTTTGGGTGTTTAAAGAATTGACGATGATGAGATGTATGATTTGTTCTGAGAGAGAGAGAGAGAACTCGGAACTCGGAAACTTTAATTGTAAGGCCACCGGCCTGTATACAATGGATACACGTTAACATGGGTAAATCAAACAAATAACATAAGGACAACACGCAAAGAATAAGTACAACATCCCACATCAAAATCAAACTAAAGTCAAGGGAGTTACATTGGCATGTGAAATTAAGCAGACAAAAAAAACCCCTTAAGACAGCAATTCAATTACAAGAGTGCAGCTTTACTTCTTATTTAAATGCGTATATCTAGTCTTAAATGCATAAAATATATACATTGCTAAATTTCTTAAGAGCATGACGTCTTCAGATTGTAACATTCGAGCTAAGCATTCTCCATTAATGAATGTATGTTGGTAATACTTTGACAAATATTTTTTCTCTTAGAAATGTATATGTTTGACATTCTAACAAAAAATGAAGTTCACTTTCTATCCTGTTACAAAACGGGCATTTCTTTGATTTTTCATTACATCTGTTATTTATATTCAGATCACACATTCCAAGTCTTAATCTAGTTAAAGCGTAACGAAATTTACTAATAGTGATAGCTGACAAGTAATTTTCTGATTGGAAGGATGATTTGAAAGACATATATGTGCTAAACCGTTCACTTTGAGAAAGTTTTGAATGCCAGTCATGCATGTAACAATCGATCATTCTCTGCTTTAATTCTTTAAGAAAAATAGTTTCATTCCCAACCCTCCATTGATCCAAACATCTGAAAAACCAAAGTATCAAGACATGTTTTAACAGATATTGACCAGTTATGACAATTAGAGTGACCATGTGTAAATTCGGGGATCTTATTCAAGATCATGAGATGTGCCTGTTTAGGAAATCTGTGGATAGACATACTTTGGAGTTTAAACCAATACTTTATTGACTTTAGAGCAGTATCAATATACAAAGGGTATCGGCCTATTTCTCCATATATCATTGTATTTGGACTTTTGCGACTAACACCTAACAAGCGCTTACATGCAAACAGATGAACTGATTCAATCGACTGAAATTTAGTTAATCCCCAGAGCTCCCCTGCGTACAGTAACATTGGCTTTATTTGTGAATCAAACAGTTTGAAAAATATTGACAAATCCATGTTTCCTAAAGCCCACATTGTTTTGAAGATTTCTGCGACTTTACGTTTTGCTCGTCTAACGTATTCATCTAATGCAATATCAAAACCCATTCTAGTGCTAAGAGTAAAACCAAGATATTTGTAGCTGTTAACTACTTCCACTTCTCTCCCTTTGTAGTACCAACATTCAGTTTTAGACAAATGACCCCCTTTTCTGAAAACAATAATTTTAGTTTTATCTAGATTCACGGTTAGATTTTAAAGTGTCAGATGCTTTCTGTAGATTGTTTAACTGATTTGGAGCCCACTGGGTGTAAAGAAAATAAAACAATGTCATCAGCGAATAACAAAAGGAATATTTCTTGTAATCCGGGTAAAAACTGAAATCCATGTTTACCGTTCTTTGTTACATTTTCAGCTGCCTCGGTAATTAATAAAGAAAACAATAAAGGTGACATTAAACAGCCTTGTTTCAGTCCTGAGGGACACTCAAAGAAATCTGACACTTCTGGGCCCCAACGAACACAACTCTGGACAGAACTATACATGCCTTTTAACATTCTGATCATTTTTGAGGAAGCTTGAACCTTTTGGAGTATTTTCCAAAGCATGTCTCTATCTACTGTGTCAAAGGCTTTTTGGTAGTCTATAAAAGCTACGTAGCATTTTCTACTTTTATGTCCATACAAATAAGATTTTATCATTGAAACGAGTGTAAATATATGGTCTACAGTAGAGTATTCTTTGCGAAAGCCAGCCTGTTCTTCACTTATTTTGCCTTCTTTTTCTGCCCATTTATACAATCTCTCGTTTAATACTGATGTAAAGACCTTACTTACTACACTAAGTAAAGAAATGCCTCTATAATTTTCTGGATTAAGAGCATCGCCTTTCTTAAGTAGAGGAATAATAATTGATTTGGTCCATGATACAGGGAAATAACCATTCTTGTATATTTGGTTAAATACTTTTGTCAGAAAGGGTGTTATAATGGGCTCGGCCGTTTTCAAATATTCAGCGCAGATATCATCTAATCCCGAAGCTTTATTTAATTTCAGTTTCTGTATTGCCTGGTGCACCTCCTGTCTGTTATCTCAACATCTAAATCGGGAATATAATCGTTTTCGTCGTGCTGGCTTCCGTCCTGCTCTATATCGGAGTCGGCACGTGTCAACTCGCGATCTCCGGGTGAAAAAATCGTTTCAAAGTGTGCTTTCCACGTGCCAATTGAGATAGAGGGCCGATCCATTTTTTTTCTTTTAATGGCTACGTACAGTTGACCAAAACTTATTAGAATCGTCTTTATTTTGGATTAAAGTTTCAAATACTTCTTTTCTGTAATTTATTCGCTTCTGCCTTAGAGTGTCTTGATAATCCGACCTTTTCCGTAAGTATGCACACTGATCCGTTGCGCGCTGAGTGCGTGTGCACTGAGCAAGCGCTCTACCGGCCACTCTTTTCTTCTGTAAACAAACTGAGTCGAACCATTTCTTAGTTTGCCGCGCGCGCGCTGAAGGCCAGATCGTCGTTGCATACATTGCCCAGCTTTTAAGAGAAGGCCCGTGAATTTTTCAACCGCCGAGTCAATATCACATTCAACAACATTCATACTGTCATTTAGAACCATCGTAGCTTCTGATCTTAGGAAATCCAAAAAGACATTAGCTTTGTTTCCATCCCACTTTGTTTTTTGAAAAGGCTCTCGATTAATTTCTACATTCGGTTTCTCATTATATTTAGTATTTAGATATAACACAACAGGCATATGCGGGGATTCCACCCTATTTTCGACGTTAAATCGAATAACATCTGACAGTAAATCCACAGAGCACAGAACAAAATCAATCACGCTATTTCCGCGTTCAGATAAAAAGTAAAATGACCTTTTTTGTCTCCTTCACACAAACCATTTAAAGGCGTCAACCTAAACATAGAACATAAATCAATCAGGGCCCTTCCAAAACAATTAACAACAATATCCATAGTATTTCTCACATAACATACCTCGCTCTCACGCACACTCTCCTCATCCATTTCAGTGGCCTCTAAACTCCAATCACCAATCCTGGCATTAAAATCACCAGCAACTACAAAATAATCGTCTGCTCTTCTTTCATATCTCTCCAATATAAATTGCTCTAAGTTTTCAAGATTGTTTTTAAATTCCTTTTGTTTGCAGTATTCACTATTTACTGGATGATTGTAAATGCCAACAAACAGTACATCTTTGTCAAAAGTGAAGAGTTTTTTAAACACTTTGACACAGACAATGTTATCCAGCCTAGTTTCTACAATCTGAATGCAGTGTTCTAGTGATTTCTTTATTAGTAACACAGTACCTCCTGATCTTCGGCCCATTTTTGACAACTTGACACCAGGACTATGTACAACAATAAAGTCTTTGAAGTGAATAGAAAAATCAAAATCCGGAAATGTATAAGTTTCAAGAAGACACACAATATCAAAAGATGTAATGTAGCCAACAAAGTCTGGATCTGTTAATTTAGAAATAAGCCCATCAACATTCCACGAAATGCAAGAAAGAGAATCACGTTTTATTTTATCATCGTTACGTGCGTTACGTATATGCGTGTCAGCGTGTGTGTTTGCATTGTCAGTGAAAGAATGTGGACCCGGGCCTCGGCCTAATCTTCATTTCTTTCTGTTTCGCGAGGAGGAAGAACGAGATGCACGTGCTTTACTGCCCCATGCGTCCCGCAGGCTGGATTGCCGTGAGAGAGAGAGAAGAGAGAGAGAGAGAGAGAACACAGCTGTGTGCTCCAATGTTACCATCGAGGGATAGCAAAGGTCTTCGTTCCTAGGTTTACACAGAGGGACAGTCGATCGTCATTGTTTGGTCTCTACATAATCATGGCGGGACAGCATAGTTCTCTGTCCCTGTGTCACGGTACAGGGATACTCCATGCAAGAAGAATTCTTTGATTGGTGTGTGACTGTAGATACATAATCATGGCGGACAGCACAGTTCTCTGTCCCTGTGCCACCCTACAGGGATACTCCATGCAAGATATTCTTTGATTGGTATGTGACTGTAGATACATAATCATGGCGGGACAGCACAGTTCTCTGTCCCTGTGCCACCCTACAGGGATACTCCATGCAAGAATAATTCTTTGATTGTATGTGACTGTAGAGGGGCCGCCGATTCTTATGGCTGTAGAGGGAAGACTGATTGTTATGACTGTAGAGGAAGACTGATTCTTGTGACTGTAGAGGGAAGACCGATTCTTGTGACTGTAGAGGGAAGACTGATTATGTGACTGTAGAGGGAACACCGATTCTTATGCCTATAGAGGAAAGACTGATTCTTATGACTGTAGAGGAAAGACTGATTCTTATGTGACTGTAGAGGGGTTACTGACTGTTAAGTGACTGGAGAGTGGCCAGTGAGTGTTAAGTGACTGAATAGTGGCCATTGACTGTGATGTGATTGTAGAGGGGCCACTGATTGTGATGTGACTGTAGAGGGGCCACTGATTGTTATGTGATTATAGAGGGGCCACTGATTGTTATGTGATTGTAGAGGGGCCATTGATTGTGATGTGACTGTAGAGGGGCCACTGATTGTTATGTGATTATAGAGGGGCACTGATTGTGATGTGACTGTAGAGGGGCCACTGATTGTTATGTGATTGTAGAGGGGCCACTGATTGTTATGTGATTGTAGAGGGGCCACTGATTGTTATGTGATTATAGAGGGGCTATTGATTGTGATGTGATTGTAGAGGGGCCACTGATTGTGATGCGACTGTAGAGGGGCCACTGATTGTTATGTGACTGTAGAGGGGCCATTGATTGTGATGTGACTGTAGAGGGGCCACTGATTGTTATGTGATTATAGAGGGGCCACTGATTGTGATGTGATTGTAGAGGGGCCGTTGATTGTGATGTGACTGTAGAGGGGCCACTGATTGTGATGTGACTGTAGAGGGGCCACTGATTGTGATGTGATTGTAGAGGGGCCATTGATTGTGATGTGATTGTAGAGGGGCCACCGATTGTGATGTGACTGTATAGTGGCCATTGATTGTGATGTGACTGTATAGTGGCCACTGCTTGTGATGTGATTGTAGAGGGGCCATTGACTGTGATGTGACTGTATAGTGGCCACTGCTTGTGATGTAACTGTAGAGGGGCCACTGATTGTGATGTGACTGTATAGTGGCCACTGACTGTGATGTGACTGTAGAGGGGCCATTGATTGTGATGTGATTGTAGAGGGGCCACTGATTGTGATGTGACTGTAGAGGGGCCATTGATTGTGATGTGACTGTAGAGGGGCCATTGATTGTGATGTGACTGTATAGTGGCCATTGATTGTGATGTGACTGTAGAGGGGCCATTGACTGTTATGTGACTGTATAGTGGCCATTGATTGTGATGTGACTGTATAGTGGCCATTGATTGTGATGTGACTGTAGAGGGGCCATTGACTGTGATGTGACTGTATAGTGGCCATTGATTGTGATGTGACTGTATAGTGGCCACTGATTGTGATGTGACTGTAGAGGGGCCACTGACTGTGATGTGACTGTAGAGGGGCCACTGATTGTGATGTGACTGTAGAGGGGCCACTGACTGTGATGTGACTGTAGAGGGGCCACTGATTGTTATGTGATTATAGAGGGGCCGTTGATCGTGATGTGACTGTAGAGGGCCACTGATTGTGATGTGACTGTAGAGGGGCCATTGATTGTGATGTGACTGTAGAGGGGCCACTGATTGTTATGTGATTATAGAGGGGCCGTTGATTGTGATGTGACTGTAGAGGGGCCACTGATTGTTATGCGATTATAGAGGGCCGTTGATTGTGATGTGACTGTAGAGGGGCCATTGATTGTGATGTGACTGTAGAGGGGCCACTGATTGTTATGTGATTATAGAGGGGCCGTTGATTGCGATGTGACTGTAGAGGGGCCGTTGATTGTGATGTGACTGTAGAGGGGCCACTGATTGTTATGTGATTATAGAGGGGCCATTGATTGTGATGTGACTGTAGAGGGGCCACTGAATGTGATGTGACTGTAGAGGGGCCACTGATTGTTATGTGATTGTAGAGGGGCCATTGATTGTGATGTGACTGTAGAGGGGCCACTGATTGTTATGTGATTGTAGAGGGGCCGTTGATTGTGATGTGACTGTAGAGGGGCCACTGATTGTTATGCGATTGTAGAGGGGCCATTGATTGTGATGTGACTGTAGAGGGGCCACTGATTGTTATGTCATTATAGAGGGGCCACTGATTGTGATGTGACTGTATAGTGGCCACTGATTGTTATGTGACTGTAGAGGGGCCATTGATTGTGATGTGACTGTAGAGGGGCCACTGATTGTTATGTGATTGTAGAGGGGCCACTAATTGTGATGTGACTGTATAATGGCCATTGATTGTGATGTGACTGTAGAGGGGCCATTGACTGTGATGTGACTGTATAGTGGCCACTGATTGCGATGTGACTGTAGAGGGGCCATTGACTGTGATGCGACTGTATAGTGGCCACTGATTGTGATGTGACTGTAGAGGGGCCATTGTTTGTGATGTGACTGTATAGTGGCCACTGATTGTGATGTGACTGTAGAGGGGCCATGTTTTGTGATGTGACTGTAGAGGGGCCACTGATTCTGGGTGGTGAGGCTGAGCAATGTAGAACTTAAACTAAAAGCGGTGGACGCCGGTAGGAAAACAGAAGAAGGCGTTGGCAAATGGTTTTGACTCAACTCTGCAACGTTCAAGATCTTCGGACAGACTTCGACACAATCGGTGTTGACCGTAGACAGATAGCACTTCCAAGTGCACACCGTGTCGACGTCTCACGAAGGAAGCTTGCCATCTAGCTCATGAAAGGTAGATAGCATTGCAAAGTGCACGCCGTGTCGACGTCTCACGAAGGAAGCT
>CM031610.1:913023-970523 GCA_018398815.1 Conus ventricosus
ACCCCCTCTCCCCTACCCCGGTCTCAAATATAACCAGCTGTCGTTTAAATCCCTTGTTTCACGCATCCGGTGTTTTCAAATCCTGTTGTTTCGATCACGTATCCGGTGTTTATTAATGATCATCGTTTAAATCCCTTGTTTCTATCACGTATCCGGTGTTGATCAATGATCACATTACCATGGTCAGCGTGAATGTGCATCATTTAGATGTTATCGCGCTTTGAACCCGACGATGACCATATCCCAATGCTGGACTTGAAGGACCCGGCGACAGTTGAACGTAAGAGATAATCAAATGATCATTTTTAAATAAATATCATCATCCCCCAAAAAACAAACAAAAAAACTGCATTGGGAAGCTCAGTGTTGGTGTGATTACGGAAGCCAATCATTTTTAAGGGTCAGCACACAGCCAACTCACCCCTGTTATCTGTGTGCTGCACTGACAGCAAGAGGACGGGGGGGGGGGGGGGGGGGGGGGGTACAGAGGGGATGAAGAGGAAGAGGGGAAGGGGAAGGGAGGGGGGAGGAAAGGGAGAAATGGAGAAGGTTCCAGCGTGGATGCCAGAATCAGAACGCCGTCTCATCCTTACCCCTCCACTTTCCTTGAAAGAGACCTCTCCAGTAAAGGGGGACAACACTACGCTGCCAACATTGCTGCATGGTTAACAAGGAGAGAGAGAGAGAGAGAGAGAGAGAGAGAGAGAGGGGCAGAGACAGAGACAGAGAGACAGTAACAAAGAAAAGAGAGACAGAAAGAGAGACAGATTGCGAATGAGAGAGACACCACATAGAGAAAGAGAAAGACAGAGAGAGAGAGAGAGAGGAGAGAGAGAGAGAGAGAGAGAGAGAGAGAGAGAGAGAGAGAGTAACAGAGAAGAAAAGAGAGACAGAAAGAGAGGACAGATTGAGAATGAGAGAGAGACACACACAGAGAAAGAGAGAGTGAGAGAGAGAGAGAGAGAGAGAGAGAGAGAGAGAGAGAGAGAGAGAGAGAGAGTAACAGAGAAGAAAAGAGAGAGGCAGAAAGAGAGACAGATTAAGAATGAGAGACAGAGACAGACAGAGAGAACATGAGAGATTGAAACTGTGGGAGAGAGAAGAGAGAGAAGGGACCGAAAGAGAGAGAGAGAGAGAGAGAGAGAGAGAGAGAGAGAGAGAGAGAGAGAGTGAGCGAGTGAGTGAGAGAGACAGAAAGAACGAGAGAGAATGAGAGAGAGAGAGAGAGAGAGAGGGAGAGAGAGAGAGAGAGAGAGAGAGAGAGAGAGAGAGAGAGAGAGAGCAGTGAGCAGACAGACAGACAAGCAGCTAGACAGACTAAGGGGGAAGGATGGAGTTGGTGTGAAGGGGAAGGAGAAGGGGGAGGGGAGTGGGCAAGAGAGAAAGGGAAGAAGGGACGCGGATTAATGAGCTCTGGAAATACGAGAAGGAGAAATACGAGAGAGAAGGGGCAAAGAAAAACGGAAAACACAAACGATTTAGAAACCTGAAGAAAAAAAAAACTAAACTCAAAGAAGAACAGGACGTTGAAAACAAAACGATTACGGTTTCAAACAAAACGTCTGCATGGTTTGAAAAAAGAGCGACAGAAAAGCGACTTTTGTACACTCACATGCACACGCACACACACACACACACACACACACACACACACACACACCACACACGCACACACACAGATATATAGAGACATAGAGACGGAGTGAGACAGAGAGAGACAGAGAGACAGAAACACACACTCACAGAGAGACAGAGAGAGACAGAGAGAGAGAGAGAGAGAGAGAGAGGAGAGAGAGAGAGATTGAGGGGAGAGAGAGAGAGATACAGACAGACAGGTGTTCCGTACCTTTTTCTGTTCCCTCTAGAACAGTCACAGTATCGATAGTGAAGTCACATGGCGCGCCGTTCGTGACTGTCACCGGCGTGAACAACACTGTCCACACACCCCACACACACACACACACACACACACACACACACACACACACACACACACACACACACACACATTACCATGGTGACGGACAAATGAAACAATGAAACAAAATGGCATGGGCTAACTCGTCACAGAGATCGATCGGTTATGGTAGGAAGGGAAGGGTGTTGTAAAAGGGGAGAGAGAGAGAGAGAGAGAGAGAGAGAGAGAGAGAGCAGAGACAGACAGAGACAGAGACAGAGAGAGAGAGATATTTTCGGATGTTTTATTCATATGGGCCTTAGCCCTTAATAGAGGGGTGGGTGAACATAATATATATATCATCTAAAACAAATACTAAAGACTGTGTAACATATCAAATACAAATAACATAGAACATCCAGAGGCAGCTAGTTCTCAAAATGTAAATGCCCTGTACAGAAACAAGGACAACTTTCGAACAAGTTCTTTCGAGGTTGATGACATCAAAATGGTCAATTGAAACAGGGAAGGCTGTCTATAAACTTTTGGCTGGATGAATTGAGTTCCAATATTTCTTAGGGTTGGACAGAAGAGAATAAAATGGATCTCATTCTCTTGACACTCTTTACAAAGCGGACACAGCAAATCATTGTCATCAACAGCGGCTTTGTCTCTAAACTGCCAATTCTGATTTCCCAAATCTAAATTTGGTCATGACATACTTTAAGTGTCTGTCCATTTCTGGAGTTAAATAAGTTCTCAAATCATGAGAGAAAAAACGCAAACATTTCTATAGAAATCAAATCTTTCACTATACTGCACATGATTTGATCATCTTTGCCAAGAGCAGTCAATCAATCATTGACGAAAGCAACATATGAATTGCTTAACATTGCCAACACCTTGATTTAACCATACAAACCCAAAACCATATTAAAAGACAAATACGTACTTTACTTACCCAGTTGTTTTTTCCTCTAGCATAGAGGTCATATGACATGTTATAAGCTTTGCGTGGCAATCTGTGCTCCTGCATATGAAGGGAACTCAGCCAATAGTGGATGCCTTTATCCGCTGAATACATGTACAAGTGGAATCTATTTGTCTCACCGTGAATAAGATCATTTGGCGTTCGCTTGTCTACACCCAAAACCTTTTTAATGCGAACAAGTGCACAGATTCATAGTATACTGCAGCGTTGTCTAATCCCCATCATTCAGACCCATACTGTACAACTGGCTGAATTTGACTATCAAACAACTTGAGAAATACATACAAAGACGCATTATTGAGGATACACAACTTTTTCATGATACAGAGCAACGTATTTTTGGCTCTACTTGCCAGATCCTTGCTAACAAAACTCAGACGTGTAGAGAAAAATATATCCAAATACTTATAAGCATTCACAACAGGCATGGAGATACAATCATACAACCACCTTTCTCTTGCACTCAAATAACCACCCTTACGAAATACAACAATGTTACTTTTGGACAAATTAACTTTCAGTTAGAGAGAAGTAGCTGCGGAATGCAAACTATTCAGCTGAGTCAGTAAACCAATATCAGTCTCCGATATCAAAATCACACCATCGGCTAATCAAATAATAAACAACTCAAAAGCATCCAAAGTCAGCAAAGCCCTACGATTTCCATTGTTGATCACATCAGCTGCTAGCTCGTTGATAAAGAGGGAAAATAGAACAGGACTCCAAGCATCACCTTGCCTAACCCCAGCTGTG
Source organism: Conus ventricosus (assembly GCA_018398815.1). Classification (NCBI taxonomy): domain Eukaryota; kingdom Metazoa; phylum Mollusca; class Gastropoda; order Neogastropoda; family Conidae; genus Conus; species Conus ventricosus. The sequence goes on from CM031610.1 coordinate 916,665, forward strand.
CAGTTAATGTCATCTGTCAGTTTATCACCGCAACGTCCTCTAGCTCTGACCACCCAACATGAACAAACGGTTCTTGTGATTCGTTTGTTCATTTTATTTTATTTTATTTCATTTTTTATTATTTTTTAAAATTTTTTTAAATTTTTTGCGGTTCCCCAACATTTATTAAAAAAAATGTTTAGATTTCCGCCTGCAGTCGCCTCACTTTATACCCCTGTGTACTAAGTTTCCACAAGGGAAAAGAACATGAAGTGATACAGGCACTTTATACCCATGTGTACTAAGTTTCCACAAGGGAAAAGAACATGAAGTGATACAGGCAAATGAACAGAATCTGCACGTTCTACAACCTGTACCTCATTTAAATCGCGTAACAGAGCCAAGAGTTCATTCGACAATATGAAATAGTCAATGACACTGCTCCCGTCATCTGACGCATATACATAGGAACCTTTTAGGTCGCCTTTACATGCACCATTTAGGATACACAAGTTTACAGCAGTGCACGTGTTTAATAACGATTTCCCGTGATTGTTTAGATTTGTATCTTGAGAGCATCGATTGATGCCGAGAGACCGACTATCGTGCCTTTTATCAGAAACATCAAACCCGGAAAAATCCTGACAGATATCAGACGTTCTACCATGCAAGTCACCGCTTAGAATGACATAAACATTTGTCATCAACAGGTCAGTTAAACATTCTTCCATGAACTAATACCATTATCTCCATCAAAATGAACATAAAAAGGAGAACCATCTGGGGGAATGTACCAGCAAACATACACAATATCCCTGTCTATTCCACACAAGATTTTGTCAATCAAGCAGACAATTAAATCTAGGATAGTTACTTCAATCGATCTAACAAAGGGAATGAATTCTTTTTTTTTTTATTAGACAAGTTACAACTCCAGATCGTCTCCCTTGTCTCGTAAATCAAACTGCAGGCTTACAACATGGTTTATACCCACCATTACGACACTCCTCTGTAAATGCCTCAGTTAAACCGATTAAAAATGAAATGAAATAGGAATCAACAAGTTTTGACACTGAACCATTTACGTTCCAGGTTAAAAAAAGCAAAAGGTTTCTGTACGGTAGAAGGAATCGTGTTGTTGGTGTATGCACACGTGGAACGGTCGGCAGCTCTGCCAAACAGCTTTCCTCAACAAGCAGTGTTCACGTGTGACACTGCCACCAGTGACCGAGAGGTCCTACCGGTGTAATGTCATTGCGGTTCCCTTTTTCTGTACTGTATTTCTTTTTATCATGTCGCCGGCCGACTCCCTTTCTTGATTCGTTCAAGTTGCCATGGGCATCGAGGAAGAATTTTTGCCTTCGATAATTAGTTGGTAAAAATTCATACAGGCTTTTTTCACGTCAGCTCTTGCCTTTTTCAGACAGGGAGAGAGGCCACGCCTGATTTCACTGACACGAAAGAGAAATCTTCACTAACAAAGATGTTACTGCCCTTCAATGTCGCTTTGACCGTGAGAATTCTGAACTTTTCTTTGTACGATGAGCAGTACGCTGTAAACAGGAGAGCACTGCTTTGCATTTAGCCTGTGTACACGCTCAAATTCGATTTCCCGTGCTATGTCCAATCTGTCGGAAATCAGGTCGCGTAATTTCCCGTCACATTGTTCATTTGTCTCAGTTTGGTGCCTGGGTATACCATAAAAAAGATTGTTGCGCTTGGACTGACATTCTAAGTTTTCTTTCCACTTGCTCTACTTAAGCTAAAAGCTCAGAGCTTTTCTTTGCCAGGTCCAAGTTTTTTCTCAAATTCCCCATCTCCTCCCGCAGATCATCAAACCCACAATGCATAGCAACAAACTGGTCACGAAGGTCCTTTAAGCTGTTCTCCACATCAGCAAACCTACAGTCCAGCTTGTTCATGACGCCTGCTTTGGTGGGTTGCTGGGGAGTCGTCTGCCCGGCGTCCAGTGAAGCCCCTTCACGTCCGTGCTGGTCCTCCGTCCTGTCGTGGCCCTCTGGCTGTTCACCCACGGCTGCCGGACGCCGGTGGGTCCAGGGTTCCGCTCGACTTCCCGCAGCGGAAAAGCGAACCTCCCAGTACAAGAGCGTGAGGATCTGTGGTTCGCGGTGTCAGCATGGCGACTCGTTTTGCTGTTTTCTCTGTGGCCCTTTTCAACATGAGGTTGTCGTAAATTGGCACAAAGGAGTCACAGGATGCCCTGAAGACGAGGGCGGCTGAAGGCATGGCGTCTTCTGTACTTGATGACGGAAGTACAGGGTTCTGCTCGACTTCAGTCCTCCACCGTTGACAAAAACAATGAGACAGTGTCAACAGCGATCCGCACGCTACAAGCCGCGGTCCACGTCCGGAGAGAGAGAGAGAGAGAGAGAGAGAGAGAGAGAGAGAGGAGAGAGAGAGAGAGAGAGACAGACAGACAGACAGACAGTCAGTGACAGGGAGACAGAGACAGACAGAGATAGAGAGGGAGAGTGGGGTGAGTGGGTGAGTGAGTGGGTGGGTGGGTGGGTGAGTGAGTGAGTGAGTGAGTGTGAGAGTGTGTGTGTGTGTGTGTGTGTGTGTGTGTGTGTGTTGTGTGTGTGTGTGTGTGTGTGTGTGTGTGTGTGTGAGAGGAGAGAGAGAGAGAGAGAGGAGAGAGAGAGGAGAGAGAGAGGAGAGATGAGAGAGAGAGAGAGAGAGAGATCAATGGGTGTCCAGGACGAGGGAAATCGTGATGGTATTGCTAAAGTGAACAAAGTTGATGACTTCGTCAGGTTTAACACACCAAGGTTATCTCTGCATTCACACACGCATATGCGCACTCATGCACCCACCAACCATTCAGCTCTCTCTCGGAAAGGGGCGTCATGCATTCGCTTCTCCCTAACACAACTGAGAACAAAAATACAGCTTCTACTCTGGTTATAATTGCACATGAAAATCCAAATACACGAAAAGGAATATAATCAAAACATAAGTGGTAAATACTTCCTAATCTCGGGTTTTAAACTCAAAAAGGCTGCTTACGTGGCCAGGTGTCCACACACACGCACGCACGCACGCACGCACACGCACACGCACACACACGCACACGCACGCACACACACACACACACACACACACACACGCACTGGCACACCATACCACAGTTCTCGAACAAGTCACATCAAGGTTTTTTTCAGCACTGGGTGATAGTAGCGCCTTTGGTTGTCTGGCACCAGGTTCCAGGACTGGGTCTCCGTGGTCGTCTCTGGGAACTCGACATTGAAATCTCTTTTGTCTCTTTCGCCCCGCTCTGGGTTTCGAACTCGGTCTTTCTTTCTCAGCTTGTCTTTTACACCCAGGACCTTGCTGTCACTTCTGTCGCCCAGACCACGTTTCTTCCGACGCTGCTCCGTCCTGCTCACTTGTCTCTCTCGTATTGTGTTCTCTGCTCTTTTCTGTTCTCTCTATCGTGGTGTTGCTCTCCCCCCGTTTCGATCTCTCCTTTAGTTTATATCGGGATGGACACAAAGGATTTCCTTTTGGCCCATGCCTTTGTCCATGTTGCTTCTCTGCCACCTTGTTCACATCCACGCTGAATTCCCCTCCAGCTACATTCTTCCACACGCTGACATTTAGACACAACCGTAAAAAACAGCTTAGAAAAGAACCACCTCGCACCAAATGGACATCGAAAATCCCTGCCGGCCTCGGGGGCCACTCTCACAGAGTAATTATCTTATGGAAGCTAATACAACGACATCCACACGCATTCAACTATCCTGACCAAGCACACATTATCATGGTTATGGACAAATGAAAGAATAAATACAAGTCGCATGCGCTAACTCAAAGAGATGGATTAGTTAAGGCAGGAAGGCAAAGGCGTTGTAAAAGGGGATTGGGAGAGAGAGAGAGAGAGAGAGAGAGAGAGAGAGAGAGAGAGAGAGAGAGAGTGAGAGAGAGAGAGAGAGAGAGAGATAGAGGTGTAATACAACCCCACCTCACACACACACACACACACACACACACACCAGAGTGGTCACAAATATCAAGAGAGACAACAAACACCAAAGGGCAACAAAAGACAAAAGATCACAACACCAACAGGCCAGAACACACGACAGATCAGAAAAAAATACACCGGACCACAAACACCAATAGACTACAAACACTATAGATCACAGACCACAAACACCACCAGACTACAAACAGCAGATCACAGACACGAACACCAACAGACTACAAACACTATAGATCACAGACCACAAACACCACCAGACTACAAACAGCAGATCACAGACACGAACACCAACAGACTACAAACACTATAGATCACAGACCACAAACACCAACAGACTACAAACACTATAGATCACAGACCACAAACACCAACAGACTACAAACACTATAGATCACAGACCACGAACACCAACAGACTACAAACACTATAGATCACAGACCACAAACACCACCAGACTACAAACACTATAGATCACAGACCACAAACACCAACAGACTACAAAACACTATAGATCACAGACCACAAACACCAACAGACTACAAACACTATAGATCACAGACCACAAACACCAACAGACTACAAACACTATAGATCACAGACCACAAACACCAACAGACTACAAACACTATAGATCACAGACCACAAACACCAATAGACTACAAACACTATAGATCACAGACCACAAACACCAACAGACTACAAACACTACAGATCACAGACCACGAACACCAACAGACTACAAACACTATAGATCACAGACCACAAACACCAACAGACTGCAAACACTATAGATCACAGACCACGAACACCAACAGACTACAAAAACTATAGATCACATACCACAAACACCAATAGACTACAAACATTATAGATCACAGACCACAAACACCAACAGACTACAAACACTACAGATCACAGACCACAAACACCAACAGACTACAAACACTATAGATCACAGACCAAAAATACCAACAGACTACAAACACTATAGATCACAGACCACAAACACCAACAGACTACAAACACTATAGATCACAGACCACAAACACCAACAGACTACAAACACTATAGATCACAGACCACAAACACCAACAGACTACAAACAGCAGCAGATCACAGACCACAAACACCGACATAGCACAAACAACAACAGACCACAAACATGAACAGACTTAAAACACCAACAGCAAAGAACAGCATAGGTCAAAGACTACCAGACCACAAAGCACAATAGTGGTCAAAGACTACCAGACCACAAAGCACAATAGTGGACAAAGACTACCAGACCACAAAGCACAATAGTGGACAAAGACTACCAGACCACAAAGAACACTGTGGAACAAAGACTACCAGACCACAAAGAACAGTGTAGAACAAAGACTACCATACCACAAAGAACAGTACAGGAGAAAGACTACCAGACAACATTGAACAGCGTAGAACAAAGACTACCAGACCACGAGGAACAGTAGAGGACAAAGACTACCAGACCACAAAGAACAGCACATGACAAAGACTACCAGACCACAAGGAACAACACAGGACAAAGACCACGGACGACAGAGCTCCAAGCCACTGACGATGAGGAGTGGGAGAAGAACCATGGTGAGGGAGGGGGAGATTCACCACCTGACGTCACACTGTCCTCATAATGTGTGGCGCGTCCTGGTCAGCTCTCCTGTGTTGAAGATAGATACAATCTAATTATTAAGGACATAGGTATTCTGAACTGAGACCAGCCGCCGTGGCGAAGTGGTTAACGTCGCGGACTCCCGGCTGGGAGGTCGTGGGTTCGAATCCCATCAGAAGTCATGTGGGTTTTTTCTGCCCCGACCGGCTCCTACCCAGGGTTGAGTTTGCTGCGGACTCAGTTGGGAAGACTGGGACCACACAGTCGAGTTTCATCCACTTAATGGATGCGTTTCTGAGAGTGTTGCTCAAATTTCATGACCAACACTGCAGGTGCCTGTATCTCTCGGGCCTGGTTGACGCCGGGATATATTATGAAAGGAAGCGTAGAGTACAGCCTGTCATGTAGTCTCAGACCGAAACGGAAATCCGTAGCATCATCTTAATCATCCTCATTCTCATCGATCAGCATTAAAAAAAAAAAAATCTCAAATTCTGTGGCCCTTCATGCCCTGCTCTCATGGTGACCTCAATTTCGATGTCCTCTCCACGTCTGTGACCTTGGTTTGGTTCCGTCGAGGTCACCGGTATCGGCGAGTCCATGGGGGCTGTCGTTGGACGGACGTGGTGGCGCCCTCCGGGAGAGCTCACTCACGCCGGCTCCGCGACTAAGCAATTATTGTCGTCAGTAGGGGGCTTTAGTAGGTGGTGTCCTGCGTATGTTAGATCAGAACAGGCGCCACTGAACACCACCGAAGTGACTCGGCAGCAGTGCAGTGTCTCCTCCGGTGGGTTGCCTCTTGACGACTTGACATTGACTGCTTCCTGTGGATTGCCGGTGCGGGGCTGCGGCGGGGCCGACCGGGCTGTGGCTGTGGACGGGGTGTCGGAATGAGCGGCATGGGTGCAGGTATTCTGAACTGAAATCACGTAGAGTATACCGTTGATCTTCCTCCCTTCTGAGAGGAAGTCAGATAGAGTATACTAATAATATCATATTAACGGACACCTGTCCTGTATTGGGGTCAGATACAGTATACTGACTCTCGTCCTTCTTGTCATCAAGTCAGATACACGATATCAATCAATGGGCATCTCCCTTGCGGTGAAGACAAACACAAATCATTCAGATATTTGCCCTGTTTTGCAGTCAAAGACAGCACGTTGCTCTTCCATCCTCATGTTCCGAGGTCAGACACACATCCTTGTGCTAAAGATAGATAAATGTATCGGCGGACATATCTGCCGTATTGAAGTAATATACAATACGCTGCTGTTCTCCTCCTGTGATGAAGTTAGATATTTTATTCACGCGCACCTCGCTCGCGTTGCATATAGATACAACCTCGGCCGTACTGAAATCAGATCCAGTATACTGCTCTTCTTCCCTCCATTGATGAATCCCATACACTTAACCAATGGTGATCTCCCCTTCTGTTGAAGATGCACGAAATGTATTGACAGACATCCGTCTTGTATCAAAATCAGAATACTGTACACTGCTCGCTCTTCATTCCACCTGGAATGGAGTCAAGATACACTTTATTAACGGTCACCTCTCCTGTGAGCAAGATAGATACAATACATTAACGGACATCTGTCCCATTCAGGTCAGATACAATTATTGCTCCTCCCTCCAGTAATGAGAAAGCTGTACAACATTAATGGTTACCTCCAGTAATGAAGACAGCTGTACAACATTAATGGTTACCTCCAGTAATGAAGACAGCTGTACAACATTAATGGTTACCTCCAGTAATGAAGAAAGCTGTACAACATTAATGGTTACCCAGTAATGAAGACAGCTGTACAACATGAATGGTTACCTCCAGTAATGAAGAAAGCTGTACAACATTAATGGTTACCTCCAGTAATGAAGAAAGCTGTACAACATTAATGGTTACCTCCAGTAATGAAGACAGCTGTACAACATTAATGGTTGCCTCCAGTAATGAAGACAGCTGTACAACATTAATGGTTACCCCAGTAATGAAGAAAGCTGTACAACATTAATGGTTGCCTCCAGTAATGAAGACAGCTGTACAACATTAATGGTTGCCTCCAGTAATGAAGAAAGCTGTACAACATTAATGGTTACCTCCAGTAATGAAGAAAGCTGTACCACATTAATGGTTACCTCCAGTAATGAAGACAGCTGTACAACATTAATGGTTACCCCAGCAATGAAGAAAGCTGTACCACATTAATGGTTACCTCCCCTGTGTGGAAGGTAGATGTGATGCATAAATCGTCCTGTGGTGAAGTCAAATGTAACATATTCATATTCTTGGTCATCTTTCCGTTTCAGTTTGTTTCATCAAAGTGTTACTACGTGTGGACTAGTCCATATGCGCTACACCTCATCTGCTAAGGTTCGAGTGTACAGCTGATGGAAAAACAACAACTAATAACCGAGACAAAAGGATTCAAGTCAAGGGTCAGATGGATACAGCTTAGCAGACGTCTGGCCTAAAGCATTAGCCCAACGCGCCGGTCAGACCTTGGGCGCCGACATAACATAGCCTGCGCCACTCTGATAGCAGTATGTGTGTGTGTTTAGAGTGTGTGCACTGGCGCATGCATGCGTGTGCGTGCGTGGGAGTGGAAGGTCTGTGTCTATGTGCAAGTGGACGCGGCGTGTACGTGCATGTGCGTATGTATGTGCGTGTGCGTGCATATGGATGTGTGAGTGTGGGGCCTGTAGGCGGGTGTGAGCAAACTCCCGCATGAACGTCTGTTCGCGCGTGTGCGCACATATGAGTGTGTGCCTCTGTATGTGTGTGTCTGTGCATGCGTGCATGCTTGTGTGCGAGTGTGTGCGAGTGTGTGTGAGTGTGTGCGAGTGTGTGGTGTGAGTGTGTGGTGTGAGTGTGTGGTGTGTGTGGTGTGTGTGTGTGTGGTGTGTGTGTGTGTGTGTGTGTGTGTGTGTGTGTGTGTGTGTGTGTCCGTCAGTGCGTGCGTGCGTGCGTGCGTGCGAGAGAGCGAGAGACAGACAGACAGACAGACAGACAGACAGACTAGACAGACAGACAAAGAAGAGACAAAGTGTTACCCCTCGTCTGCACACGAAAGAAAAAAGTCTGCAATGACTTTTACTGGTGGAAATACATAAAAGCATTCCCCTCGTGGTGCTATGTAGTCACGCGAGTGGCACTAACACGTCTACAGTCCCCCCCCCCCCCCCCCACCCCATCCATCCCCCTCCTTATCGGGGATTGTCCGGCACATGAACAGCTGTTATGTCCCATTGACAGTTCTCCTTTAGCGACAGGAGAGGGTCAGCTGGGCCGTGAGATGCTGATGGATGAACGCCACCTTGACAGATAGAGACCATTCCACGACAGACTGCCCGCTCTCTCTCTCTCTCTCTCTCTCTCTCTCTCTCTCTCTCTCTCTCTCTCTCTCTCTCATATTCAGACAGACGCACGCACGCACCACACACACACACACACACACACACACACACACACACACACACACGAACGCACGCAGGCGACACACAGCCACACATTTGACAAAGTACGCGCACACACACACACACAACACACTTACATCCAGACAGATTGGGAGGCAGGCAGACAGGTAGACAAATAGATAGGTAGACAGATAGACGGAAGACAGAAAACAGACGGACAGACAGAACGCACGCACCGCACACACACACACACACAACAACACACACACACACACACACACACACACACACACACACGGACTCGGGTATTCATAAAATACATGTCAACTGGAGACAGTATATAAGCAAGAAGACATTTCTTTTAACCCTTTCCCAATTTCATGGGCACAGAAGAAAAAAAAATATCAATGCAAATGAAACTGCTCCCATAACCGACAGTATGGATGCTTCCAACCAGCCCGTGGTACATTAACCGACAGTATGGAGGAATCCAACCAACGCCTGCATCTGAAAGCTTCCAGAATAGCCGTGCTATTTCGTTTCTCTGGAACCGTCTGGACTTGGTCGTTAAGCTTGTAAGTTTCACCTCAATACGGCGTGTTCTTCACGATGTAAACACACATGAAAAAACAGTAAATCTTACATCAGGCAGGGAACTGTAAACATTCAATACCAAACTAAGAAAGATAACTCTCGCTCCATGATGAACTTAAATACAGGCCCGTATAATTCCAAAGGAATGCTGCTTACGGCACCATAATCGTCTAGCAGAAATGACAGCACAGAGCACACAGAACAAACAAGGAGACTGTGAAAAAACATCTTCGTCTACCACCGACCTTAGATCGGTAAAGGCCGCGCGAAAGACAACACACTTAGTTTCAGTGTCAGTGTCAGTGACATCTTGTTAGTTTCAGTGTCGGTGTCAGTGACATCTTGTTAGTTTCAGTGTCAGTTTCATCAAGATGTCACTGCGAGCGGACTACTCTATGTACCCTAAACCAACATCGGCCAAGTCTCGCGACCACACTGCGCATTATTTGCAGCTGATGGATAACTGAATTCATGACGAAGATTCTTTGATTTCAGACGAGGGTCTCACGGACACGTATTAGCAGATGTCTGACTAGCGCACTGGCCCGATGATCAGAGTTTGCCTACCTATCTGACATTGTCTGCGCCGCTGTTATTGTATGTGTGTGTTTTGCGTGTGTGCACGTGTGTGTTTATGTCTGTGCATGCGTGGGTAGGGTCGGGCCAGTGTCTATGTGCCAGAGTATGCGCTGCGTGCGTGCATGTGTGCGTGCGCGCGTGCGTGTGTGTTTGCATGCGCGGTTGCGTGCGCGCGCGCGTGTGTGTATGTGTGTGTGTGTGTGTGTGTGTGTGTGTGTGTGTGTGTGTGTGTGTGTGTGTGTGTGTGTGTGTGTGTGTGTGTGAAGGAGCGTGAAACCTCTTACAAAAGGCATTAAACGCTTAGAGGCAAAGGGACGTTGTACGTAGTATACAAATAGGTAATGGACCCATTAACCAGGGTACCTTACCCATCGCACACGGCCGAACTGTGTCAAGGAGGACGAAGTGGTCAGATGACAGATGACACCTAGGAGAGAGTTCGGACCTGCCCGGTGGCGAAAGGGGGAAGGGATGTAACCACTACGACCTCGGCGCTCCAAGTGAGCGCTAAATGCTCAGTCAGCTGAGGTTCTTTTGTAAACAGTCAGTGATGAGCAGGAGTCTTGGATTCGTTCGGATGGTATTGCCGTGGGTCACTGTGTTGGTTCTATTGTCAGGCTGGTTGAATGTGTGTGGAGCTTGTAGTAGCCCTCCTTAAGATAATTACTGTGTTAACTGACCACCGAAGTCGGCGGGAAATTTCGATGTCCATCTGGTGCTAAGTGTTTGTTAATGTTTGCTAATCAATTAGGTAGGGATGTGTGTAAATGCTGATGTGTGGGAGAATGTAGCGAATGGAGAATTCAGGGTACTTGTGAACTAGGGGTTTGAGAAGCAGCATGGACAAAGGCATGGCCCGAAGGGGGATCCTTTGTTTCCATCCTTATATAAACTGAGGGAGAACAACGTGAGGGAAAACAACACCAGGAGAAAGAGAGACAACACCAGGAGAGAGAGGAGAGGAGAGGAGTGAGCAGGACAGAGAAAGGGTCGAGAGAAACGTGGTCTGGGAGATAGAAGAGACAGCAAGGTCTTAGAGTTAAGACAAGCTGGAAGAGAAGGAAACTAAGTTTGAAGCCCAGAGGTGGGTGAAGACAGACAAACTGAAATTGAACCCAGAGGTGGGTGAAAGACGAAGAAGAAGAGTTCTACGTCAAGATCCCAGAGACGACCACGAAGACCCAGTCCTGAAGCCTGGAGCCAGTCAACCAAGGGCATCACCATCAAGCAGTGCTGAAGAAGACGTGAAGAGACTTGTTCAAGAACTGTGGTGTGGTGTGAAAGCGTGGTTGTGTGTGTAAAAACCTGGCCAGGTAAGAAGTCATTTCATTATAACCCGGGATTAGGAAGAATTGATATTTTATGTTTTGATATTTCATTGTGTGTGATTTGATTGTTCATGATTAATTATAAGTAGCATAGAAATTGTATTTCTTGTTCTCAGTCGTGTTAGGAGAGAAACGAATGCGTGACATCCCATTCCAGAGAGAGGTGAATGTTTGGTGCGCGCATGAGTGTGCATATGCGTGTATGAGTGCAGAGATAACCTTGGTGTGTTAAGCCTGACTAATGATACATCAACTTAGTGCACTTAAGCAATACCATCACGATTTCCCCCGTCCTGGACAGTGTGTGTGTGTGTGTGTATGTGTGTGTGTGTGTGTGTGTGTGTGTGTGTGTGTGTGTGTGTGTGTGTGTGTGTGTGTGCGTGCGTGTGTGCGTGCGCGTGTGCGTGTGTGTGTGTATGAGAGAGACACACAGAGAGAGAGAGCGCTTTGTGTGCGTGCATGTGTGTGTGTGTGTGTGTGTGTGTGTGTGTGTGTGTTGTGTGTGTGTGTGTGTGTGTGTGTGTGGTGCGTGCTTTTAATTATTCGTAGGAAAAAATGCACAGAAGATGCATAGTTATCATTCATCTGTAACATTAACAAGGACAACAACAGCAATAATAATAATAATAATAATAATAATAATAATAATAACGATAATAATAAAAACAATAAAAAACATGATAATAATGATGATGATGGTAATGATGATGGTTATGATAATGATGATAATTGTAGTGAATATATCATAAACTTGAATGGAAAATGTTAATGAAGAAAATAGAAGGAAAATTAATGTGAATAGTTCTAGTGATGATAATAATGACAATAATAATAATAATAGTAATTATAATAATATAGCAGCAGCAGCAGCAGCAGTAGTAGTAGTGTAAGATGTAAGTAAGTAAAAAATATCCAAACAATTTTACTTAAATCTTCAGTAAGCAACTAAATGGACAAAACACATTAGTAACTACATGGACAAGCAGATGTACCACAACCTCTGACCCCCCCCCCCCCCCCCCTCCCTTCCCACCAGCACAGCACGTGCAACACACGACACGCGCAACTACCCCTACCATCTATTACCACCAGCACCACCCCAACACCACCTGAGCACGCTTGCCTTTGGCTCGGACACATGAGAACCACCTCATTCTCTCCATCCACCAACACCCGCACACCCACAGACATCAAGCTTACCAAGCTGAAGTCCCCGTGAAGCTGTGTTGCACCCGAGAATGTGATTCTTTCACGGCATATCGCCACTGCATCGCCCGATACATATAAACACATAAACCGACGAACCAGTAAAACCTAAATAGTCGAGTTACGTGATTACAGTGATTTCCACAGTCCTGTCTTTCCTATTCACTGTCTGGTTTTTGAGTTCGTGGTCCGCAATCGCCGAGTCACGTGTATCGGACGGATCCGGATTTGTGCAACGTCATCTGCGAGCGGGCGAGTTCATCAAAGGGAAGTAACCACTGAAAAGCTCTGCTGTAACGGAAATCAATCGGTGACCAGTTGACGAACTCTCATGGGGCGGCATTCATCGCAGCTGGTGGATCTGAATTCGCGGTCCTGTTTCCTGAGTAAATATTTCGTTCCGCTCTGTCGCAGTATCCAAGCTCACAAAGCTTTAGCAAATAAATAAGTGACATTGGGGACGGAGCCTTCGCGTGCGACCCGTTCCCAGCACAATGGGCCCAGCGGTCGGCCCGAGTCCAGCACCAGTCAGCGGTGTTTTGCAGGCTCTCTGTTCCCCCAGGATGAAAGTCGTTCGTGTTTGAATTACAGTCAACGTGTATCGGGTCAGACCTCAGCGATATTTACAGCACTAAATCTCGGAGCCTGGATCTGATTGCGCCAGTCTATGCTTTGTGTTCAGTCCACGGCGTCGGTACGTGAACTAATGGTTTGTTTAATAATGAAAGGCTGCACAGAGAGAGGAGAGAGAGAGAGAGAGAGAGGGGGGGGGGGGAGAGAGAGAGAGAGACAGAGAAATATTGTTGAGTGGGACTGGTGGGTGGAGGGTAATGCAGGTAGATGGGGGGATTCGGGTGGAGGGGGGGGGGGGGGAGAGGAGGCGGGTAGCAGAGATAGAGTGTGAGAGACAGAGAAAGGGGAGTCACACAGGGTGTGCCACTTACACCGTCACTGTGCAAACATTGCTCACCACAACTGTTCAACCGTTCAGAATATTGAAGTACGGCCACCGTTAAACAAGTCAGGACTCCGGGTTGTGGTCCGGGTCATGTAGTGGTGAGGTACCGTTTCGCCCTTTTTCATTTTGCCCTGCCAGGGCGAACTGGGACTTCCACAACACGATCCTGGCAGTGTCATTTCGTCCTGTCTACCAATGTCATCTCGCCCTTTTCCAATGTTCAGGGTTACTTCCCATTTGGTCTACTCCCATTTCGCCTACTCAGAAATGTGTGAGCACGACTTGGCCTAACGGCCTTCGTTCATTCGTCCTTCGTCCTCTCTCGGGCTTCGCCCTACTCTAATCTAAAGACCATCGATTCTGCTTTGGGACTGGGACACTGGTTACGCCAGGGGGGGAGCCTTGCAGTAGGAACGTTAGGGCGAAATAGGAAAGGGCGAAAAGGGAACAGGACGAAATGGGAAAGGGCGAAATGAAAAAGGGCGAAACGGGATGACACCCATGTAGTAACGGATTCCCCACCCCCATCCCCACCCCCACCCACCCCTTCTGCCACCGTTTCCCCGGTGTGGTAAAGCAGATGCTGTCGTTGGATTCCGTGCTCACAGGTCAAGGCCGTAGAACGACGAGGAAAGGGAAGGAGGGAGAGGGGTCGTGAGTTGACGGAGACACCCAAATGTGAACAATTCGAAAGCACGATCCAAAACACCAGTGTTGAAATGGCGAAAGATGAGCACAAACTGCAGTATCAAAAAGTGTTGATTCAAAGCCTATCTTTCGCCGAACAGCATGAAGAGAAGTGATTGCTCCTTCATTTGCGATGTCCTCAGTGTTGCGTGTCTTGTCTGAAGAAGACCTAGGCGGTCGAAACGCGTCGTGTTTTGTCTAGCGATTCGTTTGTCAACGTTTTTTTGGCGGAGGTTTGGCAACAATTCTGTAGAGACTAGGAATCCGGCCACGCCAAATCCGTGACCTTGTTGTGCGTTACCTGGCCCTGCTCGAGGCTAAACGGACCAATGCCGATTTCAGTTTTCGTAACAATTCTGACGCTGCGCACAACATGACGCACGCACTGAAGGTGGTTTATCACACGTTCCGACTAAGCTTACGGGAGACAGCGCTTATCGACGTCAAAATTCGCACCCTGAGATGACGTATGATTTGTGCATTCCCAACATGCGCGACACTGACAATCATCGAAGTCTGTGCTTTTCGGATGCACGCTTTGTTTCCAAGGTGGGGCAGAATGACTTTGGGACAAAGTCCTGTAAATCATTGTTCTAGGATACACTCACTGCCAAGCCAAACTGATTTTGAAACAAAAAGTCTAGAACAGTGTGCTGCGTTCCAGATTCACGGTGGGCCACAATGATCTTGGAACAAAGAGTCCAGGACACGGCAGAAAAATGTGTGTAAGAGTGGTATGATGGAAAAGGGAAGAGGTTTATGCCTGTGTGGGGTGAGAAGGGTAAGGGGGTGGGCATATGGAAAAGGGATGGGGTAAGAGAGAGAGAGAGAGAGGAGAGAGAGAGAGAGAGAGAGAGAGAGAGAGAGAGAGAGGAGAGAACGAACGAACGAATTTTATTTTAAGAGGGTAGTGGATTAAGCATGAATACTTTTTTTACATCCAGCCCTCTGGGGAAAAAAAATCGATATATAGTAAAAAGCAAATCAGAAAAAAAATGCAACAATTCCTTGCATGGGAACCTTTGACAAAAAAGAAGATAGAAGAAAAAGAAACAGTGAATACCACCACCCCCACCACACCACCACCACCAACAACAACGAGAAAAGTTGATCAGGGCAATAGGGGGGAGTGTGAATGGAGAGAGAAGTCGGAATGTTTTAATTGATCAGGCCATTTGCCCATACAATGGAGTGAATATTCAAAATCAATAATCAAATCAAATCACATTCATACTCTCGTGTCTTAACCTTAAAGCCTTGAATACGAAGAGGGACAGCCTTTCATAATGCGTTTGTTCGTATTCGCAAGCAACAACGAAAATTTAAAATGGAAGGCTGTCTGTAAAACTTTCTAGGCAACAATTCTTGTCTAAGGTTTTCATACTGGTGGCAAACAAACAAAAAATGGAGTTCAGTTTCTGGAACATTGGGACAAAATGGACAATTCACATCACTGTTCAGGTAGGGTCTATACATCAAAAAATGACATTTCAGTGGAGACATTCCAATTCTAAATCTCGTATATACATTACGCTTCTTGATGTAACTGATGTCACATAAATGTGGACTTATTGAGAAGGATTGCTTGAAAGAAGCATACACGTTATAAAATGTATGCGACTCCAAAGACGCATGCCAGTCCTGCTTAAAACAGTCTATAAGTCTTTCCTTGAAACATGCTAGGAAGATGTTAACGTTACCAACTCCTTGAGATTCCCAAACTTCCCCAAAACCAAACTTATACAGTACATTTCTAACTTTACATGCCATGTTTCATAATTTTGGCGTTGCAAATTTAAAAGCATTTCATAGGCCTTTTTGGGATATCGATCATTGTCCATCTGTACAAGACGTAACCAAAACTTTACACATTTGACAAACGTTAATATATACAAAGGATACCTGCCTGTTTCTCCATAAATAACATGCCTTGGCGATTTTATATTCACACCCAGAAATCGTTTCAGAGCAAACAAATGGATTCTTTCTGTCTGTTCTTGATTTTGCGTCAAGCCCCAGATTTCAGCCCCATATGTTAAATGGGTTGAATCTGACAATCGAAAAGTTTTAAAAAAGAAGGTAGGAGAATGCTCCCCAATTGACCACATCGTTCTTATGATTGCTGTAATTCCTTTCTTGGCCCTGTCTGCGAGATCAGACATAGTATTACAAAACTTAATCTTGTTGACAAGTGAATGCCAAGGTATTTGTACATATTCACAATTTTTAATTCGTTATCAAAAAACCATCTTTCCCTTAAGGCATGGTATCCCCATTCGAAAGATGACAATGTTCGATTTTTCCATATTTACAATGAGATCAAGACGTTTAGCTGCATCAGACAAAATATTCAACTGCGTCTGAAGACCAGTAACACTATCAGATATTAGTGCAACATCATCAGCAAATAGGAGGATTAGTATTTGAATAAAATCTGGCGTCAACTGAACGCCATGGCGACCAGATTCAAGCACATCTTTCGTCAGCTGATTTATAAAGAGCGAAAAAAGCACAGGTGAGCAGACCTCCCCTGTTTCAAGCCTCGAGGGCACAAAAAAACATCTGTTAATTCACCGCCAACACGCACCCTTGCTTTGACAACATTATACATCGATTTTAAGGCACTGAGTATCTTGCCTTGTAGGCCATTTTTGTGCAAGATAATCCAAACTTTTCTCTGCACACAGTATCAAAAGCTTTACGGAAATCTATAAATGCTACATACAATTTCCTGTGTCTCACAAGTTGCTTTTGTACCATAGCATAGAGAGTGAATATGTGATCTGCTGTTACAGTAACCCTTCTGAATCCAGCTTGCTCTTCACCAACAATTCCCTTGTCAATCCAGTTTGAAATGCGTTATTTAATACAAAACTATACAACTTACTACAATATTGAGAAGAGAAATGCTCTATAATTGTCTGGAACATTCAAATCGCCCTTTTTGTGCAGAGGCTGAATAATGGACAATGACCACTCGTCAGGAAAAAGCCCGTGATCAAAGAGATAGTTAAAAAATTTAACAAGGAAAGGCAATATTTGCTCAATGCTATTTTTGTAAAATTCCCCAATGAGTCCATCCGGGCCGGGTGCCTTCCGAGATTTAAGTACTTGCACAGCAGCTCGAATTTCTTCTGCTGTTATTGATTCATTGAGCGCATCACATTCGACGGTACGCGTGTTATCAAGAAGAACTGAATCGTCGTCACTGTTAAGTGTGTAATTTTCGCCATCATCACAAGGAACATCGATCACCCAACTACATTTGCAACAGTGTCTGGCACAGAATTAAACACATTATCAAAATGATGAAACCATTCATTTTTTGTTATTCGTATTTTGCACACCAGTCTTAGATTTCACAGAACGAATGGTATCCCAAAATTTTCTTGCATCATTTAAATTATCCTGTATTGAGCGCACAATCTTTTCTTTATGCAGTTTCTTTTTCGATTCTAATAACTCTTTATACTGTTTTCTTTTTTCAGAGTAAGCTAGACTTTCAGCATCAATATGGCTTTTGCCAAGTTGGCGCCGATGCCGGCGCAAGAGAGTTCTACTCTGCTACATTCCAAGTCAAACCATATTTTCATCTTTTCACATCCAATACATGTAGTTTTCTTCATGCAATTTCCTGCATAAATAAAACATTCATTAAATTTAGCAAGCGCCAAATTTATATCATTTTCAATAAGTAACATGGCTTCATTCAAGATAGCTCTCACCTTGACACTGCACATAAGGTCATTGTAGGCAACATGCTGATCATCATTCCATGTGTATTTTGTAATTGAAAAGGTTTCAGATCAATGTTTTGTTCGGAATATAAAACATTATGACGATTGAGAGACAATTCAATGGCAGCGTGTTTTGTTTCAACCCTAGGTATAACATTAAAACATTTACCACATATTTACTAGGGAGTTGGAAACTAGAAAATAGTCTATAACACTGCGTCCATTCGATGATACATATGTGAAATCTCCCGAGAAAGTTCGGGACACAAGTCCATTTAAAATGCACAATTCATACAGTTCACACACACATAACAGATAGCGACCAAAAGAATTAAACTACATTGTCCGTTGACATACGCACTTTATCAGGGTGTTCTTTTAAATCATTACGGTCAATAGATTCCCGCACATCATAAAAAGAATCATGTATGTCAACAGCTTTAACGCAATAGGGGGGAGTGTGAATGGAGAGAGAGGAGAGAGAGAGAGAGAGAGAGAGAGAGAGAGACAGAGAAGAGAGAGAGAGAGAGAGAGAAGAGGAGAGAGGAGAGAGAGAGAGACCGACCGACCGACCGACCGACTGGCGAAAGAAAGGCAGAGATAAAGGAAGAGAAAGACAATGAAGCAGATATAGATAATCACCTACGAAAAACTTTGAAAAAACACATTAATGGCACAGGATGATCACTGCAATTTGCGTAGAGAGAGAGAGAGAGGGGGGGGGGGGGGGGGGGGGGGGGGGCAGGAGAGTGGACGACAGGCGAAAATGTGAAGAAAAACATCGTGAGAAGGGAAGACGAACACTAAAAAAATCTGCTTGTTCTGAGTTATTCTTGATTGCATGTGTGCAAGGTGAGGGGGTACCGCAAGCAGTGTTCCTTTATGCCTCTTGCGTCCTTCATTTCTCCCACAATGAAAGCAAAAGTCAATTATTTCGTTCATTGGTTTCGAGTATCAAAACGGTCCACCTTTCCAAATGTGAAACATTCAGACAGTTTCATAGTGAGGCCAGTAAGCGCCCAAAGGATTTTTCTGTGTGAGAGACGTCGTCCTTTGACAGACACTGCGGACAGTGGGGCATATACTGAGAACTAATTCACACAGAGATTCAGACTTTTCTGCACTTGCAGTGTGGCATATACTGAGAACTAATTCACACAGATATTCAGACCTTTTCTGCACTTGTAGTGGGGCATTTACTGAGAACTAATTCAGAGATTCAGACCTTTTCTGCACTTGTAGTGGGGCATATACTGAGAACTAATTCACACAGAGTTCCAGGCAATTTCTGCACTTGTAGTGGGGCATATACTGAGAACTAATTCACACAGAGATTCAGACCTTTTCTGCACTTGTAGTGGGGCATATACTGAGAACTAATTCACACAAAGATCCAGAACTTTTCTGCACTTGTAGTGGGGCATATACTGAGAACTAATTCACACAGAGATTCAGACCTTTTCTGCATTGTAGTGGGGCATATACTGAGAACTAATTCACACAGAGATTCAGACCTTTTCTGCACTTGTAGTGGGGCATATACTGAGAACTAATTCACACAGAGATTCAGACCTTTTCTGCACTTGTAGTGGGGCATATACTGAGAACTAATTCACACAGAGATTCAGACCTTTTCTGCACTTGTAGTGGGGCATATACTGAGAACTAATTCACAGAGATCCAGACAATTTCTGCACTTGTAGTGGGGCATATACTGAGAACTAATTCACACAGATTCAGACCTTTCTGCACTTGTAGTGGGGCATATACCGAGAACTAATTCACACAGAGATTCAGACCTTTTCTGCACTTGTAGTGGGGCATATACTGAGAACTAATTCACAGAGATCCAGACAATTTCTGCACTTGTAGTGGGGCATATACTGAGAACTAATTCACACAGAGATTCAGACCTTTTCTGCACTTGTAGTGGGGCATATACTGAGAACTAATTCACACAGAGATTCAGACCTTTTCTGCACTTGTAGTGGGGCATATACTGAGAACTAATTCACAGAGATCCAGACAATTTCTGCACTTGTAGTGGGGCATATACTGAGAACTAATTCACACAGAGATTCAGACCTTTTCTGCACTTGTAGTGGGGCATATACTGAGAACTAATTACACAGAGATTCAGACCTTTTCTGCACTTGTAGTGGGGCATATGCTGAGAACTAATTCACACACAGATTCAGACCTTTTCTGCACTTGTAGTGAGGCATATAATGAGAACTAATTCACACAGAGATTCAGACCTTTTCTGCACTTGTAGTGGGGCATATACTGAGAACTAATTCACACAGAGATTCAGACCTTTTCTGCACTTGTAGTGGGGCATATACTGAGAACTAATTCACACAGAGATTCAGACCTTTTCTGCACTTGTAGTGGGGCATATATGAGAAACTAATTCACACAGAGATTCAGAACTTTTCTGCACTTGTAGTGGGGCATATATGAGAACTATTACACAGAGATTCAGAGCCTTTCTGCACTTGTAGTGGGGCATATATGAGAACTAATTCACACAGAGATTCAGACCTTTTGCACTTGTAGTGGGGCATATACTAGAATATTCACACAGAGATTCAGACCTTTTCTGCACTTGTAGTGGTGCATATACTGAGAACTAATTCACACACAGATTCAGACCTTTTCTGCACTTGTAGTGGGGCATATAATGAGAACTAATTCACACAGAGATCCAGACCTTTTCTGCTCTTGTAGTGGGGCATATACTGAGAACTAATTCACTGAGATTCAGACCTTTTCTGCACTTGTAGTGGGGCATATACTGAGAACTAATTCACAGAGATTCAGACCTTTTCTGCACTTGCAGTGTGGCATATACTGAGAACTAATTCACACAGAGATCCAGACCTTTTCTGCACTTGTAGTGGGGCATATACTGAGAACTAATTCACACAGAGATTCAGACCTTTTCTGCACTTGTAGTGGGGCATACACTGAGAACTAATTCACACAGAGATTCAGACTTTTCTGCACTTGCAGTGTGGCATATACTGAGAACTAATTCACAGAGATCCAGACAATTTCTGCACTTGTAGTGGGGCATATACTGAGAACTAATTCACACAGAGATTCAGATCTTTTCTGCACTTGTAGTGGGGCATATACTGCGAACTAATTCACACAGAGATTCAGACCTTTTCTGCACTTGTAGTGGGGCATATAATGAGAACTAATTCACACAGAGATCCAGACCTTTTCTGCACTTGTAGTGGGGCAAATACTGAGAACTAATTCACACAGAGTTCCAGACAATTTCTGCACTTGTAGTGGGGCATATACTGAGAACTAATTCACACAGAGATCCAGACCGTTTCTGCACTTGTAGTGGGGCATATACTGAACTAATTCACACAGAGATTCAGACCTTTTCTGCACTTGTAGTGGGACATATACTGAGAACTAATTCACACAGAGATTCAGACCTTTTCTGCACTTGTAGTGGGGCATATACTGAGAACTAATTCACACAGAGATTCAGACCTTTTCTGCACTTGCAGTGTGGCATATACTGAGAACTAATTCACAGAGATCCAGACCTTTTCTGCACTTGCAGTGTGGCATATTCTGAGAACTAATTCACAGAGATCCAGACCTTTTCTGCACTTGCAGTGTGGCATATACTGAGAACTAATTCACAGAGATTCAGACCTTTTCTGCACTTGTAGTGGGGCATATGAGAACTAATTCACACAGAGATTCAGACCTTTTCTACACTTGTAGGGGCATATACTGAAAACTAATTCACAAAGATTCAGACCTTTTCTACACTTGTGGACCCAACCTAAGGTGTCGTACGTTTCCAATGTAGCCAAAAGGCCACAATCCAAAGATGTCGCCCCCACCCCACCCCGCCCCTTCCCGCCTCCACCCTTCCCCCTCTTATCACCAACCATTGGGACCGTCGCTATCCGAGTTTGACCTCACCCACACAGGAAGTGGTCAAGCCCTTTCCAACAATCCCCCGCCCCAACCTCCTCCAGGCACCTCGCTACCACCCTCTACTCCCCCCTCCCCCCCTCCCAAGCCCGTTTCTCAAATCTTAAGCCTTACACTGGGGCTAAAATTGAGAGAGAGAGAGAGAGAGAGAGAGAGAGAGAGAGAGAGAGAGAGAGAGAGAGCAACGACCCAGCTGCTCTTGGACAGCGCAATCTTTAAAGTCATCAGGCAGCGCGAGGGAAGTTTTCTCTTTGGGGCATATAAATTCAAAGATTAGCCTGGATGTGTCTGATTTAGAAAGGGATTACATATAAGCCGTCAAATTCTCGAAGCTAGACAGGCGGTGAGAGAGAGAGAGAGAGAGAGAGAGAGAAAAGAAGAGAGAGAGAGAGAGAGTAGTCAGACAGACAGAGAGACAGAGACAGAGAGAGGCAGACAAACAGAGAGGTGGAAGGCAGAGAGAGAGAGAGAGAGAGAGAGAGAGAGAGGAGAGAGAGAGAGAGAGAGAGAGAGAGAAGAGAGAGAGAGAGAAGGGGGGGGGGGAACAGACAGAGACAGAGACAGAAAGGGAGAGAGGGAGGCAAGGTTTTTATTTTTCTCTAAGATTTACAAAGTCGTGTAACTGACACCAAAGGTCCATGCCAACTAATGAATCATCTGCGTTTTCCATCGCCTTGTCAAGGGTGATTTCTTATTTTTGTAAAAGTGAAATCTAATCCTTTCTGGATGGAACAAGCATTAAAAGTCTGAACGGATATCGGTTCCTGAAAGTCTTTCTGGTTTTTGAGATCCGTTGAAACACCGCACCAGGCTGAAACCAGGATGTAAACTGAACGCGTCAGCGAGAATGAAACGCGGGATTAAGAGAGAGAGAGAGAGAGAGAAGAGGATGAGGAGAGAGAGAGGGGGGGGGGGGTTGGGGGGGGGGGGGGTGGTGGGGAGATTGAAAGGGAGGAGCTTGGAATACGTCATTGAATCAAGACGGTCTATTCTTCCAATATGTCCTTGCTCAAGTAGATCATGCAAATGAGGTGTGATGCATTACTGAGAAGGAGGAGAGAGAGAGAGGGGAGGGGAGAGAGAGAGAGAGAGGAGAGAGAGAGGAGAGAGAGAGAGGAGAGAAGACAGACAGACAGACAGACGGGGAGACAGACAGAGAGAGAGGAAAAGAAGCTCACACATCTATGTAAATAATACGCGATTCACACAGAGCCTTACATGATTGTCTGATAATGTACGTGCACGGAGACATACACATAGGAGAGAGAGAGAGAGAGAGAGAGAGAGAGAGAGAGGAGAGAGAGAGAGAGGAGAGAGAGAGAGAGAGAGAGCGATTTTAGGGATAAGGTCGGGAGGACTTTGCGTAGCGGCAATGGAAATGTATAGGGGTGAAAATTAAATGATATAGTTGCAAAAAAGAGCGCGCGCGCGCACACACGCGAAACACACACACACACACACACACACACACACCAGAGTCCTTAAAACCTACTGGTACGTATACAACAGGTATCAGAATTCAACGAGAAAAAGGGGAGTAACGAAACCTTTTCTTCAGTTCCAACATGGAAACTTAATCCACAAGCTTTCACATTGATCCTACGGATTTATCTAAACGTCACTCAATTAATTTGTTGAAGAGCTCAAGTATGTTCCCATTTAGACAGTCACTACACAGACTATTCGAAGATATATGCCGACGGATCTTTTCTTAATTATGGCATTGCTGGAGCAGCTTTTATAATTCCCCTGAGGAAATGAGAAAAACCAGCACCATGTGGGTATTCACAATTCCATTTTCACTGCTGAACTTGTAGCCATACTCATGGCCTTAAAGAACACTGTGGATCTCCCCATAGATCCAGTAGTACTCTGTGTGGACTGGCCTTAAAGAACACTGTGGATCTCCCTATAGATCCAGTACTACTCTGTGTGGACTGGCCTTAAAGAACACTGTGGATCTCCCGATAGATCCAGTACTACTCTGTATATACTGACTTAAAGAATACTGTGGATCTCCCGATAGATCCAGTACTAGTGTGTATACTGGCCTTAAAGAACACTGTGGATCTCCCGATAGATCCAGCACTACTCTGTGTGGTCTGAGAGACAGGAGAGAGAGAGAGAGAGAGAGAGAGAGTGAGAGAGAGAGGAGAGAGGAGAGAGAGAGAGAGAGAGAGAGAAACGACAGACGGACGGACAGACAGAGGCGGCATCGTAGAGATGTATGCAAAATTTGTAGCAAATCGTCTCACCAGTTGGCTATTCCCAGATAAGGCCAGCCCTATAGCCAAAAGAATACGGTCCACAAGGAAGACATGGGAAAAGCCAAGACGCGTGACAATAGGCGTAGAAGGTGCGTGTGCGTGTGTGTGTGTGTGTGTGTGTGTGTGTATTTGCCCTCATCCTCCCCTCCCCCCCGTCCATCCCCCCTCCCCCTCCCCTCCCCTCTCTTCCTAATCCCGTATGTATACAAACCTGAAAGGATATCGTTGGTCCCTGTGACCCGCCTCCCTCTCCATCCCTCTACACGAGCGCGTGAACCTCCTCACGCCACCGAATCATGCCCATTTGGTCTACTCCCATTTCGCCTACTCAGAAATTCCCATTTCGTAGCAAGGAAAAATTCCCATTTGGTCTACTCCCATTTGGTCTACTCCCATTTCGTCTACCTACCATATGACATCATTTCCCATTTCGTCTACTCCTATTTTGTAGACCAAAGATTGCAAGATTTTTTTTATAAGAATGACCACACTTTCCATTCCTAGCCAACAAGTGGCAAGTGTTGGCACTTAACAACTCTTGAGTTGTTATTCAGCTGCTGCTGTAACACCATGAAACACTATCACATCTGCCAAAAAGTGACAAGTGTTAAGCAATTCACACATGTAAGTAGCTACTCATGATGCGTATAAATGAGTCAGTCTGATCTCTGTCATACATAGCCTGCTAATCTACCATGGAGTTCACAACTACTCAGCGCGGAGGCCGTGTTCTGCTACTTGAGGGCTACAGATACCAAGTCAACAGGAAGGACAAGAACACTGGACGCATCTACTGGAGATGCCACGACCGGTCCTGTCCAGGCAC
Source organism: Conus ventricosus (assembly GCA_018398815.1). NCBI lineage: Eukaryota > Metazoa > Mollusca > Gastropoda > Neogastropoda > Conidae > Conus > Conus ventricosus. Next base: position 941,848 of record CM031610.1, read on the forward strand.
TGTGTCAACTCAAGCAGAAGAAGTCAAGAGCAGAAAGCCTCATACCCATGCAGAAGACCGTGCCGACAACGTGGTGGAGAAGATTAAGGGGCAACTCAGGAAGGAAGTTAGGGACAAGACAGCACCCATCCCTGAGTTGTACAACAACGCCCTTGGTCAGGTGGCTGAAGAGGCTACGGATGTGGCCGCTACCTTGCCACCTTCTCCAGTCTGAAGTCTTCGCTCTACCGTAACCGCCTGAAGAATAACCCTCCCCTACCGAAGGAACGCAGTGATGTCAACTTGGATGGAGAGTGGTCTCAGACTGCATCAGGGCAGCGCTTCCTCCTACGATCTGATGGTGCTGGTGACAAAATACTGATTTTTGCCACAGACACCATGCTTCAGCGGCTGTCCACTGCTGAGAGCCTCTACATGGATGGAACCTTCGGAGTCTATCCGCGTCTCTTCTACCAACTGTTCACCATCAACATCATTCATCGATGAGCAGCAGTTTCCTGCAGTCTACGCCTTGCTTCCCAACAAGTCCAGGGAGACGTACAACAGGTTCTTCACTATCATCAAGGAAGCACTACAGGACCTGAACATCACTCTCCAACCTCCACGCGTCCTTGTCGACTTTGAGAGGGCTTTGCTGCAGTCTGTGCTCCTCCACTTTCCTGGTAGTGATGTCAAAGGGTGCTTCTTCCACTTTGCGCAGTGCTTGTGGCGGTGGGTACAGACTCGTGGTCATGTGGTTCTGTACAGGGAGAATGAGGAGTTCCGCACTCTCGTGAAGCACTCTGCTGCCCTGGCGTTCCTTCCTCCAGCCAACGTCAGACTCGCATGGAGTACCATGCGACTCAACCTCTCCGATGGTTCTGCCCCTGCCGAAGCCTTCATCTCCTACTTCTCCTCGACTTGGATGAAGGACTTCCCTGTGGCCCAGTGGAACCACTGGGAGTCTTCAGGGGACCGCACCAACAACCGTCTGGAAGGATAGCACAACCGACTCATCCGTCTAGCTGGTCGTGACCATCCCATCTACCAGCTGGTCGCAATCTTGAAAAAGGAGGAGGCGGTATCCGAGGTGAAGATTCTCCAACTTCGGACTGGTGGTCTCCCTGTGAGGAAGCGAGCCAAGTGGCAGCGCATGAACAGAAGGATCAAGCGTCTGCAAACCAAGTTCACTGTGGGGAAGCTGAGCATCGCTGATTTCATGGAATCAGTTTCTCTGTTATGTGGCCTGTAAGGTATATATTTTGTTTTAAATCTACATGTTATTTTAAAACTATTTTAAAATAAAATTCTACATTCTAAATATCTCTGGCATTTCGTGTGTGTACTTGTGTCTCTACTTTGTGTCAAAAAGGGAAAAGTAGATGAAATGGGAATGGTGGTCAGTATGGAAATAGACGAAATGGGAGTAGACCACATGGGAAGTAGACGAAATGGGAGTAGACCAAATGGGAGTAGACCAAATGGGATGTTACCACGCCACCAACCACCACCATCCCGGAGAGAGAGAGAGAGAGAGAGAGAGAGAGAGACAGACAGACAGACAGACAGAGCGTCAGACAGCCAGAGGACAGACCGATAGACGGACGGGTAGACAGACAGACGGGTAGACAGACAGAGAGGTAGACAGAGATGGCGTCGTAGAGATAGATATAGAGGTTTGTTACATGTCGTGTCACCAACTGACTGTTCCCCGACGAAGCCAGCCTTACAGCGAAAAGAAAAGGTCCACACGGCGTCTCACCAACTGGCTGTTCCCGATGAAGCCAGCCTTACAGCCAAAGAAAAGATCCACAAGGAAGACATGAGGAAAGCCAAGAAGTGAGCCCCTCTCTAGATTTCCGGTCGCTCCCCCCCCCCCACCCCCACCCCGCAACTCTCCTGCAGAGATCATCCTCCCCCCACCCCCCTCCCCTCATACTGAACGCATGGACGATGTGATATTTTCCCCTTCTCCTCTTTCTCTTTCTCTTTTCTTTCAAAAACATCACGCGTGTATATAGATAACTTGCATTCCCTACGAGACTTGCACTCTCTTGCCCACTTAGAGAAGTTTTCCTTTCAAACCCCTTCGGACATCAAACTCTTTCTCAAAAATGACTTGCAGAAGGATACCCGTGTTCGTCTTTTAAAAAAATACTGATACACATTTTACTCAATAATATGATGAAATTGATACATCTATAATGTGTCTTGCAAGCAGGCGATTTATTGATGCCAAATAATACATCTGTGTTTGATGATTTAATATGAGCATGTGTTTCTAAGAAAACATTTTGCTCAATAAACCTCCAAAGTTGTAAACGATTGGACACTCGCAGAAAAAAGTGTTCAATGAAATCAGTTGTGTCAGGACAGTGCGAAACATTTGTTTGGGTGTTTTACTTTCCTTTTACTAAGCATGATATTAGTAGGATACATGTTGTGTAGTATTTTCCATGGAGAACTCTACGTCTTACCTCTTCTGTAACGTTTGTAGCTCGACACTGTGTGGATTTGTCAACCAGAGAACCGTTATTCAATGAAATATTTGAAATAATCATTTGTTGCCTTGCGAATTCTCTGAACTTTTATTCAAATTCCAGTCCAGCTGGTATTTTCCTCTGATTTATGACAGAGCTAATTAATATCATTGTCACTGATTGCATGTTTACTCCATGTGAAAGATTTTCTGATTCATCCATATCTAGCTTTCCCTCCGCAGTTTTTGTCCTGTTGGGATCCTTTTCAGGTCTATTGGTTTGTCAGTCATGCTTCGATTCCCTCACATCTCTATGCATAAAGAGCTTAAAAACAAACAGCTACGTCCATCACATGAAATTTATAGCCCCATTATCACCCACTACCCCCACCTCCACCGATCCGTCTCCTCACAACATTTACGAGCATGCGCGCACACACTCTCTCTCTCTCTCTCTCTCTCTCCCTACACACACACACACACACACGCACGCACGCGCGCAGGAGCTCATGCACACACGCATGCACTTTTTGAAAATATTTTTTCTTCATTCTAATGTCACTTTTAATGAAGAGAAGTTAAACTGAATCCTTCTCTCTCTCTCTCTCTCTCTCTCTCTCTCTCACACACACACACACACACACACCACACACACACATCAGCTCCAGGGTTATATCATCAGGTATGACACAACACCGTTGTTGTTGTTGCCGACACTCCACGTAGAATCACATCAATAGTGCGTGTCGCACGTGATTCTCGGACCTCCGCCGTAACACATCAGTCGCACAAGAGATTCACTCAGAACACCTGAAGTAAACAATGCTATCCAGATACTACACACAGAGAAAGATTAGCAATTTACCTGAGAGCTTTTGTCTCCTCAAACTAACATGTGGAAATTAATGCAAGACAGGTAACAAGCTGAAAGAGGCCCAATAGGTTTGCTATCAAAACTAAGTAACGCAGACACTACGAGAAAACCCTACCTGCAGCTGTAATCGTCGTCCGCATTCAACAACTGTACGTTTGGACAGCTTCACGCCAACTGTCCGTCTTCAGCATCGGTCTCGTTACGGCCCAGTTCACAATCACTCACACGCTTACACGAACACGTGCATTCCGTGCCTGTCCTATTTCTAACAAAGTCAGCTTCCAACTCTCCTGTTTGTTGAAGTTATTTTAACGCTAAGGGTTGTTCTGCCTCCCGCTAACAAACAGAGAGAGAGAGAGAGAGAGAGAGGGCGGGAGAGAGAGAGGGAGACAAAGACCGAGAGAGACAGACAAACAGACAGACAAAGAGATAGACAGATTGACCGACATAAAGAGAGGTGGGTGGGAGAATAGAAAGTGGGAAGGGGGGAGGGGGTTGGAGGGCGGAGAGGGAGACGAAAAAAAGAATGGAAATAAAAACAGACAAAAAAGACAGAATGACACAGAAACCAGGAGTGTAAGGCGATAGTTAGAATGAAGAATAAGACGATCATGAAAGAGAGAGGAACCGAATTAATAGCAGCAACGAATCGGCCACTGCAGATAAAAATAAATAAATAAACCTTCTCATATAGAAATACGCTGCGCTATTATTTTGTAAATCAGACAAAATCATTGCGAAATGCAACAGATAAAGCATAAGAATAATAAGACTACTAACACAAGATCGTCCAATTTGACAAGGGAGGGGTGGATTAATTGTGTATCTAATGTCGCGGAGGGTAGGAGAAGAGAAGAGAAGTGAAGGGGGGGGGGGGGGGGGAGGTTAGCGGCAAGATGATTACTTGCTAGCTGAATGAGAAGGAACTAAATTTAGGAACATTAGCAAACAAGAGAGAGAGAGAGAGAGAGAGAGAGAGAGAGAGAGAGAGAGAGAGAGAGAGAGAGAGAGAGAGAGAGAAAGAGAGAGGGGGAGAGAGAGACAGAGACAGACAGACAGAGAAAGAGTGAGAGAGAGAGAAGAGAGAGAGAGAGAGAGAGAGGAGAGAGAGAGAGAGAGAGAGAGAGAGAGAGAGAGAGAGAGAGAGAGAAGAGAGAGAGAACTGATGATGATGATGATGATGATGATGATATGATGATACAATGATAACGGTGAGGATGATGAGGATGAGGATGACGAGGATGATGATGATGATGATGATGATGATGATGATGATGATGATGATGACGGTGATGATAATATGATGTTATAATAATAATAATAATGATGATGATGATGATGATGATGATGATGATGCAGCTAATGATGAGGATGACTATGATGATCTTTATTTCCAAGTGTAACATTTTTCAGTCGGCCCTTGACCAGGAAAGGGACTTAGCAAAACTAAAACTTATTCAAACCTTTTGAAACTACATATAGAGTCAAAAGTACAATGACAGAGAGAGAGAGAGAGAGAGAGAGAGAGAGAGAGAGAGAGAGAGAGAGAGAGAGAGAGAGAGAGAGAGAGAGAGAGAGAGAGAGAGAGAGAACAAGAACAAGAACAAAAACTTTATTCTCTAGGCCACTAGCCCATAGAAATAGTCAAAATATACAGAATGTTATGTACGTGGAATAAAGTAATTGTTACAGTAAATAATAATATCTGAGAATTACAACACAATGGACTTAAATCTTTCATCAATTTCTCCTTCAACTAGTTACAATATTCCTTTGACGGAGGGCATGGAAAATATACATGGCAAGTTTTCTTATCGCATCTACTGACCCCTTGTGAAGTGTATCGGTAATACGGTTGTTTAATACCTTCAGATATCTGTTTCTTATTTCATCATATCTAGGACAGTTATGTACAAAATGATGTTCATCTTCAATTACTTTACATGTTGAACAAGCAAAGTTTAGGTTTTCACTAAATATTCTCCTAAATGAAGAACCCTTTATTGGTAGTACCCCAGTCTTAATTTCACAAGTCCGTCACGGAAGCATCTGATATCTAAAAACTGGAAATAAGGTTTCGCATTCGAGGGTTGTTTTAAAAAGCCGATAATTTCTGTATATATCTTTATTCATAATAGATTCCTCCCATTCTTGTAAATAATTATCTTTCAGTCTTTGTTTGAATAAAGAGAGAAAAGCCTTTTCACATCCTACACCTTGATTTATCCATGCATGCCCAAACCCCATTTGAACATAATGTTTCTGATCTGACTTGCCCAACAACACTTTGCCCCTTTCATCTAATTTCCAAGCATTGCATCTGCCATCCTTGGGATTCTAGTCATGTCCATCTTTAGAATTTTAAGCCAATATTTAACACATCTGAAATAACTATTCACATATAATGGGTGCCTCCCTGTTTCCCCAAGAACAAACTTATTTGGTACTTTTAATGGGACTCGTAAAAATCGTTTACATGCATAACTGTGCACCTTTTCATGTTGTCTAATCTATTCATACCCCACATTTTCAGCCGCATACAGTAATATAGGTTGTACTTGAGTGTCAAATATTTGAAAAAACAAGATTTTGAAATATCATGCAATCTGCCAATATGTTTTCACACATTCAATGCAAGCTCTTCTGCCTTCACTGCCAGAGCATCAACACATTTTGGTATGCTCATTATGTTGTAAACACAAAACCAAGATAGTTATATTCATTTACTACTTCTAAAGAATCTCCATTTATATTCCATTTGTCGTTCTTGCCCAGAAACCCCCCTTTTCGAAATACCATAACCTTTGTTTTGTCTTTGTTAATATTCAGAAATAGCTTTTTGCAAGATTCGTTCAGTACATCAATTTGATTCTGTAGACCTTTAGCAGTGTCGGACAGCAGAACTATATCATCAGCAAACAAAAGTATACATAGCTCAACATAACCTGGTAACAACTGAATACCATGTATTCCATTTTCTTCCACCGCCATAGCAATTTCATTTATAAAAATCGAAAAAAGTTCTGGGCTCAGGATGCAGCCTTGTCTCCCACCCCAACAGGACAATCAAAAAAATCAGTTACACGATCCTCTATTCTGACGCATGAAAGAGCTGATTTATAAATAGCCGTATTGCTTTAATAAATTTACCATGAATTCCTGTTTTTATCAGAATCTCAAATAATGATCCATGTGAACTGAATCAAAACGCTTTTCTCAGGTCCACAAAACATGCAAAAGCTTTCCTCCTTTCTTTGAAAACATTTCTGAATGATTGCGTTCAAGGTAAAATTGTGGTCAAATGTAGAATACCCCTTTCTGAAACCTGCTTGGGACTCTGTCAGCTTCTTATTTGTTTCAATAAAGTTAACTAATCTCTTGTTGAGAATATTAGTATAGCATTTACTCATTAAACTCAATAATGACACACCTCTGTAATTATCTGTTACTGTTTTATCACCTTCCTAAAAATTGGTACTATAATGGATTTTGTCCATTCCTCAGGATATTGACCTTTCTCGAAAATAGCATTAAATAATTTTGTCATAAATTTAACTGATTGCTCACTACATAGTTTTAGCATTTCTGAAGTAATTCCATCAATACCGCATGCTTTTCCATTTTTCAGTTTATGAACTGCCTCATAAACTTCTCTTTCATAAATAGGTGAGGTTAAAACACTGCATTCTGATTCATAACTTTCAAAGCTAATATCAAATGTTTTTATTTCTGGAGCATTGAATAGGTTTTTAAAGTAGTGAAGCCATTGCTGGTCAGAAATTTCAGGACAAATGCGAGCCCTTTTCTTTCCAGACATGAATTTAACTTCTTTCCAAAATGATTTACTGTCTTTGCCAAAACTTGCAAGTTTTCTTGCTTTTTTCACGTTTAAAGCTGCTCTTTTTTCTTTTTATCAGCGTTTTGTACTCCTTCCTACCCTGAACAAATTGTCTCCTTTCCTCTGATTGTTGTGTCTTTGACACAGTATATGTTACTTGCTTGCTTTGTTTGATTTCCTCAGTATCATCAACGAATTCCTTGCTTTTATCTTAAACTGTCTACATTCAGCATCAAACCACTGTGGAGGTTTAATCTCTTTATCAATACAGACACATTTTTTTCATGCAGTTACTGCTTAGCACCAAAGTTCTAGAAACAAGGTTACAGTGATTATATCATTAAATATTATGCTAGTAGCTTGTAAGTAACACTTGCATTTCCTTTGTATTGACGTTTTCAATGAACTGTTGTTCTAATGATTTATCCCAACATTGCTTTTCCATCCACTTTTTTGCTTTCTTACCTTGGCTGTCCACTTTTGCCTGAGAATTCAGGGTGGTTAACAGTTTGATACAAGCAGGTAAATGTGATGAATCAATAGAGGACCGAACATTTAAAGAACTAATATAATTCTGTAAACATAAACCACTAGAAGTTATAAAGTAATCAATTGTGCTCCCTCCATTGCTCGATACAAAAGTGAGTGATTCATCAAAATCATAATTACTTAGACCATTGAGAATTATACATTCAAACGTTGTGCATAAATTCAATAAATCTCGCCCAAAACCTGTTATTTCTTTATCCTCAGAATGCCGAGTAGTCATCTGATCTGTAACGTCTTTATCCGTTTTCCATACATTGTCCGTAAACAGTTCATTCTGTAGTGATGCATTCATACATCCTGTCCTTGCATTCAGGTCACCACATATTATAATGTAGAAATCCTCGTAACGTTCATACAAGTCCATCAAACATTGTTCAATGATTTCAATCCCATACCCCTGCTCTGTCTGTGTCCAGTATCTGCTATCATATGGATGAATGTATGTACAAATAAGAAAAATTGGCTTATCTGTGTCACGGACAAAAAAAAAGAAACAACCCAACTTGGGGAGTCGCCAGTCAATTTGTTCGGACATAAGTCCAAACTCAAACATCTTGGCGCCACGTAGACCGGGCCCATGGTTCGGATCCGGCCAATTAAGCTTAGTGGAGAGGCTTCACCGAGACGGTCCGACCCACCCAGACTGACTAAGCCGTTTTGGACCGACGCCTCGATGTCTAGCGAGACGAGTCGTAGCGCGGGCTCAGGCTCATCTAGCCACTTTGTGGAACCAGCGTCATTGTTACTCAGACGTCGTGGCGCCTACCCAGACTCAGCTAGCCACTTTAGATTGACCATGTCCACGACTTAAGTCACACGGCGCCAGCTAAGTAGGAAAGGGGGGAAGGTAGAGTGTGGTGGGGGGTGAAATCTAGCTAATCAATTGGATGACCAATTGACCACCACAGAGAGTAAGGCGTGTCGGCGTGACTGTCATGATTTGGACATCCAATGGAATTAGAGGGGGATAACTTCGGGTGTCAGGGCGGTAAAAATACTGACCAATGGTACTCGCCCTTTTTGACAGATCGGAACGAATAAAGGAATGCGTGAGTGAGAGAGAGGGAGGAGGAGGAAAACGAACAGACAGAGGGAGAGAGGGAGAAGTTCGGGGATGTAGGCTCTCGCCTACAGGAAGGCAGAGAGATGAGAACGAACAGAGAGAACGAGGGGGAGAACGAACAGAGAAACAGAGAGAGGGAGGGTTCTAGGTCTGCTTGAGAGAAAAGCAGAGAGATGAGGGGAGGAGAGAAGAGAACCAAGTTGAGAGATTAGCATGAGATAGTCTGCAGAGGAAGGACTGAGGAGAGATGTGGAGAGAGAGAGAGAGTTGCTAATTAATGAAGAAGAAAAGAAAAAAAAGAAAAAAAAAGAAAAGAAAGCAACCATGTCCATTTGATAAGAGCAGACTAGAAGAGAGAGAGAGAGAGTGCAATGCGTTAATGCAGGAAGAAAGAAAGGAGAACAGATCGATGTTGATAGTCACTGTTCTAACCTAACCGGGGGTTCGACCTCATACCTGGCAGCGTCACTTCGCCAAGCAGAACCACAGACCAACGCCAACAGTCTCACCTGACCAGGCGCCATCAGACCAACACCAGTGCCGGCAGTTGTGTCGTGTTGTGAAAGTGACAGTGAAAAGAAAAAAGAAAAGAAAAGAAAAGACAGTGATTCGTGAATAGTTAAGATCACCTGGCCAGGTAAAGTAGACATCTGTTTATACCCGGGTTAGTTAATGATGTTTTAGATAAATGATTTTGTGAAGTTCAGGAAAGAGAGAATGTTTTATTTCATTTGATTCCATATGCATTGATGTTTCGTTCTATGAACATGTGTAGTAAAGTTATAGACTTTACTAGTGGTTTGATGTGACGAATGCATGATATATGAATGAGATCGTAAGCAAGCTGTGAGTGTGTTTGGGCTGTGCGCTAGTCCTTCCTCCACTGACATTACACCGAGGTTGACAATTTATTGGCGAGCCTGCCAGGATATTCTGGCCCATTTATTATAATTGTTCAACTTCTCAGAGAGGAAGCTGGGTGGGATTCAAGTATTGTAATCCTAAGACAAGGGGTTGTCTTACTGTATGTTCCCAAGATAGTTAAATACTAGGCTTGGCATTGCTTCCAAGATAGTTAATACTAGGCTTGGCATTTCAGCCCCAGAGTACTCATTTCGCACAGATTGCCTATAATTCGCTCTCAAAGTTGGGTCAGGCGCTGGGCGTCTTATAAAAACTAACTACGTTGTCCCAAGCTAATATTATCATTCATAGGATTGTGCAATCACGTCACTCGTGTCGGTAACCACCAGTTTGGCTGTCGTTGTTATAAAATCTTGTTCAAAAAAAAAAAAAAAAAAGGAGATAACAATGGCGGAAGAAAAGAACACCCCTATTGAACAACTCGTGAGCGTCGCTCGTGATTTAGGCTATTCGGGAGAAGAGTTGCGAGCATTCGTTGAAAACCAGCAAAAGATGGAAAGGGATGAACGCGCGGAAAGACGCCGTGTTGCCGTAGAGATAGCATTACAGAGCAGGAAAGGACTAAAGCTAGCGCAACGCAGGAAACAGAGAGAGTAAGGCAAGCGCAGGAAACAGAAAGAATGAAGCAGGAAACAGAAAGAATAAGGGAGGCGCAGAAACAGAAAGACAAAGGGAAGCGCAGGAAACGGAAAGATTAAAGGTTCAATTAGAGTTGGAGAAAGTGAGAATACAGAGGGAGGCCACCGATGATGGTAGTTCACTTTCCAGTGACTCTGTGCGCAGCTATGCTCCCCGACCCAAGTTGCCAAAATTCTCGGAAGGGACCGATTCGATTGACGCATACATCAGTCGTTTCGAAACGTTTGCGACCAGTCAGGGTTGGCCTCCAGAAGATGGGCAGTCATTTTGTCAGCGTTACTGACGGGTAAGGCATTACAAATTTTCACTGCGTTACCAGCAGAACAACAGTCTGATTTTGGTGCTGTGAAGGAGTCTTTAATGAAAGGATTTGACCTCACAGAGGAGGGGTTCAGGAAGAAATTTCGTTCAGCTAAATTACAAGCAGGTGAGACGTACACTCAGTTTTGGTGCACTGTTTAGATCACTATTTTGAGAAGTGGTTAGAGTTGAGCGTAACGAAGAAGGAGTTCGCTGAATTGAAAGAGCTAGTTATGAAGGAACAAATTTTTTCAGGTTGCGGCCCTGAGTTAACCATACATTGAAAGAGAGACAGCCAGAGACAGCGGGAGAGTTGTTGAAGTTCGCAGAGGTGTATAGAGAGGCACGTTTGGGCACTAAGTTGCAGGAGAAACAGGTGCTAGGCACGGTGAGAAGAGTGCAAGGAGACTAGGAGAGTTTTCTGCAAAGTCTGCAAACCCAGTGGTGGGGCAAAGGAAGGGCAAAAGGACATTAGGTGTTTCATTTGTCACAGGAAGGGACATGTGGCTAGGATTGTCGCATGGGGTTCCAGAAGGCAGCAGCCTTGCAAGAAGTGGATAAGGGTCGTCAAGGGAAACGACCTGCAGTGGAACCAAAAGGGATTCAGTTGAAGAGGGTGGAGTGCAGCCTGAGGCTAGCACTGGACAGCAGTCAGTGTCAGGGAGGGAGGGCACTAGGCTGAGTGGTTCGTTACCAGTGGAAGAAGGGTGGGATTGGCCAGCAGAGGGTGAAAGTGTTACGAGACACTGGTTGTTCATGCGGGGTAGTACGAACAACGCTGGTCGATAAAGGGGATTTGACAGGGCAAATCCAGACCTGTACTCAATCGATGGCACTGTGAGGGAGTTTCCAGTTGCTAAGATAGAAGTACGTACCCTTACTTCTCAGGCGAGTTGTCTGCGTTGGTGATGGAGAAACCCCTTCACGATTTGATCTTTGGGAAATATTCCAGTGCAAGGGACCCAGGGGATCCTGAGTTGTTGACTGCTACAGGGGCAGCAGTTCAAACACGGAGCAGAGAAGGGGGAAAAGGTGATTAAACGTTAGTTTGTTTCCAGGAAGGAAGTCGGCATAGATGTGTCGCCTGATGAGTTTAGGGAGCGCAGGAACAAGACCCTTCGCTCGTGAAGTCTTGAGTTGGCAGAGGTGGAGAGAAACAGGAGGTTAAGGAGGTGAGACAGAAATTTCTTGTGAAAGGCGGGCTGTTGTACCGAGTGTTCACCAAGGGGAAGACGGGTAAGGTGACCACTCAGTTAGAGGTACCAGCATGTTATCGTGACACTGTCATGTCAGGGGGTCACGAGTCGCTCATGGCGAGTCATCTCGGCACCAGCAAAACAGCTAACCGAGTCTTTGATGATTTTCATTGGCCAGGAGCAATGGCAGACATAAAACGTTTCTGCATGTCATGTGACGTGTGTCAAAGGTCAGCCACAAGAGGGGTGAAGAGGAAGGCGCCTCTTAAACATCCCCCTTTAATTGACACACCGTTCGGGAAAGGTGGCTGTTGATTTGATTGGCCCAATCTCGCCCTGTTCCAAAGGTGGGCACAGGTATGAGAACATGTAAGTTTGCAAAGGAAGGTTTGCAGGAGGCTAGGGTCGTTCAGAAGAAGCAATATGACAGGAAGGTGAGGAAGCAATCCCTCAAGGCGGGAGATCAAGTCCTGTTACTGCTTCCCACGGGTCACAACAAGCTGCTGATGCATTGGAAAGGACCATTCACCATCACTGAAAGGGTCGGTCGGATTACCGAATTGATGTGAATGGGAAACCAAAACTTTTCCATGCAAATTTCCTCCGCAAATATATTCAGCGTGAGACTCAGCACATAGGCGCAGCAGCAATCATTGATGAGGTGAAGGAAACCCAGCAGAAGAAGGGGAGATTTTGTTACCTAAGTTTCCAGAAGAGTCATACAGGGATGTGTCACTGTATGAAGGGCTAGACAGTAGGAGTTCCTAGGTTTTGTTGTCGGAGGCGACACAAAGCAGCCGGAAAGAGGAAAGGTGGAGAAGATGATGAATTCAGAGAGACCAAAGACCAAAACAGAAGTCAGGAGTCTGCTAGGTTTTATTGGGTTCTATGGGGAGTTTGTCCCAAATTTTGCTGCAATCACGAGTCCTCTCAGTGATTTGGTCAAGGCAGGGAAACCGGCAGTGGTCGAACGGTCAGACGCTGCAGAGCAAGCACTGCAGACGGTGTTTGGAAAGACTAGGTTCCCGTCCCATCTTGAAGCTACCGATATGTCCAAACCTTTTTTGTTGCGGACAGATGCATCAGGTGGTGGGATAGGTGCAGTATTGTTGCAGGAGCATGAAGAGGTCGAGTTTCCTGTGAGATATGCTAGCAGGAAGTTGACAAAGTGTGAAGAAGGGTACGCAACGGTGGAGAAGGAGTGTTTAGCGGTCGTGGGGGGCCGTGCAGAAATTCCACAAATACTTGTATGGGAAAGAGTTCGTGATCGAGACGGATCATCAACCACTCAAATTCCTGCAGGAGGCGCAGTTGAAAAACAGCAGAGTTCTGCGTTGGGCAATGGCACTGCAGCCCTACAGGTATCGAGTGCAGTACATCCCAGGTCGACAGAATGTCGGAGCTGACTATTTAAGCCGTGCAGTCTAGCAAGCTGCAACTCAGAGGAAGTCAGTCATATCCGGGGTGCATTGTTGATAATATGTGTTGATCCAGTTATGTTGATTGGATATGGGTTCATTCCCAGTTGGCTATGGTTCATATTTTTTTTTTGTGTGTGAGACTTGTTCATATTTTCCTTTGTGAGACTTTTTCATGTGAATGTAGTTATGCTTGGAGCATACAGTCGCTTGTGTAGTGATGCATTATTTGCAATAAGTGAGGATGGAGATTCCTCATGAAGTGTCATGGATCGTGATCATATTATATTGTGCTTTTCATAAGAATTGTGAAAAGAAGATATGGCAAATCCGCAGGTAGGGGAATTGCTAAGTGCGCACAGAGGTCGTTTATAAAATGAGTTGAAATAACGCAAGAGCGCACGTCAATGATAACTCATTGGAGGTGGTATTCACTAATGATATATTTTATAATTTATACACCGTTGGTTGTAAAGTTTTTTTTCAAACTTTGCGCGTGTAGCTGTGTGTCAGCAAATTCGGTTGTTGTCTTTTTTGTACCGTTGTTTTGAGACAATGCGGAGCATGGTCTTTTGCAAGGGGGAAATTGTCACGGACAAAAAAAAGAAACAACCCAACTTGGGGAGTCGCCAGTCAATTTGTTCGGACATAAGTCCAAACTCAAACATCTTGGCGCCACGTAGACCGGGCCCATGGTTCGGATCCGGCCAATTAAGCTTAGTGGAGAGGCTTCACCGAGACGGTCCGACCCACCCAGACTGCTAAGCCGTTTTGACCGACGCCTCGATGTCTAGCGAGACGAGTCGTAGCGCCGGGCTCAGGCTCATCTAGCCCCTTTGTGGAACCAGCGTCATTGTTACTCAGACGTCCCTGGCGCCTACCCAGACTCAGCTAGCCACTTTAGATTGACCATGTCCACGACTTAAGTCACACGGCGCCAGCTAAGTAGGAAAGGGGGAAGGTAGAGTGTGGTGGGGGTGAAATCTAGCTAATCAATTGGATGACCAATTGACCACCACAGAGAGTAAGGCGTGTCGGCGTGACTGTCATGATTGGACATCCAATGGAATTAGAGGGGATAACTTCGGGTGTCAGGGGGGTAAAAATACTGACCAATGGACTCGCCCTTTTTGGACAGATCGGAACGAATAAAGAATGCGTGAGTGAGAGAGAGGGAGGAGGAGGAAAACGAACAGACAGAGGAGAGAGGGAGAAGTTCGGGGATGTAGGCTCTCGCCTACAGGAAGGCAGAGAGATGAGAACGAACGAGAGAACGAGGGGGAGAACGAACAGAGAAACAGAGAGGGGAGAGGTTCTAGGTCTGCTTGAGAGAAAAGCAGAGAGATGAGGGAGGAGAGAAGAGAACCAAGTTGAGAGATTAGCATGAGATAGTCTGCAGAGGAAGGACTGAGGAGAGATGTGGAGAGAGAGAGAGAGTTGCTAATTAATGAAGAAGAAAAGAAAGAAAAAAAAAAAAAAAGAAAAGAAAGCAACCATGTCCATTGATAAGAGCAGACTAGAAGAGAGAGAAGAGAGTGCAATGCGTTAATGCAGGAAGAAAGAAAGGAGAACAGATCGATGTTGATAGTCACTGTTCTAACCTAACCGGGGGTTCGACCTCATACCTGGCAGCGTCACTTCGCCAAGCAGAACCACAGACCAACGCCAACAGTCTCACCTGACCAGGCGCCATCAGACAACACCAGTGCCGGCAGTTGTGTCGTGTTGTGAAAGGTGACAGTGAAAAGAAAAAAGAAAAGAAAAGATAAAGACAGTGATTCGTGAATAGGTAAGATCACCTGGCCAGGTAAAGTAGACATCTGTTTATAAACCCCCGGTAAGTTAATGATGTTTTAGATAAATGATTTTGTGAAGTTCAGGAAAGAGAGAATGGGTTTTTTTGCATTTGATTTCCATATGCATTGATGTTTCGTTCTATGAACATTTTTAGTAAAGTTATAGACTTTACTAGTGGTTTGATGTACGAATGCATGATATATGAATGAGATCGTAAGCAAGCTGTGAGTGGTTTGGGCTGTGCGCTAGTCCTTCCTCCACTGACATTACACGAGGTTGACAATCTGTTTCTAATAACTTTCGAAACAAGTTGCTAAATAATAACTTGGTCCAAATGTGTATCAATGCTCTTAACAAATTGTGACAACCACTTATGCACAAACACACACACTCCACCTGAACTTCGTCCCTTTATTTGACAATTTAACAGCTTTTGACGCAAATACATTATAATCAATAAAAGGCAAAAATGAAATCGTATCCACGTATATGAATGTTTCATTCAATGAAAAGATATCAAAAGACAAAAGAGTTGACACAAACGTCTGGAATATCCAGTTTTTGCATCAAAAAACCCTTCGCAATTCCACGTACATATATTGATACAGTTATGGCTTCGGCCTCCCCGTCATTTAGTGTTTCCATCTCCCCCTCTTCCACCCCTGCCAGATTCCCTTCCCTCAGCATCATTTGTCTCCTCCATGATACCTTCTGTCTGTCTGCCTCCCATCTCTCCATCCACTCTCTCAACTTGCCTTCCCCCTCTGCCTCCCATCACCCCTTCCTCCCCTTCACTCTTCCCTGCCCCTCTTCCCCCCATAACACTTTCACCCCTCTCCCTCCCCTGTCCCCCTTTCCTTCCTGCACCACTGTCACCCCTTCCATTGGTTCCTTCTCCTCTGTCCGCCATCATACTATCTCCTTTCCCCCTTCCCGCTGTACTGATGCCATCGTACTATCTCCTTTCCCCCTTCCCGCTGTACTGATGCCATCGTACTGTCTCCTTTCCCCCTTCCCGCTGTACTGATGCCATCGTACTGTCTCCTTTCCCCCTTCCCGCTGTACTGATGCCATCGTACTATCTCCTTTCCCCCTTCCCACTGTACTGATGCCATCGTACTATCTCCTTTCCCCCTTCCCACTGTACTGATGCCATCATACTGTCTCCTTTCCCCCTTCCCCTGTACTGATGCCATCATACTATCTCCTTTCCCCCTTCCCGCTGTACTGATGCCATCATACTATCTCCTTTCCCCCTTCCCGCTGTACTGATGCCATCATACTATCTCCTTTCCCCCTTCCCGCTGTACTGATGCCATCATACTGTCTCCTTTCCCCTTCCCACTGTACTGATGCCATCATACTGTCTCCTTTCCCCCTTCCCGCTGTACTGATGCCATCATACTGTCTCCTTTCCCCCTTCCCACTGTACTGATGCCATCATACTACTCCTTTCCCCCTTCCCACTGTACTGATGCCATCATACTATCTCCTTTCCCCCCTTCCCATTGTACTGATGCCATCATACTGTCTCCTTTTCCCCCTTCCCATTGTACTGATGCCATCATACTGTCTGCTTTCCCCCTTCCCGCTGTACTGATGCCATCATACTGTCTCCTTTCCCCCTTCCCGCTGTACTGATGCCATCAAACTGTCTGCTTTCCCCCTTCCCGCTGTACTGATGCCATCATACTGTCTCCTTTCCCCTTCCCGCTGTACTGATGCCATCATACTGTCTGCTTTCCCCCTTCCCGCTGTACTGATGCCATCATACTGTCTGCTTTCCCCCTTCCCGCTGTACTGATGCCATCGTACTATCTCCTTTCCCCCCTTCCACTGTACTGATGCCATCATACTATCTCCTTTCCCCCTTCCCGCTGTACTGATGCCATCATACTATCTCCTTTCCCCCTTCCCGCTGTACTGATGCCATCATACTGTCTCCTTTCCCCCCTTCCCACTGTACTGATGCCATCATACTGTCTCCTTTCCCCCTTCCCGCTGTACTGATGCCATCATACTGTCTCCTTTCCCCCTTCCCGCTGTACTGATGCCATAATACTGTCTGCTTTCCCCCTTCCCACTGTACTGATGCCATCATACTGTCTCCTTTCCCCCTTCCCATTGTACTGATGCCATCATACTGTCTGCTTTCCCCCTTCCCACTGTACTGATGCCATCATACTGTCTCCTTTCCCCCTTCCCGCTGTACTGATGCCATCATACTATCTCCTTTCCCCCTTCCCACTGTACTGATGCCATCATACTGTCTCCTTTCCCCCTTCCCACTGTACTGATGCCATCATACTGTCTCCTTTCCCCCTTCCCGCTGTACTGATGCCATCATACTATCTCCTTTCCCCCTTCCCATTGTACTGATGCCATCATACTGTCTCCTTTCCCCCTTCCCATTGTACTGATGCCATCATACTGTCTGCTTTCCCCCCCTTCCCGCTGTACTGATGCCATCATACTGTCTCCTTTCCCCCTTCCCGCTGTACTGATGCCATCATACTGTCTGCTTTCCCCCTTCCCGCTGTACTGATGCCATCATACTGTCTCCTTTCCCCCTTCCCGCTGTACTGATGCCATCATACTGTCTGCTTTCCCCTTCCCGCTGTACTGATGCCATCATACTGTCTGCTTTCCCCCTTCCCGCTGTACTGATGCCATCGTACTATCTCCTTTCCCCCTTCCCACTGTACTGATGCCATCGTACTATCTCCTTTCCCCCTTCCCACTGTACTGATGCCATCATACTATCTCCTTTCCCCCTTCCCGCTGTACTGATGCCATCATACTGTCTCCTTTCCCCCTTCCCACTGTACTGATGCCATCATACTGTCTCCTTTCCCCCTTCCCGCTGTACTGATGCCATCATACTGTCTCCTTTCCCCCCTTCCCGCTGTACTGATGCCATCATACTGTCTGCTTTCCCCCTTCCCACTGTACTGATGCCATCATACTGTCTCCTTTCCCCCTTCCCATTGTACTGATGCCATCATACTGTCTGCTTTCCCCCTTCCCACTGTACTGATGCCATCATACTGTCTCCTTTCCCCCTTCCCGCTGTACTGATGCCATCATACTGTCTCCTTTCCCCCTTCCCACTGTACTGATGCCATCATACTGTCTCCTTTCCCCCTTCCCGCTGTACTGATGCCATCATACTATCTCCTTTCCCCCTTCCCATTGTACTGATGCCATCATACTGTCTCCTTTCCCCCTTCCCATTGTACTGATGCCATCATACTGTCTGCTTTCCCCCTTCCCGCTGTACTGATGCCATCATACTGTCTCCTTTCCCCCTTCCCGCTGTACTGATGCCATCATACTGTCTGCTTTCCCCCTTCCCGCTGTACTGATGCCATCATACTGTCTCCTTTCCCCCTTCCCGCTGTACTGATGCCATCATACTGTCTGCTTTCCCCCTTCCCGCTGTACTGATGCCATCATACTGTCTGCTTTCCCCCTTCCCGCTGTACTGATGCCATCGTACTATCTCCTTTCCCCCTTCCCACTGTACTGATGCCATCATACTATCTCCTTTCTCCCCTTCCCGCTGTACTGATGCCATCATACTATCTCCTTTCCCCCTTCCCGCTGTACTGATGCCATCATACTGTCTCCTTTCCCCCTTCCCGCTGTACTGATGCCATCATACTGTCTCCTTTCCCCCTTCCCGCTGTACTGATGCCATCACACTATCTCCTTTCCCCCTTCCCATTGTACTGATGCCATCATACTATCTCCTTTCCCCCTTCCCGGTGTACTGATGCCATCATACTATCTCCTTTCCCCCTTCCCGCTGTACTGATACCATCGTACTATCTCCTTTCCCCCTTCCCGCTGTACTGATGCCATCGTACTATCTCCTTTCCCCCTTCCCGCTGTACTGATGCGGTTAAAGCTCTCAGTAACCTGCATTTGTCTACACCTCGTTTTGCTTCGAGTAAGACGACCTGCTGCTTTGGGAGTTTCAGTCACCACAGCACAATTTTGTGCCGTGGACTTCACCTGTGGCAAGCTACATGCTTGCAAAATGGCAGGTGATTGGCTCTCAACGTCACCTTGCTTCATTCCCACTGCCACTGCCTGTTTCACAAGGGTCAAACTGCTGTCTGAAGTGTCTAAGGGTGAGGTATAGTCGGTACAGGTTCTGACACAACTGTTGAAATCTGAGCAGAATGACCCCCTGGAGTACAATCAGTTAGTACCAGGGAGTTGGAGTGCTCAACGTCTTTCGCTTGAAGAACATCCTGGTGTGAAGGGGTTTTGTCAGTCACCAACGTGTTCCTTACACGGACATCATCACTGTGGG
Organism: Conus ventricosus; assembly: GCA_018398815.1. Lineage (NCBI taxonomy): Eukaryota > Metazoa > Mollusca > Gastropoda > Neogastropoda > Conidae > Conus > Conus ventricosus. The sequence continues at coordinate 961,225 of CM031610.1, forward strand.
ATGGGGCTGTAGGAGACACATTGACAGGGGATACCAACAAGTCATTGGGGGACATGTCATTTCTACCTTCCTCTACCAGTCTCACCCCCCACTGGTCGATTTTTCGCCGGTACCTTGGTTGGGGGTTACGTTGAGGCTGGGGTTTTGCGGGCGTGGAAGACATCTGGGACTGACAGGTCGATGGGTGAGCCTTCTGGTTGCTGTCCACAGTAACATATGTTGTCTGAACATTGTCTTTGCCAGCTGCAGTTGAGCTGAGTCTGACCTCTTCTTGTTGGTGTTTATCAAGTCTTTTTCCAGCTGTGCTGTCTGTGGTACTCTCATGCTCTGCAGGTGAAAGGTATCTGTTATTGACCTTCGGCTTCTGACTCTGGAGTGTCGGAAGTGCGTTCATGTCATAGGGGTGGGGTGGATGGCTGTCCAGGCTGCAGATTACCTGGCTGGTCTGACCACTGGTCTGCTCTCCATGGAGGTGACTGGACGTGAGTTGAATCAGGCCCTCTCCTTGGGGTATACCACCAGTTATTTCTGGATCTGACTGTCTCTTCCCCATTGTCTTCCTGCTGTCAGCTTCCGCTGGGCTCCTTCTTCCTCTGACTGCAGAGTCAACAGGGATGTCTTTAGGAAGTGATTTCCTATGGTTCCTGACTTGCTGCCGAGACTGTCTGTGATGCAGACGACCCTTCCAGAAATAGACGCTTCTTCCTGCTGCCTTTTCTTTCTTGAGAACTTGGCTCTGTCGGTGAGTCAGGTCGGCGGCCACTCTTACATCAATGGAGACAGCCATTTCTTTCCTGCTCTCGTTTGCCTGAAGAATATTGAGTTTATCGTTCCAGCGGTGGATGCAGGCGATGATGGGTCTGGGGTTGTTCCAGTCCTCGGTCTTGTGACCCGTGCGATGGGCACGTTCAATGTCATCGACTGTCCATTGTTTCATGTCAGGGAAAAATCTGTTCAGAAGCTGAACAACTTTGCGGGTGCACTGTTGGGGACTCTCATTTGGGCCTTCATATACGTTGAAAAATCTTTAAGTTGTTTCGCCTCGAGAATGATTCCAGGTGGTCGATCTCCTCTTCAGCTTTCCTGCTAGCGTCACAGTGGTAATCGTTCCATTGCTGCAAGCGATCACACTGTTCTTCAAGAAATCTGCATCTCCTCAGAATAAGTTCTGTTTGCTGTTTTAGTTTCTGATGCTGCTCTTGAAGGGAGCAACACCATTCATGCAGTTGGTCCACTGAACTACCAAGCCCATCTTCGGCTGGGTAAGCACCCTGATGATAGTTCGCCTCCCTGCGAGTCCATGGGTAACCTGCAAGGTGCAGCATTCTTTTCAGGACCTGTGTTACAGAGAAATCAGGGCAGACGTTCAGAACCTTGTGTGTTGTTTGAACTGTGTTGCTGGACTGGTCGAAAGCCTGGTTGTAGTTTGAGTAGTCACAGAAATTCTTGGTGTGGTCTCGTCTATACTGACGATTGTACACATCTGTTGGACCAGGATTACTCTCTATGTCTCCGGAAACAAGCAGCAGCCATGACAGGAAAAATATCAAAACAAACATGTCTTTGATGATGGTTGATTCGATGCTGCACCTCACACGCATACAGCACACTGTCCGGAGCCTCAGAGCGCCAGGTCTTTGGAATGAGATCTGATGAAACCTGTAGGCAACAGCCCACATGCCAAAACAACGTTTCAGCCGAGATAAAGCATCTTCCAAGGTTGCAGTTTTTTCCTTGCTGTGTGTGTCGAATAAGAAAGAAGAAAAGTCATCGCAGACGCCTGTGCTCCTGTTCTCTCCAGACAAACAAACTGCAGTCAGCAGTGAACACAACAGTATTGTCACAGGCAGAGTCAAAGGCCAGGAGAGTTTAATTCCCTGTGCCTGTAACCTTACCTGCCCACTGAGGTGGAAAAAACGTGCACGTGCAAAGCGCATGTTGTGCGTGGCTGCCTCGACGGAAAATGATCCAGTCCTGAATTCCTGTCACATCACTGTTTTCTTCTTTTTGTGTATTGATTAATTAGTAGGAGGTACCGTCTATGCCACTTTCAATCGAACTAAACCATTGGTACCACCGTCTTCACCACACCTTCATACACCGTCTTGCAAAATTTCATTATAGTCCAACTCTTCTTAGTACCCGAATTTGTATTTTTTTCCAAGACAGACTGAACACGCAATCTCCCTTCCGAGAGAGGAGCAGTATCGAGGAGAGAGAGAGAGAGAGAGAGGAGAGAGAGACAGACAGACAGACAGACAGAGACAGAGAGAGACAGAGAGAATCGGTGTGAATGGGAAAGAGCGGAGTGGAATGTGTGTAAAATCATAAAGAAAAAGTAAAGTAAATAGATCAATACAGCTAGAGCAATAACAGAGAATTGACACACTAAATACAGCGTTCACTCTTCTTCCCTCCTCTCACTATACTTCACTCCACCTTTTTGTCACTGCTGTCCGTCCCAACTCTTGTCTCTGTCGAGGATGGTCCTGGCCGGTAAAAGAGCCGTTCGCCCTATCAGGGCAGGAGGGGTTTTGTAGGGCATTGTTCCCGGGGATTTACAACCATCCTCCGTGTTCCCTCTACAGCCGGACTAGGAGAGGGGGTACTTCACCTGAAGTGAGCATTCACACTACTTAACAGCCCCTCCACCTTTGGGTAACGCAAGATGGCGGCTGGGGGTAGAGCTTGTACCTATCTGTCAGCACTGTCCGTGACGTGCACATATGTAAAGTAAACAATGACAAAGGGTGTGGATAGGAAGACTGCCACAAACATGTGCATGGGGGTGCGCACTTTGTGTGCGCAGCTGGCGGCACACACATACAGCAGCTGGTCATAGTCACGGCTGGCAGTGACGACAGAAAAGAACGTGGTTGTTGTGTGCATGCTAGATATAACATTGGCACTGACATGTCGTGATGCTGTTTGTCAATTTAGGAACAAACACACAAACATCCAAGTCTAAACACTGTACACACTTTTTTTTATTTATGTCATACTCACCAAAAATAAAATTACTGTTGAACTTATTGGAAAATACACTTTCTACACTGTTTAAACAGAACAGAATTTTCCGTTCAAATTTCGTTCTTTACGCATGTGTTCTCTATCCGGCGTCTATTGAATATGTCACATAGTTCAGTTTACAGGGAGTAGTTGTTATATCCCGCATATCTTTTATCGACATCATCATAGTGGTCTAAAAGTATACAAAACTTGAAAAGAGGGGCATATTTATTCGCATATAAAAAGAGTTAGGAATGAGCGCCAATCAAGGGCAACAACTCAAGAGTCCTTAGAGCCTATGTCTTGGAGCATACTTAGAGCTTAACATTGTAATCAAATTTGAAGAGCACGCTTGTAAATTCATCATCTTTTCTCTTGAGGGAAAAGTAGCGGATAATCGCCGTCGGTTTAAACTTTAATACCACGGTCCCCATCACAGTACCCACAATTCCATTCTGCATCCCATAATATGTTCCTGACAGAACACACTGAACTAGAATCGGACTCTCTCTCAAATCGGCAAATATTATTCCACTGCCCAAGACTTCTCAAACTGGACAATTTTAGAATTACTTCTCTCCCATCTTTCGTATCAAAGCGATTTGAAAACCACGTCCACAAACATCTCATGCAATATCTTGACAGCAAGAAACATCACTCCTCCTTCCAATCGGGTTTTGCCATCAGCATTCTTGTCAAGCTGCCTTCGTCCGTCTCTGCAATACATGGTTATCCGCAATAGATCAAAGCAAAATAACGGGTGCTCTTTTTCTTGATTTAAAGAAGGCTTTTGATTTTGTCGATCACAAAATACTACTTAGAACATTAACTCTATATCTCCGAGACCAGAATGCAGTATCATTCTTCGATTCAATCGTTAACAGAACACATTTTGTCTTTAGCAATAGCAGCTTCTCATTTACAACGTTGTAACGAAAACATTAGCGTATCATCTGCAAAATACAAAGCAGAAGCCAGTTATTTTCGGAGAAAGAACATCGCAAACAAACTGTTGAGTTAAAATTTTGCGACCATACATGAATCTATATTCAGCACTTATTCTGTATTTTTCATGGCTTGATGGTCCAAGGAAATTGATTAGAGTGATGCACGTACGTAGGTGTGCGTGTGCGTGCGTGCGTGCATGCGCGCGCCCGTGCGCATGTATGTACGAATTTGTGTGCGTGTGTATGCACGATGCGTGTTCAAGGTATGTGTGAATGTGTGCCAGGGGGAGGGATATTGTCCACTCTTGTGTGTGTGTGTGTGTATGTAGGTTTGAAATATTGGTGAACCTTGTATGCGTTCTTTTTCTTTCAACTGCATGTCTTTACAGCTGTCTATTAATGAAATAACTGTAACCCCCTTGCCAACAGGACTTCTTTGCTAATGGCAATAAAAATGTGTCAGTGTCAGTGTCTGTTTCTCTCTCTCTCTCTCTCTCTCTCCTCTCTCTCTCTCTCCTCTCTCTCTCTCTCTCTCTCCTCCTCCTCCTCCTCCTCCTCCTCCTTCTCCCTTAGGGAAAAGAAGAAGAGAAAAGACACTGTCAACCTCCCTGGAGGGTCACTGACGCGGACACGTGAACTGCAGAACTAGTTCTCAAGTTTCTCAAGCCGGGTGGATTATGTGACGACTGTGTCACCGACACTGCTGTCTGTCCCCGTCTGTTTTGCAACATCGTCCTCTCTGTCTTGCCCCCCCCCCTCCCCCTCCTCCTCCCCTCCCCCACCTCACCCCTTCAATAGTTTCCTGGGGTGTCTTTTCTTGAGGACACTTGATCTTGTGTGGCCATAACGACGTGGTTTTTCCTGTTTTATTTGACGTCAGCGTATTCATGGGCTGGACGTCAGTATGGTGCAAATAAGAAGATAGTTATATTACGACAGGCATGTTTGGTATGTACATGCGTGCTTGGACGCGCGCGCGCGCGTGTTGTATGTATGTGAGTACAAACTTTGCACACATTTGTAGGCCTGTTTGTAAACGTTCATCTTTAGCACACTGAATCATGGCATCATAAAGAAATAATACGTCTGTCATCAATAATGTTAACATACATGTTTTGATTTTGTCTGTTCATATGTACAAGTATCACCAGGAAGCCTGTTTTGGCTATCTTTCCAGACTCAACAATTATAGTTTTGGGTTTGATATTTCCATGTAAATGTATGTGTGCCTTTTCTGTGTATGTCTGTTGATGGAATCTGTTCATCCTGTGTTGATCACAATGTATGTGTGCCTTTTCTGTGTATGTGTCTGTTGATGGAATCTGTCCATCCTGTGTTGATCACAATGTATGTGTGGCCTTTTCTGTGTATGTGTCTGTTGATGGAATCTGTCCATCCTGTATTGGTCACCTCCATGACCGGACTTTTGCCAGTGTGTGTGGACCGCATTGCTGTCATTCTCACAATGGAGAAAGGGATTCAAAGTTGGCTTATTTCTGTCATCACTTTATTGGCCGATGGCAGCCATATTGGGTGTACCAGGTATCATCTTGGGGTGTTTTATGTGTGCTTATGAACGTTCATGGAAACCATACTTACTTATGCCCATAGCTCAAGGTGAGCATAGGCCATCCACAACACTCCGCCATCGCTGTCGGTTTCTGGCTGCTCGCTGAATGCCTATCCAGTTGGTCCTTTTCGTAAAAAACAGCTGACAAATATTCACTTGTCTTTGTTTGTGTATGACGCATCAGAAAGCGTTGGTTGTCACTGTGTATGTAGAGTGTTGATTTATTTTGGCTTGTTTGCACGATGTTACAGTTACATTTGTTCTCTTGTTATAATTTGTACATATGCTTGATGACGCCTCTGGAAAAAAGCATCATTTATCATAGATACTCCACATGTGGACCTACGTGAAAACATCGACAATCGCGTTTCTCTCTATTCTAAATAGTGCAGGCATCCGATTGGCCATAGCAAGAGGATTAACAGATGCTTTATCCAAACTTGGTGACAGCAGGTTTCCCGCCGCCTGTCGAAACCAAGGGCACTTGTTCGTTGAGAGGCTCAGCGTGCAATCTGCACTGGGTTGTGTCCCCTGCTGAGGTCGTGAGGTGCCGTGGTAAGGTGAGGTGTGTCAGTGGTGACACGGTGAAGTGCGGTGTGTCAGTGGTGACACGATGAGGTGACGTGTGACAGTGATGTCACAGTGAGGTGATGTGTGTCAGTGGTGACACAGTGAGGTGATTCGAGTCAGTGGTGACACAGTGAGGTGAGGTGTGTCAGTGGTGACACAGTGAGGTGTGTCAGTTGGTGACACAGTGAGGTGAGGTGTGTCAGTGGTGACACAGTGAGGTGAGGTGTGTCGGTATTGACACAGTGAGTGTGTCAGTGGTGACACAGTGAGGTGAGGTGTGTCAGTGGTGACACAGTGAGGTGAGGTGTGTCGGTGTGACACAGTGAGGTGATCGTGTCAGTGGTGACACGGTGAGGTGTGCAGTGGTAAGACAGTGAGGTGAGTGTGTCAGTGGTGAAACAGTGAGGTGTGTCAGTGGTGACATGGTGAGGTCAGGTGTGTCAGTGGTGACACAGTGAGGTGAGGTATGTCAGTGGTGACACAGTGAGGTTTGTCAGTGGTGACAACAGTGAAGTGTGCAGTGGTGACACAGTGAGGGGTGTGTCAGTGGTGACACAGTGAGGTGTGTCAGTGGAGACATGGTGAGGTGAGGTGTGTCAGTGGTGACACAGTGAGGTGTGTCAGTGGTGACATGGTAGGTGAGGTTGTGTCAGTGGTGACACAGTGAGGTGAGGTGTGTCAGTGGTGACACAGTGAGGTGTGTCAGTGGTGACACAGTGAAGTGTGTCAGTGGATGACACAGTCAGGTGAGGTGTGTCATCCGTGAACACAGTGAAATGTGTCAGTGGTGACACAGTGAAGTGTGTCAGTGGTGACAGAGTGAGGTGAGGTGTGTCAGTGGTGACACAGGGAGGTGTGTCAGTGGTGACTCAGTGAGGTGTGTCAGTGGTGACACAGTGAGGAGAGGTATGTCCGTGGTGACACAGTGAGGTGTGTCAGTGGTGACACAGTGAGGTGTGTCAGTGGTGACATGGTGAGGTGAGGTGTGTCAGTGGTGACACAGTGAGGTGAGGTGTGCATGGTGACACAGTGAGGTGTGTCAGTGTTGACACAGTGAAGTGTATCATTGGTGACACAGTGAGGTGAGGTGTGTCAGTGGTCACACAGTGAGTGTGTCAGTGGTGACATGGTGAGGTGAGGTGTGTCATGGTGACACAGCGAGTGAGGTGGTCAGTGGTGTACACAGTGAGGTGAGTCTGTCAGTGGTGACACAGTGAGGTGAGGTGTGTCAATGGTAAGACAGTGAGGTGTGTCGGGTAAGACAGTGAGGTGGTGTCAGTGGTAAGACAGTGAGGTGCGTCAGTGGTAAGACATGAGAGTGAGGTGTGTCAGTGGTGACACAATGAGGTGAGGTGTGTCAGTGGTGACACAGTGAGGCGTGTCAGTGGTGACACAATGAGGTGAGGTGTGTCATGGTGACACAGTGAGGTGTGTCAGTGGTGACACAGTGAGGTGAGGTGTGTCAGTGGTGACACAGTGAGGTGAGGTGTGTCAGTGGTGACACAGTGAGGTGAGGTGTGTCGTGGTGACACAGTGAGGTGAGGTGTGTCAGTGGTGACACAGTGAGGTGAGGTGTCTCAGTGGTGACACAGTGAGGTGAGGTGTGTCAGTGGTGACACAGTGAGGTGAGGTGTGTCAGTGGTGACACAGTGAGGTGAGGTGTGTCAGTGGTGACACAGTGAGGTGTGTCAGTGGTGACACAGTGAGGTGTGTCACTGTTGACACAGTGAGGTGAGGTGTGTCAGTGGTAAGACAGTGAGGTGAGGTGTGTCAGTGGTGACACAGTAAGGTGTGTCAGTGGTGACATGGTGAGGTGAGTGTGTCAGTGGTTACACAGTGAGTGTGTTAGTGGTGACACAGTGAGGTGTGTCAGTGGTGACACAGTGAGGTGAGGTGTGTCAGTGGTGACACAGTGAGGTGAGGTGTGTCAGTGGTGACACAGTGAGGTGTGTCAGTGGTAAGACAGTGAGGTGTGTCAGTGGTGACACAGTGAGGTGTGATGGTGTCAGTGGAGACACAGTGAGGTGTGTCCGTGGTGACACAGTGAGATGTGTCAGTGGTGACACAGTGAGGTGTGTCAGTGGTGACACAGTGAGGTGAGGTGTGTCAGTGTGACACAGTGAGGTGTGTCAGTGGTGACACAGTGAGGTGTGTCAGTGGTGACACAGTGAGGTGAGGTGTGTCAGTGTGACGCAGTGAGGAGAGGTATGTCCGTGGTGACACAGTGAGTGTGTCAGGTGACACAGTGAGGTGTGGTGTGTCAGTCGTGACACAGTGAGGGTTGTCAGTGGTGACACAGTGAGATGTGTCAGTGGTGAGACAGTGAGTGTGTTCATGTGTAAGACAGTGAGGTGAGGTGTGTCATGGTGACACAGTGAGGTGTGTCAGGTGACATGGTGAGGTGAGGTGTGTCATTGGTGACACAGTGAGGTGAGGTGTGTCAGTGGTGACACAGTGAAGTGTGTCAGTGGTGACACAGTGAGGTGAGGTGTCATCGTGACACAGTGAGGTGTGTCAGTGGTGACACAGTGAGATGTGTCAGTGGTGAGACAGTGAGGTGTGTCAGTGGTAAGACATTGAGGTGAGGTGTGTCAGTGGTGACACAGTGAGGTGTGTCATGGTGTACATGGTGAGGTGAGTGTGTGTCATTGGTGACACAGTAAGGTGAGGTGTGTCAGTGGTGACACAGTGAAGTGTGTCATGGTGACACAGTGAGGTGAGGTGTGTCAGTCGTGACACAGTGAGGTGTGTCAGTGGTGACACAGTGAAGTGTGTCAGTGGTGACACAGTGAGGTGAGGTGTGTCAGTGGTGACACAGTGAGGGTGTCAGTGGTGACACAGTGAGGGGAGGGATGTCCGTGGTGACACAGTGAGGTGTGTCCAGTGGTGACACAGATAGGTGTGTCAGTGGTGACATGGTGAGGTGAGGTCTGTCAGTGGGAAGACCAGGAGGTGTGTCAGTGGTAAGACAGTGAGGTGTGTCAGTGGGAAGTCAGTGAGGTTTTCCCGTGGTGACACAGTGAGGGGGGTGTGTGTCAGTGGTGACACAATGAGGTGTGTCAGTGGGACACAGGAGGTGTGTCAGTGGTGACACAGTGAGGTGTGTCAGTGGTGACACAGTGAGGTGAGGTGTGTCATGAGGTGTTCAGTGGTGACACAGTGAGGTGTGTCAGTGGTGACCCAGTGAGGTGTGTCAGTGGTGA
>CM031610.1:980523-985523 GCA_018398815.1 Conus ventricosus
ACCTGTGGAACCAGACGTGGCCTCCGCCTTCCCTGGTTGCGCCGTCAGCTGTTTGACCCTCTGAGGAAAGCTGCAAGCTCGGCTTGGACAGAGCGCGTCACAGTGGCCTTCGCCTTCCCTGGTTGCGCCGTCAGCTGTTTGACCCTCTGAGGAAAGCTGCAAGCTCGGCTTGGACAGAGCGCGTCACAGTGGCCTTCGCCTTCCCTGGTTGCGCCGTCAGCTGTTTGACCCTCTGAGGAAAGCTGCAAGCTCGGCTTGGACAGAGCGCGTCACAGTGGCCTTCGCCTTCCCTGGTTGCGCCGTCAGCTGTTTGACCCTCTGAGGAAAGCTGCAAGCTCGGCTTGGACAGAGCGCGTCACAGTGGCCTTCGCCTTCCCTGGTTGCGCCGTCAGCTGTTTGACCCTCTGAGGAAAGCTGCAAGCTCGGCTTGGACAGAGCGCGTCACAGTGGCCTTCGCCTTCCCTGGTTGCGCCGTCAGCTGTTTGACCCTCTGAGGAAAGCTGCAAGCTCGGCTTGGACAGAGCGCGTCACAGTGGCCTTCGCCTTCCCTGGTTGCGCCGTCAGCTGTTTGACCCTCTGAGGAAAGCTGCAAGCTCGGCTTGGACAGAGCGCGTCACAGTTACCCATTTATTCCCCATTGTTACAACCCCCCCCCCCCAATGTGTGCACTTATTGGCGTGTATATGTGTGCGTGCGTGTTTGTTCGCGCGCGCGCGCGCACTTGTGCGTGTGTGTATGTGGTTTTGCCCGCGGCAAGTGCTTTTTTTTTTTTTTTTTTTTTTTTTTTTTTTTTTCGTGTGTGGGGGGGTGAGCCTTGCAGCTCTTAGCTGCGTCTGGCTAGTGGGTTTTTTCTCGGGGTTCTCCCGTTTTCCCTCTCACCCCTTGGTGCTTGGGTAGGGCAACCTACCCTTGGTCAGACTTGGGTCGGATGCTTTAGGCGGCTGACCCCCTTCTCTCCCCCCCCCCCCCCCTTGTCATTTAAAATGCTTTTTCGAGTATATTGTATCTTACTTATTGTGCTTTCTCTTGTTCATTTCATTCATATGCAACACACCCACTACATACCATCACACCCTCCCCCTCCACTCACTCTCCTTCTCCCCCCCCCCCCCCCCCCCTTTGTCATTTAAAATGCCTTTTCGAGTATATTGTATCTTACTTATTGTGCTTTCTCTTGTTCATTTCATTCATATGCAACACACCCACTACATACCATCACACCCCTCCCCCTCCACTCACTCTCCTTCCCCTCCTCTTCTCTCTCTTATTCTCCACCCTTCCTCTACTTCCATTCTCTCTCTGTCTCTCCCCTCTCTTTCCCCCCTTCCCCCTCTCTATCTCTCTCTCTCTCTCTCTCTCTCTCTCTCTCTCTCTCTCTCTCTCTCTCTCTCTCTCCCTCTCTCTTTTTCCTCCTCCTCACTTTACTCTACCCTTTTTCCTCGTGCCCTATTCCTCGAACTCTACTCACCCTCTCTCCACTGTCCCTCTGTCTACTTCATTCACCACTTCGGTTTCACAAGGGGAGTATTGTGCATGTTTTTGTCTGTACCTTTTTTTTGTTTGTCGCTGAGGAAGGCATTTTGCCGAAAATTTCTTGTCCTGTTTTGTGTCGTGCATTAAATCGTCGTTACTTCACACTTTGTTTTGTGTGCTCTTCTGCTTTTTTGTCGTGTTTCAGTAACGCCGCAGTTTGTTTCATTTGCCGTTTATAACACGATGAGTTTGTCAGCCTAATATGTCGTTTGGCTGACATTTTGATAGCTATAACACGATGAGTTTGTCAGCCTAATGTGTCGTTTTGCTGACATTTTGATAACTATAACACGATGAGTTTGTCAGCCTAATGTGTCGTTTTGCTGACATTTTGATAACTATAACACGATGAGTTTGTCAGCCTAATATGTCGTTTTGCTGACATTTTGATAGCTATGACACGATGAGTTTGTCAGCCTAATATGTCGTTTTGCTGACATTTTGATAGCTATGACACGATGAGTTTGGCAGCCTAACATGTCGTTTTGCTGACATTTTGATAGCTATGACACGATGAGTTTGTCAGCCTAACATGTCGTTTTGCTGACATTTTGATAGCTATAACACGATGAGTTTGTCAGCCTAATATATCGTTTTGCTGACATTTTGATAGCTATGACACGATGAGTTTGGCAGCCTAATATGTCGTTTTGCTGACATTTTGATAGCTATAACACGATGAGTTTGTCAGCCTAATATGTCGTTTTGCTGACATTTTGATAGCTATGACACGATGTGTTTGTCAGCCTAATATGTCGTTTTGCAGACATTTTGATAGCTATGACACGATGAGTTTGTCAGCCTAATATGTCGTTTTGCTGACATTTTGATAGCTATGACACGATGAGTTTGTCAGCCTAATATGTCGTTTTGCTGACATTTTGATAGCTATAACACGATGAGTTTGTCAGCCTAATATGTCGTTTTGCTGACATTTTGATAGCTATAACACGACGAGTTTGTCAGCCTAGCCTAATATGTCGTTTTGCGGACATTTTGATAGTTTCAACACGATGAGTTTGTCAGCCTAATATGTCGTTCCCAGGCCTGTTACAGATGTTGGTCCAGTTCTCAGCCACAACGATGTAGTATTCCCCCCACCCCCATACCCCATGTCCCCCCAAAAACCACCACCACCACAAGAAGAAGAAGAAGAAGAAGAAGAAAGAAGAAGAAGAAAGAAGAACAACAACAACAACAACAACAACAACAACAACAACAACCAGACACAGAGACACACCTTCACGTGCATAATTTATGCTCAACCCTCCCCATCTCCCCTCCGCTTCCACCCCAACTTCTCTGCTCTCTGTCACTTTCAGCTTTCCAGTCTCTACCCCCCCCCCCCCCCACACACACACACACACGCACGCACGCACGCACGCACGCACGCACTCTCACACACACACACACACACACACACACACACACACACACACACACACACACACACACACACACGCACGCACGCACGCACGCACGCACGCACGCACGCACGCACACACACACACACACACACACACACACACACACGCACGCACGCACGCACGCACGCACGCACAGACAGAGACCAGAGACGCCCCCCCCCCCCCCCCCGGGCCCCCGTGCGGTCTTTCTCTTGTAAAATTTCGTTTCTAATCAGTAAAAAAAAAAACAAATATTGATAATGATATCAGGCGGAAAAACCTGTCTTCCTGTATTGTCTTTATTTCCATTTACTCCCTCTGATCCGTCTGTCTGTCTGTCTGTCTGTCTGTCTGTCTGTCTGTCTAGCTATCTGTCTGTCTGTCTGTCTCTCTCTCTCTCTCTCTCTCTCTCTCTCTCTCTCTCTCTCTCGTTCTCTCAATAGATGAATATATAAATAAATAAATAAACAAATGAATATGCAATATATACATTGCAAAGATTCTGATTTAGTGTATCTGACATAGCATCGCACAGGTTTAGACATAAGAATGCCTCTACAAACTTAATGAACTGTTCAGTGAGTTGAAATACTAAAGAAACTGCACCATAGAAGTTACGTGAGAGGAGGGGAGGGGGGGGGGGGGGGGGGGGGGGGAGGGGGGGATGGGGGGTGGCGGCGCAAATCTGCATCCCCTGAAACCATTACAATGGAAGCAACGAAACCCCAAACTTGCACATCCAGGATCAGTAACTTGCCATAGAGACAAGACGATTGTTGCATTCAGACCAAAGGAAAATAGGTTCATCATCCCACTTTTCCCATGGAGCAACTCGAATCTCCCCACCCCCCCCCCCTTCGCCCCTCCCCCCTCCCCCATCACCTCTTTATGCCCCTCCCTCTCCCCTCCCTCCCCCCTCCAGGCCGAAGAATAACTGGCCACTGCTCACACTGTGAGACACAGTCTGTGACTTCTTCCCTCCACACGACAGCATGCAACCTGCTGTTGCATGTGCACCGTGTCACTGTCAGCACAATGGACAGGCAGAGCGGAACGCACGACTGGACAAATCGTAATTGTATGCAGCGTCCGTGCGTTGCAGACTGTTGTGTTCGAGGATTCGGTGAAGACAAAGAAAAATGTGCAGATGGAGTTTGTTTCTCGACTACCTCTGTCTCTGTCTCTGTCTGTCTGTCTGTCTCTGTCTCTGTCTCTCTCTCTCTCTCTCTCTCTCTCTCTCTCTCTGTGATCCTCTTAACCCCTTCCCCTCCGTCCCCAATCTCTCTTTTATCAATAAGGAAGTTGAGTAGGAATAGCCTTATGTATGCATTCTTCTTATTACTGCCTCGCGAATAACTATCAATCCTCTTTAAGTTGATTGATTACCAATTGGCCACTTTTTCTTAGATTGTGATGTATGGTGTGTGTGTGTGTGTGTGTGTGTGTGTGTGTGTGTGTGTGTGTGTGTGTGTGTGTGAAGAAAGAGGATGAAAGACGAACAATGGCAACAACAGTATCAACATCAACAACAACAATAACAACACACACACATAGAGGGCCAAGAAGGGATAGAGGAGGATGAAAGACGAACACCACCACCACCAACAACAACACCACCAACATCAACAACAACAACACACATAGACGGGGAAGAAAGGGTGGAAGACAATGAGAGAGTGCCACAAAGACTTCGTCAGTATCCCTTGAGCAACGAAATGACACGGCTCTACCTTTCCCTGACAGTCACTGGATCCTCCTGGTCTGTGGCACAAAGACTTCGTCAGTATCCCTGGAGCTACGACATGACAGAGCTTTATCTTTCCCTGACAGTCACTGGGTCCTACTGTTCTGTGGCACAAAGACTTCGTCAGTATCCCTGGAGCCACAAAATCACAGGGCTCTACCTTTCCTTGACAGCCACTGGGTCCTACTGTTCTTTGTCCCCGCTCAAAGTGCCGGAATCCATAAACACCGCTCTGAAGGCGCTCAATGATAGGGTTCATTACTTCGCTGATCAACTGCGATGGCTTGGATCTGTGTTTTGGAGTCCATTATTAGCTA
>CM031610.1:1003023-1005523 GCA_018398815.1 Conus ventricosus
AATCATCGCCTGTGTGACAACGTACCTGTTGCGTATTTACCGCTAAAACAAATTCCTGAATTCCTGAGACTAGAATTCTTGAGACGTGGTCTTGATTCCATTAAGTACTGATATCTACTCACATTCCTAAGTATATCTTTATTGGTCGTAGGGCTTGCTGCAACTGGTTAAACACAACTTACGATATATATAATTTCAGCATATTTCATTGCTTTATGTCACACAACCGTAGCATACTACCATTTGTTTAAAAAAACCCGAAGAAATAGATGTAGAGATTCAAGGGAGGTAATGATTTGGGATTAAGTTTGCAAAATCATCTCCATTATGTCCTCTTCAATATACAGTGACCCTGTTGCATCATATAAACACAGCGAAGGCATCTCAATATTTGTCCACAGCTGAGTGTGACTGTGACTCCACATTCCAAACCTACAGTCTGGCAGTCAAGTGCCGGTCATCTGGAACATGTTTGGTCGTCATCCCGACTTGTGCCCATTCCTGCTGCCAGTCACCCTCGCTGTGTCTGCTGACGTCACTACATCTGCACCGACAAGGCATCTTTCGCAATGAATCACTGGTTTTCATTTTGAAAAAAGGGTTAAATGACCAACGCCTTCCGTGGCGGTGTGCACTCCTAAATCCAAAAACCAAAGCCAATACCTCTTCTTTCAAGCACTTCAGTAAAACCCTGCAATCCCCCCAAGATTAGAAGGTATAACTCCTATTATTCTTCTTTTTTTTTTCCTGAGGTCATTGAGGCTGCAGGGTGTGTGTGAACGTAGTGCAGCTACAGTAGGGAACCGGTTCAGCGCCAGATAATCGCGTGCGCCTTCTTCGTGATGACCTCCCTTCGAAAACACCGAAACGGCCACATTCCGTGAGGAACGTTCACCTGGAAGCTTGCAGCTAGCCACGAAAAACACATTGAGCTTTTGCCTGGAGACATACAGCGACAGAAACAATATAAATGGAAATGAATGAATGTAAAAGACGAATAATTATTGTCGAAAAATATCAAAGTAAAAAAGATCTTTGATCTTGCCAGTAATTCCCAGAAACAATATTTGGTACAAAATGGTGCTTGACGATCGAGGCACGGTCTCGCTAACGGAGAGAGTCACAATGGTATTGGATATAACGGGACGTCAGTTAGAAAAAATCACCAAACACAGATCACCGACTGGTCCAAAGTCACTTGGTGAATGCATACCGAGTTCATGACGAACCATTAATACTTCATTGAAACCTCCATCTTCCATCACCTCCGTCATCCATCACCTCCATCAACCATCACCTCCCTCACCATCACTTACCCTCACCCATCACATTTTTCCATCATCCACACCTCCCTCATCCATCACCTTCCATCATCCATCACCATCCCACATCCTATCACCCTCCCTCCCTCCGTGGTGCACCTCCCTCATCCATCACTCTCCCTCATGCCAACACACCTACCCTCATCCATCCACCCTCCCTCATCCATCACCTCCCTCATCCATCACCTCCCGTCATCCATCACTACCATCATCCATCACCTCCATCATTCCAATCACCTCCCTCATCCATCTCCTCCCTCATCCATCACCTCCATCATCCATCACCTCCATCATCCATCACCCTCCAACATCCATCTTATCTTTGCATTTGTAGAAAAAAACCTGGTCCTTGTTTAAATTAAAGCGCTTTTATAAATTGCCAGGGAATCATTTTATACCTTTCCGTTCGTGTTTTGTTGTTGTTGTTTGCTGTTATTGTGGTTGTTGGTTTGTTTGCTTTCTGCTGTCTTTTCTCATGTTTGCCAACTGCTTAACATACCCCATCAGTCTCTGTCTGTCTGTCTGCCTGCTGTCTATCTGTCTATCTGGTCTGTTTGCCCTTGTCTGTCTTCTGTCTGTCTGATCTGACCTGTCTGTCTCTCTTCTCTCTCCTCTCTCTCTCTCAATCTCCTCTCTCTCTCTCTCTCTCACACCTCCCCATTCAACCCCCTTTGTTTTTATCTACACGTAGTCTTTTCTGAAGAATTATGAACCCATATTAAACCTAAACCTCAGAGCAAATCTGGACATCGAGTCTCCCCCCCCCTTTCCCTCCCTCCGCCCTCCTCTCTCATCTCTCGTCATCTCTCTCTCTCTCTTCTCTCTCTCCCTCTCTGCTCTCTGTCTGTGGTCTCTACGTCTCTCCTCTCCTCTGTCTCCTCTCGACTCTCGGCCCTCTCTCTCCCATTATCTGCATCAGCTGGAAAAGCCCCAACAGATTTATTTGCTGATGATCGTGTCTTCCAAGCACATTGAAGTGATCTACAGACAATAGAATCATCTCTCCAAAGGTCCTAAACGACGTGTCAGTACTGGTGTCATTCAACGCCATTGTCATACACCCAACCAAAACCAAATCTATGATATAGCCACCCGCCAAAACACCAAGTAACTCCTCTTTGCAGAATATTCGCATGGATTTGATAGTTCTGCTGTTGAACAGATAGATGACATCGTGT
>CM031610.1:1013023-1023023 GCA_018398815.1 Conus ventricosus
TTGAGAAGAGTGTCACACGAAGACCTGATCTGCTCAATAATCCAGTGTGCAGATTAAACCTTGCACATGACAAGATGTTAAAAGCTTCGGATGTTTGGGGAAATAAGTGAAGATTTTGGCATTAGCTTCGCTCTTCTGAGTGACATCAAAGTTGATCTGTCTATGCTGAAGTAGAAAGAAACTCGTGGAGAGCGTGGCAGCAGAGAGTCCTCAGAAGAGAAGCCCCCTTCAAGCAAGTGTTTCGGCCCTTATCTCCTAACACTCCAGGGGGTTGGGCCACACCCGGTTCATGACTCCGGATGTCCCTCTGCTGCCCCTTTTTTTCCCATCTTGGGGCGAGCCTTGGCTGGGATTCAAACCCATGACCCTCTGGACATGCTCATTTTCCACTTAATGACTCATGCTCTAACCACTGAGCCACAGGGACACCTGATATTTGTAGGGAAATTAAGCCTTATGAAGTTCACTTTTGTTCCTCCTTGACCAGATCCAGCTTGAACACCTCTCTGCCGCTTCTGCCATTGCTTTCAGGGCTCTGGTTTTTTCCCTCCCTGTAACTGAGAGCTGTTTCATGAGGCTGTATGCAGACGTTCCTACAAACCCCCTAGCTCCAATTTCTGCAGTGAGGACTTTGACCTGATAGCCTTCTCTCCTCAGGCTGTTTGCCAGATCAGCATACTTTTCGGTCTTGTAGATTTGAGCTGCCTCCATTCTGTTCTCATATGGCACCGTGAGCTCGATCATGATCAGCTGCTTGGTTGACTTAAGAGTGGAGGACTATGTCTGGTCTCATGCCACTCTTGCTGATGATCTCTGGGTGACTCTTCCATTCTGGGAGGTCTGCAGTGCACTCCCAGTCATCTGCCCCGTCCAGCAGACTCTGCCTGCATGTTCCGAGTGGCACTGTTGTTCTTGGCCATGATTCGCTGCCTCCTGCCGTGAAGAATGTTGCGGGTGCTTTTGGAGTCCTGATTTTCCCTTTTGTGGTGTTGGTACTAGCCCAGACTACTTGTACAATCTCTTTGAGCACTTGGTTGTGCCTCCATGTGTACCTTCCTTGAGCCAGGGCTACTTTACATGAGCTTAGGACATGCTCCACTGTTTGTTTTTCATGGCAGAGGGGGCATGCAGGATCGTCTGTTTTTTACCACTTCACCAGGTTTGCATTTGAGGGCAGAAGGTCATATGCAGATCTGAGAATGAAGCTGATCCTGAGAGGGGCCATGTGCCAAACGTCATTCCAAGTGAGACTTCTTTGGAGTGCATTCTCCCACGTTGTCCATTGCCCTTGCTGGCTCTGCTGGACTGCTTTTTGGAGTCTTCTTTGGTCTTCTTCTTTTCTCATCTCCTGAATCATCATGTCTCTTTTGGCTTTTCCTTGGCCTTTGACCACCATTCAGTTTTGCTCACCCCCAGTCCTTGTCTGTTGGTCTGTGTGTGTCCTGTTATTTCTCTGATCTTGAGACTTTCTTTTGCAGAATCCATCGCCTCTTGAACTTTCCATTTTCTGCCTGTCTTCCGCTGGGGCTTGATTGCTTCTACCACCTTGTCTCCTGAGTCCTCCAGCATGCTTTGAAGTCTGATCTTCCCTGCTTTGTATTCCTCCAGGATGGATTTCAGTGGTAGTTTCAGCTTTGCTTGGCGACAGTACAGCGCTAATGTCAGTCAGACAGGGTGGGACACCAAGCCATTTCCTTGTGAACTTGTTGATTGGAGTTCAGAGAAACAGATTACCCTCTAAACACTGTATCATTCATATTACCCCCAAACATTGTATCGTTCATATTATCCTACAAACATTGTATCATTCATATTACATTCCAAACACTGTATCATTCACATTATCCTCCAAACATTGTATCATTCGTATTATCCTCCAAACATCGAATCATTCATATTACCCATCAAACATTGTATCATTTATATTACCCTCCAAACATTGTATCATTCATATTACCCTCCAAACATTGCATCATTCATATTACCCATCAAACATTGTATCATTCATATTACTCTCCAAGCATTGTATCATTCGCATTACCCTCCAAACATTGTATCATTCATATTACCCTCCAAACATTGTATCATTCATATTACCCTCCAAACATTGTATCATTCATATTACCCTCAAAACATTGTATCATTCATATTAACCCTCCAAACATTGTATTATTCATATTACACTCCAAACATTGTATCATTCATATCACACTCCAAACATTGTATCATTCATATTACACTCCAAACAATGTGTCATCCATATTACCCTCCAAATATTGTATAATTCTTGTTACCCTCCAAACATTGTATCATTTACATTGCCCTCTAAACATTGTATCATTTATATTACCCTCCAAACATTTCGTCATTCATATTACCCTCAAACATTGCGTCATCTACATTACCCTCCAAACACTGAATATCCATATTACCCTCCAAACATTGTATCATTCATATTACACTCCAAACATTGTATCATTCGTCTTACACTCCAAACATTGTATCACTCATATTACCCTCCAAGCATCGTATTAGTCATATTATCCTCAAAGCATCGAAATCACTCATATTACCCTCCAAACATTGTATCATTCATATTACCCTCCAAACATTGTATCATTCATATTACCCATCAAACATTGTATCATTCATATTACCCTCCAAACATTGTACCATTTATATTACACTGCAGACATTTTATCATTCATATTACCGTCCAAACATTGCGTCATTTGTATTACCTTCCAAACATTGTATCATTCATATTACCCTCCAAACATCGTATCATTCATATTACCCTCCAAACATTGTATCATTCATATTACCCTCCAAACATTGTATCATTCATATTACCAATCAAACATTGTATCATTTATATTACCGTCCAAACATTGCATCATTCATATTACCATCAAAACATTGTATCATACATATTACCCTCCAAACATTGTACCATTTATATTACACTCCACACATTTTATCATTTATATTACCGTCCAAACATTGCGTCATTCGTATTACCTTCCAAACATTGTATCATTCATATTACCCTCCAAACATCGTATCATTCATATTACCCTCCAAACATTGTATCATTCATATTACCCTCCAAACATTGTATCATTCATATTACCCATCAAACATTGTATCATTTATATTACCGTCCAAACATTGCATCATTCATATTACGCTCAAAACATTGTATCATATATATTACCCTCCAAACATTGTACCATTTATATTACACTCCACACATTTTGTCATTCATATTACCGTCCAAACATTGCGTCATTCATATTACCTTCCAAACATTCTATCATTCATATTACACTCCAAACATTGTATCATTCATATTACCCTCCAAACATTGTATTATTCATAATACCCTCCAAACATTGCATCATTCATATTACCCTCAAAACATTGTATCATTTATATTACCCTCAAAACATTGTATCATTTGTATTACCCTCCAAACATTGTATCATTCATATTACCCTCCAAACATTGTATCATTCATATTACCCTCCCAACATTGCATCATTCATATTACCCTCCAAACATTGTATCATTCATATTACACTCCAAACATTGTATCATTCATATTACACATTATCTCTCTCTCTCTCTCTCTCTCTCTCTCTCTCTCTCTCTCTCTCTCTCTCTCTCTCTCTCTCTCTCTCTCCTCCTCTGTCCTCAGAGAAGTTTCTTCTCCTACACGAGGACAGATAGCGACAAGTAGCCTGCCTGTCTGCCCGCCTATCCTAATACCATCATCTCCAATACCATCTGCTTTGAAATTGCTTGGAGTTTATTTTCAATACAGATGCTCCCCCTACCCCACCCCCATCCATCTCTTTCTTTCTCTCTCTCTCTCTCTCTCTCTGTCTCTCTGTCTCTCTCTCTGTCTGTCTGTCTGTCTCCTCTCTCTCTCTCTCTCTCCTCTCCATCTCTCTCTCCCCTCTCTCTCTCCTCTCTCTCAGTTTCTCTGCCCCTCTCTCCGCTCCCCTGTGCCCCCGTTTTTTTCCCCCCCCCCCTCTCTCTCTCTCCCCCCTTTCCCCTCCCGTCTCTTTCTCTGCCTCCCAACCTCTCTCTCTATCTCCCCCCCTCTCTTGCGTACGTACGTGCGCGGGTGTGCGTGTGCGGTGTGTGTGTGTGTGTGTGTGTGTGTGTGTGTGTGTGTGTGTGTGTGTGTGTGTGCATGCGAGCGTGCGCGCGTGAGTGCGTGTGTGCGTGCGTGTGGGGCGTGTGTGTGTGTGTATACGCCCGTGTCGTTTTTTCCAACAAGTTGTGAAGGTAACGAATGACTCAAAGAGTGACGTGAACCCCGGTCACGAAATTCATCAACTCTCGGCTGCAGCCTCTGAAAGCCAGCGAGAAGGGGGGTGGAGGGGGGGGGGGGGGGGGGGGGGGAGGGGGGGGGGGAGGGAGGGGGGGAGAAGAACGGGAGAAAACTAGGAGAGGACGAGGTAAAGGGGGAGGGCAGTGGTGTCAGTGAAGACGAAACAAAAAACACTCAGCCCAAGAGGAGAAAAGAAATGAACTGAAGAAAAAGAACGGGGTGGGGGGTGGGGGGTGGGGGGAGTGGTAATGGGTATGGGAGGCAAAGATGAGGGAGACGGTCGGGAGAAGGGAGGAGGGAGGGGAGAAAGGAGGGAAGGAGGTTGGGGAGGGGTGGGTGGGTGGGGGTGGGGGTGGGGTTGAAGAAGCAGGTCGTTGGGGCAGTCTTTTTTTTTTTCTGTTGGAAAGAGCACAGGAAATTGTTTTGCAATGGGGATATATTTCTTCCAATGGAGAGAGAGAGAGAGAGAGAGAGAGAGAGAGAGAGGGAAAGAGAGAGAGAGAGAGACAGACAGACAGATAGAGACAGAGATACAGCGTGAGAGAGCGGCAGAGAGAGACAGAGACAGAGAGAGCTA
Organism: Conus ventricosus; assembly: GCA_018398815.1. Classification (NCBI taxonomy): domain Eukaryota; kingdom Metazoa; phylum Mollusca; class Gastropoda; order Neogastropoda; family Conidae; genus Conus; species Conus ventricosus. The sequence goes on from CM031610.1 coordinate 1,017,943, forward strand.
GAAAGCAAAGGAGAGAGAGAGAGAGGGGGGGGGGGAGAGAGTGACGGAGAAAGAGAGAGAGAGAGAGAGAGAGAGAGAGAGAGAGAGAGAGAGAGAGAGAGAGAGAGAGAGAGACAGAGACAGGGACAGAGAGACAGAGAGGGAGAGATACAGAAAGACAGAGACAGAAAGAGAGACAGGCAGACAGACAGACACAGAAACAGACACAGATACAGACACAGACAAAGAGAGTAATGGGCGAAGCTTTAAAAAAAAAAGGAGTTTGCGGGGCAGTCAGGTGACAGATGACAGATCAGATAATGGCACTGTCGTTCTGTGTTCTGCATGAGGAATCAAATAATGGCGCTGTCGTTGTGTGTTCTGCATGAGGAATCAAATAATGGCGCTGTCGTTGTGTGTTCTGCATGAGGAATCAAATAATGGCGCTGTCGTTCTGTGTTCTGCATGAGGAATCAAATAATGGCGCTGTCGTTCTGTGTTCTGCATGAGGAATCAAATAATGGCACTGTCGTTCTGTGTTCTGCACGAGGAATCAAATAATGGCGCTGTCGTTCTGTGTTCTGCATGAGGAATCAAATAATGGCGCTGTCGTTGTGTGTTCTGCATGAGGAATCAAATAATGGCACTGTCGTTTGGTTTTCTGCATGATGGTGACAGATCAGATAATGGCACTGTTGTTTTCGTCATGGATGATAAACTAGCGCCACTGTCGATCTGTTTTCTGAATGACCGATGCAATTTTACCAACGTCAATCTGTTTTCTGCCTGACAGTGAGAGATTAGACACTGCCATTGCAGTTCTGCTTTCTGTGTGACACACAAAAAAGAGTGTACGTTGATAGTTGTTAAAATTTGGTGACGTGCATGAATGTATCTGTATATAAATTTTTCATTCCTTATCTATGTGTGCGTGCGTGCGTGCGTGTGTGTGTGTGTGTGTGCGCGTGCGTGCGTGCATGCGTGCGTGCGTGTGCGTGTGTGTGTGTGTGTGTGTGTGTGTGTGTGTGTGTGTGTGTGTGTGTGTTTGTTTACGAGATCCTAGTCTCATGTAGTTGGCTCGTGTCGACGTCTACCATGTCTCTTCGTTCTCCGGGGTGACGTGTTTACTGTCATGTTGAACGTCTGTCACAGACCTTTACAGACAATGCACGGAATCTCTCTCTCTCTCTCTCTCTCTCTCTCTCTCTCTCTCTCTCTCTCTCTCTCTCTCTCTCTCTCTCTCTCTCTCTCTGTTCATGTGCGGAGGAACAGTAGCTTGCCTTGTGCTTCTCAGTCATCCTGTTTGTTCATTCTTTTTCCCTCTGTCTTCCATCTCTGTCCACTCTGTCCTTGTTTCGCCCACTTTGCTCTTTTATTTGCCCCCCCCCCCCCCCCCCCCCCCCGTCTTCGTCTCAGCCTCTCCCCTTTGTTCCTTTCTTCTTCCTCCTGTCCATTCTTCATCCGTCTTCTCCTTTGTTTCGCTTTCATTGTTTCTCTTTTCGTTGGATTTAGTTTCTTTTTGTTGGTTTAAAAAAAAGTTTTCGTTTGCTTCCAAATTCTACGGGGACGGGTGAAATAGACGACAATGTTGTAATGGACAGAGTTCTGATATGTTGTAGGGATCAGAGTTCTGATAATGTTGCAAGGGACAGAGTTCTGATATGTTGTAAGGGACAGAGTTCTGATATGTTGTAAGGGACAGAGTTCTGATATGTTGTAGGGATCAGAGTTCTGATAATGTTGTAGGGGACAGAGTTCTGATATGTTGTAAGGCACAGAGTTCTGATAATGTTGTAGGGGACAGAGTTCTGATATGTTGTAAGGCACAGAGTTGTGGTGACAAACACAAACACCAGCTATAGGGAAGCCATTCCTGACACCAGGAAGGAACCCTGAACAGAAGGCTGAGGAGTTCTCTTGACATCATACAAGGATTCAAAATACGAGGATCTTCTCCTAACATGGTACAAGGATCCAACGCTAAGGACCTTCTCCGGATATCATACAGAGCTAAAAAAAAATGTCAAGGACCTTCTCCGGACATCATACAGAGCTCAAGAATGTCAAGGACCTTCTCCGGACATCATACAAAGATCAAGAATGTCAAGGACCTTCTCCAGACATCATACAGAGCTCAAGAATGTCAAGGACCTTCTCCGGACATCACACAAAGATCAAGACTGTCAAGTACCTTCTCCGGACATCACACAAAGATCAAGAATGTCACGAACCTTCTCCGGACATCACACACAGATCAAGAATGTCAAGAACCTTCTCCTGACATCACACAATGATCAAAATGTCAAGAACCTTCTCCGGACATCATACAGAGCTCAAGAATGTCAAGGACCTTCTCCGGACATCACACAAAGATCAAGAATGTCAAGAACCTTCTCCGGACATCACACAAAGATCAAGAATGTCAAGAACCTTCTCCTGACATCACACAAAGATCAAGAATGTCAAGGACCTTCTCCGGACATCACACAAAGATCAAGAATGTCAAGGACCTTCTGCGGACATCACACAAAGATCAAGAATGTCGATGTCTTTCCTGCTGACATGAGACGAAGATACAGAATGTCGAGGGCTTTTTCCTGACATTATACAAAGATCAAGAATGTCGATGTTTTTTTTTTTCGTGCTGACATCAGACAAAGTACAGAACGTCGAGGACCTCTCCTGATATTATACAAAGATTAAAAACAAATGTCGATGTCTCTCCTGCTGACATCAGACAAAGATACAGAATGTTGAGGAGTGTCTCCTGACGTCATACAAGGATCCAAACTATAAGAAACCTGCTACTTACATTAAACAAGGAACTACAATGTAGCTGACCCAGTCCTGAAAATGCATAAAGATCCTGAATGTAGAATGCCTTCCAGTCCTGAAAATGCATAAAGATCCTGAATGTAGAATGCCTTCCAGTCCTGAAAATGCATAAAGATCCCGAATGTAGAATGCCTTCCAGTCCTGAAATTGCATAAAGATCCAGAATGTAGAGTGCTTTACAGTCCTAAAGATACCTTCCACTCCTGAAAATGCATAAAGATCCTGAATGTAGAATGCCTTCCACTCCTGAAAATGCATAAAGATCCTGAATGTAGAATGCCTTCCACTCCTGAACATGCATTAAGATCCTGAATGTAGAGTGCCTTCCAGTCCTGAAAATGCATAAAGATCCTAAATGTAGAATGCTTTCCAGTCCTAAAAATGCACAAAGATCCTGAATGTAGAATGCCTTCCAGTCCGGAAAATGCATAAAGATCCTGAATGTAGAATGCCTTCCAGTCCCGAAAATGCATAAAGATCCTGAATGTAGAATGCCTTCCAGTCCTGAAAATGCATAAAGATCCTGAATGTAGAATGCCTTCCAGTCCTGAAAATGCATAAAGATCCTGAATGTAGAATGCCTGTCTTAATCTCAGACAAGACCACGGGCTGGGGAACAGCGATGACATCAATCAAGAAACGTGGAGTTAGGGAACACAGGTATGATGTCACACGTGGTTCCAGGTTGTAAAAGACCCAGTGATGACGTCAATCCAGAACCAAGCAGCCAGGAACCCAGGTATGACGTCAAACAGGGACCAGCCTTGTACAGGATTCAGACATGGCGTCATACAGATTACCACAGATTTGTTGGAATAAACGATCTCAACTTTAAACACAAAACAGCTCTTGAATAAAACAGGAACACACGTTCTTCATTTGGATCTGGCATTATGAGGGAATCGAACAAATAAAGTAGACAATCCCCTGAAATGAACGTGCTTAGCGGTCCCAGACACGACTCATGCTGTATCTGAATGTAAAGCTCTTGTTTCCAATTCCATTCCGAAGTGGTGGATTTGATGGACAGAGAAAGGATGCTCTGAAGACTTCCATGTAATGCCACAAGCTCGCAGGACGCCACACAGCCTGAGCACATTGATTCCAGACAACAGACAGACAACTCTGGCACCAGCCCAGTTTAGTTCCGGCAAAGAAAAGGAGCTTATAGTTTGGACATTCAGTCATGGCTGAGAGCTGAGAAAAGTATGAGAGAAAATGTATTCTATGTTCTGAGGCTGTAGATTCTACGTAGTACGTAATCTAAAAGACATCAAAAGAGAAGAAGACCATGAATGCTCTTGTAGTATTGAAATGGCGGGTTTTTAATGAGCACTTTTTCGTTCGTTGATTGGTGGCAGGTTTAAAACAAAACCATCATGGAGAAAAAAAATCGATGTCAAACATTTAAGCAAATTACCGTAGTTTCCGGATGGCCTGTTTGTGTGAACAGAATGCATGTCACAGACCACTTCCCTCGGATTTTCAGATACCATCATCATCATCATCATCATCATCATCATCAGCAGCAGCAGCAGCAGCAGCAGCAGCAGCAGCAGCAGAGGCGGCAGCAGCAGCAGCAGCAGCACCGTAGTCATCGTCGTCGTTGTAATCATCATCATCATCATCATCACCATCATTATACTCCTCCTCCTCCTCCTCCTTCTCCTCGTCGTCGTCGTCGTCGTCGACGCCGTTGTCGTCGTCGTCGTCGTCGTCGTCGTCGTCGTCCTCACCACCATGATCATCATCATCATCATCATCATCATCATCATCATCATCATCATCATCATCATCATCATCATCATCATCGTCGTCGTCGTCGTCGTCATCATCATCATCATCATCATCATCATCATCATCATCATCATCATCATCATCATCATCATCATCATCATCATCACCACGTTCAATGTGAACAGTTCCAGATCTTTTCAAGGCAAAAACAGATTCAATGTCTCAGTATTTTGATCGTGAAGATGTCAGCATTTTCAAAACACTGTCAGCTCCTCTCTTGCAATTTATATTTTTTTTAAACCCAGTCTTGACATAAAAACATGGACCCATGTTACAGATTCCTCGTCAGGACTTCAGGCAAAGACCTATGTTGCAGGCGACCCAGTACTGACGTCAGACAAGGACCTGTGTTTACAGAGATCTAATGATGACGTCAGACACAGACCCATGTTACAGATGGCCAGTACAGATTTGGAGCAGAGACCCATGTTACAGAGGATATAATCATGACGTCATGTAAGGACACATGT
>CM031610.1:1033023-1038699 GCA_018398815.1 Conus ventricosus
CATGCATTCTATCAGTTAGAACAAACCGAAACCAGAATGGTAAAAACAAGTGTGACTCTTAATGATCATATAACCACAAACAACGCATCTGCAATATGAAAGGTTTCAGTGGAACATTCTGGCATTAGTGGTTATTGTCCAATATTCTGCACATGGTCCTTCAGGCTTCCAGACCCACCACCCAAAGGCCACATGTCCATCCCATTCTGCTCTTCCAAAACGTTTAACGGAACCGCGTGTCTCTTTACTTAGGCATTTCTCTATTTCACTTAAATTGTAACTATTCAGATGTCAACGAAGCATTATCATTCTGGTACCACACACTCCTTACGTTTGGAAATAAACACGCACTACAGTATTCCTTGATGAGCTCATGGTTAACATCAGAATTAAGACAAGAAAATAATTCTTCGTGACCATTTCCAGGAAGAACATTTATTTGACCAGTACAAAGAGCAAAGACACGTTGTTTCAAATGAAGTTGAGAAGGACAAAGGAGAGTAGTGTGGTCAAATGATTACAAATGCAAAAACGAGAGCGCCCATCCGGAGGGCAATAAACACTATTGTGTACAAACAGCGTACATAGTCATTAAAATCAGTAACAACATCAATCTGGACTCAAGTTTTTGTCATTATCAAGTCATAGGATAACTGAACACAACAAATACTTTTTTCCCCAACAAAACCTTCACAAGTGCGCTGAGGAAGTTTCAGTCGCTCCTAAACGGGAACACGGTTTCGGTTTGCTAATAAATAAACATTGTGGTGATAAATAGCTGACTGCCACCAACAAACAGCTGGAGTCCCTCTTCGGCCTTCAGTGTTGTTGCGTTGCCGGAATCACTGCAGAGACTGCCTAACCGGTTCAACTCACCCGGCTTTTAACAGTGTGCCGGTGAGTAGCAGTCAGCTGAATTGTTCAACCGGCTTCCGGACAACTATCTTCCGGTAAGCGCGGTTGTATGAAAATTTGTGAACGGACGGGAAACGATCCGTCACACAGACATCATTACTGGAACTCCACAGACAATGAGAGAATCTAATCAATCTATGTGTTCGATTTCCCTAACATCCCTAACTCAGATACTTTAACACACTCCATATTCCTCCTCTTGCTGTACCCGAAGTAGGTACACTCATAGCACAGTTAAATTTTTTTTTAAAGTCTATGGGTCCTAAACACAGGCCCGTATTTGTAGTTAAACTCGTTCTGTCTTTATTGGTGGGTCTCTTATAAACATACATAATATATTCAATGACACTGATGTCTTCTTCGAAGCTTTCAAGAATGCTAAAGGGCCTCCTTCCAAATTCATATGATTCATCGGATCCAAATCATTTCAGAATAATATCCTTACTGTCATTCTATCCAAACCCTCAAAACACACACACACACACACACACACACACACACACACACACACACACACACACACACACACACACACACACATGCAAACATGTATCTCAGTTCAGGGAGAAAAAACACACTCTTTTACCCATACACTGACCACACTGTACAATGACCACCACACTGTACACTGACCACACTGTACACTGACCATCACACTGTACACTGACCACACTGTACACTGACCACACTATACACTGACCATTGCACTTAACTCTGACCATCACACTGTACACTGACCACACTGTACACTGACCACACTATACACTGACCATTGCACCTAACTCTGACCATTACAGTGTACACTGACCACACTGTACACTGACCACACTATACACTGACCATTGCACTTAACTCTGACCATCACACTGTACACTGCCACACTGTATACTGACCACACTATACACTGACCATTGCACTTAACTCTGACCATTACGTGTACATTGACGACACTGTACACTGACAACACTGTACACTGACCGTTACACCGTACACTGACCATCACACTGTACACTGACAATCACACTGTACACTGACCACCACACTGTACACTGACCACATTGTACACTGACCATCACACTGTACACTGACCACACTGTACACTGACAATCACACTGTACACTGACCACACTGTACACTGACCATCACACTGTACACTGACCACACTGTGCACTGACCACACAGTGACACTGACCACACTGTACACTGACCATCACACTGTACACTGACCATCACACTGTACACTGACCATCACACTGTACACAGCCTGTGAACTGACACTGACCATGACATTGTACACAGCCTTTGACTTGAAACTGATGATGACAATAAGGAACAGCTTTGAGCTGAACCTTGGCATGACACTGTACACTATCCTTACACTGCTACTAATCGTCACACTGTGCTCAGCTGTTGACCAGTCCTTGTTGATTAAACTGATGATGACATTAAGGAACAGCTTTTGAGCTGAAACCTTGGCATGACAGTGTACACCATCCTTACACTGCTCCTAATCGTCACACTGTGCTCAGCTGTTGACCAGTCCTTATTGACTAAACGACTTACACCCAGACAGAGGCGTTAGGACGACTCTCTCTTTCTGTCTCTGTCTCTTTCTGTCTGTCTGTCTGTCTGTCTGTCTGTCTGTCTGTCTGTCTCTCTCTCTCTCTCTCTCTCTCTTCTCTCTCTCTCTCTGTCTGTCTGTCTGTCTGTCTCTCTCTCTCTGTCTCTCTCTCTCTTCTGTGTGTGTGTGTGTGTGTGTGTGTGTGTGTGTGTGTGTGTGTGTGTGTGTGTGTGTGTGTGTGTGTGTGTGTGTGTGTGTGTGTGTGCGTGTGTGTGTGTGTGCGTGTGTTGTAGGAAAAGAAAGTGTTAACAAACTGACAGACAGATAACACTCCAGACAGTATTACATACACACACAAGAAAGTAGGTAAGGACAGTAAATAAGAGAGAGAGAGAGAGAGAGAGAGAGAGAGAGAGAGAGAGAGAGAGAGAGAGAGAGAGAGAGAGAGAGAGAGAGAGAGAGAGAGAGAGAGAGAGAGAGAGACAAAACGTAAAACAGAAAGCAAGAACGACAGACATAATAATCACAGGGGTTCATTGCAGAAAAAAAGAAACCACACAAACATAGGTAACGACCCAAACCAATCCGCTCTGAGCAAAGCCCAGCACGTGACAGCAGTGTCCAGCATGACGGACGCTTGCCCCTGCCTCCTGTGGTCTCCACGAAACCCATCCAACAACATACATTCACTAACGATCACCGGCCCCCAAAACACCACCCATCACATCCAACAACATACATTCACTAACGATCACCGGCCCTCAAAACACACCCATCACATCCAACAACATACATTCACTAACGATCACCGGCCCTCAAAACACCACCCATCACATCCAACAACATACATTCACTAACGATCACCGGCCCCCAAAACTCCACCCATCAACCCTGTGCACACACTCTATTTTCAAAGCCTTGGCCCCTCCCTCGTTAAGGAGGAGTCTTCTTTCCTGAGGGAACTAGGCTATCACCATCACAGGGCAGGTAACACAGCAGACGACAGCCATGTGATCCGTCGCCTAATGGCTGGTCCTCAATGATCCGCCCGGAACCGGAAGACGCTAAAGTAATGGCGCCCATACTTCCCGGTGACGTGCGCATCTTGACTGGCACTATCTTTTTTGTTCCCCTCCCTCACCCCCTTGCCCTCTCCTTTATTTATTCGTTCCTGCAGTCTGTTTCATTCTCTCGTTTTCCATTTGACGTCGTGGGGATTTCTTGAGGGTAGGAATCATATGCCTGTTTTTTTGTTTGTTTGTTTTTAAGGAACCCCTTCATTTCTGCAGCAAGCCTCGCTGTCAATGACCACGCATCATAATTATCTTTCCGCTTTTTTTGGTTTCTTTTAATGCTCCGAGCATTGCTTCTTTGTTAAACTGGTCAACCAGAAACTTAACAAGGTAAGGTGATGTTTCTTAGAGCCCGGCCGACCGCATATGGCCACATCAGGGCTGTCATTGTGTTGACGTCACCTCAGAAACTTAAAAAACAACAAAAAACCCCACAACAACAAGAAATTAGCACAATCAGGAAGCAAATCCAGAACGGTCTAACATCCCCCGAAGTTGGAGTGTGGCTGCCCACGTGGCGGGGTAATCAAAAACGGTCACACACGTCATGTTCTCATCCCCGCTGATGCATTTGTACCTTAGTGTTCAAGTGCTTCGGCTGTTTGGATGATCCCTGGAGTCTTTTAGCCAGGGTACAACAACAACAACACAGACTGGTCTAACAACGTGAACTGAACAGACAGATCAAAGAATAATTGAATCGGTCAGTCAAGTAGTGAGGAAGTGAATCACTCAATAAGCCAATCAGTGAAATCATTATTCAGCAAGAATATTTTAAATGAAGGCTGGCCAGTGATAACAATTATTGTATTCAAGTGTCTTTTTTACTACATCTTCCTTCCTTCCTTCCTTCCTTCCTTCCTTCCTTCCTTCCTCCCTCCCTCCCTCCCTTCCTTCCTTCTTCCTTCCTTCCTTCCTTCCTACCTACCTCCGTCCCTCCCTCCCTCCTTTCCTTCCTTCCTTCCTTCCTTCCTTCCTTCCTTTCTTCTTCCAGTCATTCCACGTTTTATTCCTTCAATGCGCCTCTTCCATTGATATTCTCCGTCTCGTTACCGCGGGTCTCCCCCCCCCCCACCCCCCCCCCCCCCTCCTGTTCGTCTTCTCAACCTTTCTTTTCTTAAATTCCATTTTTGCTCATGCAGCCACAATTCAATGAACGTGAAGAAGAGCAGGAAGCCTGGTGCCTTTTGAAGCGTGAAATCCCGGGAATGAATGGCTAGGAATGGAACAGAAGCAAAAAGGACTTCAGATCAGCACAGGTCCAGATGGGTGTTCCAGCTCAGTACGACCTTTCCACATCTGTGAACGTCAATTCAGGCCTCAGCAGTATAGGTGTGGTCATCAGAAAAGCAGTTACATGTGGTATGCACCCCCCCCCCCCCCCTCCACCCTATACCCAGTCCAATCCCGTTCTTCTCAGCCCTCCGGCATTAACCCTGATCTACTCCCCAACTCCCCCCCTCCCCCCGCACGCACGCACGCAGGAATCTACACACACACATGTGCGACAGACAGACAGACATACAGACAGACAGACAGAGAGACAGACAGACAGCACACACACACACACACACACACACACACACACACACACACACACACACACACACACGCACGCACGCACGCATGCACGCACGCACGCACGCACGCACGCACACACTCAGAGTAACGTGAGTTCCAGAGAAGCGCTGGCTATTGACTAGGAAGCTAGACATCCACACCCTCCATGACTGCACCTCATATCACCCCGCCCTCCATGACTGCACCTCAAATCATCACCCCGCCCTCCATGACCACCTCACATCCTCACCCGCCCTCCATGACCTGCCTCACATCACCCCGCCCTCCATGACTGCATCCTCACATCACCCCGCCCTCCATGACTGCCCCTACTATCACCGCCCTCCATGAGCCCTACATCATACCCCGCCTCCATCTGCACCTCACATCACCCCGCCCTCCATGACTGCACCTACATCACCCCGCCCCTTTCCCTGACTGCACCTATCATCACCCGCCTTCCATGACTGCACCTCAATCATCACCCCGCCCTCCATGACTGCACCTCACATCACCCGCCCTCCATGACTGCCCCACATTCACCCCGCCCTTTCCCTGACTGCCCCT